>JAODUP010000032.1:667500-902500 GCA_025642065.1 Paralvinella palmiformis
TATATATATATATATATATATATATATATATATATATATTTTCTGATGGAAAATAGTGTGTCACTCAGGTCAGTGAATGATCTGTTTATGATATTACCAAACTGAAGTTCATCTTTGGAAGATCCACTATACCACCACCAGAGGGTTCTCTAGTACGACTGACAGTAATACTCGTACACAGAACCGGAATATCAGTTTATCTCACTACGTAATATTTTTTTTCGTAATCATACAACATTTTATGAAGTAACTAAATACAGTTATTTAAATATCTTTTTAGCTGTAACTGTTAAATATTTTCCACCAAAACTATGTGATTCACCACCGAAAAATAATTTACCTCATAAATGGGAAAACTGTTTCGAACAGCCTGTTTGGTTAGTAGAAAGTTATATTATTTGCGTCATACTTTATGACACCGGTTTTTTTTAAATACAGATTACACCGAGACAATGCATCACAACTATATAATGACCTCTCGTCTTTGATCTAGATTTGTACATCCATTAAGATGATGATGATGATTGGTGTTATGCGGCCGCTTTTTTTTTCACACGGTAGGCTAAATGGGCCGAGCGACCTCCAAAGGTAATGAAGCGAAGTCAAGGATGAAACATCCACGCCGTGATTCGAACACGGGTGGTAGTGATCTGTGGTCCAACACGCTACCGCTAGACCACGGAGGCGGCCTACATCCATTCAGACTTTATAGAAAATAGAACATATCTTTATTAATAACTTGGTTATTTATTTATAACTAACTTTTTTCTTATTTACGTGTAATTGATGTTATATTAATGGCCGCTTTAAGGAACAGATGCTTAGAATTTTATCTGCAGGCTGTTATTTAGATTCCGAATGAATTTATCCAGAATAATTCCTCTTACGAAATTTTGTTCCTGAAATTATGTAACTTATAATACATTCAGTAGTATTATGATACAAGCACCTAAATAACTCCTTTTAAAATTAATAATGGAACTAAACGATATCGTTCTTATAAATCAGGGTAAATTGTTATTGTAAATATGACCAATTCCTTTTATCTGGTTTGATTGTTCTGGATGGGGTGTAAGTATCCACCTATAGCCCGGCATTTTTTCCCCATGGAGTGCGGGCGAGGGTGGAGGGGAGAGGGTGTCTTGCTGTTACCTATAATACAGCGCTAAAGGTGTGTCAACCGATTTGACCAAAGTAGGTTACCAATTCCAGGTGTTACAACTTCGACACACAGCATAATGTCGTTCCTCTGCTCGGTTGATAATCTCTCATACGTACCGCGAATATTACTAGTAATGTTATTATTGTTAACCTCCATTCTGGTGTGAAGATGTTGAGTTTTTTTTGTCGTGCATTAAGTCGCTAGGCTATGGCTCGTTATAAGTCAATGAAGAATGTTGTTTAAAATGATTTCCCATTGATCCGAGATGCGCCATATGTTTATTACAGAATCTTGTTTGTCAGAAGTAATGCAGTCACCATCAACCATTAGAAATATCGTTTAGAACATAACTTTTTATTATTCTGTCTTAATTCATTAGTATGCGCCTATTTATGTATTCTTGTTTATTCTGTATGCAAATATGCTGTTTTTGTGAGTTCCTGTAAATATTATTCCCAACTAAGATGCATTTTTAACTTTGATCGCCCCGTCAAACCATAATTTCGCACTTTCTCTCTTCTCTCTCTCTCTCTCTCTCTCTCTCTCTCTCTCTCTTTATGTGTGTGTGTGTGTGTGTGTGTATTTTAGAACGTATGCCTGCGCACACGCTTGTGCTTGTGGCAAGACCTTAATACATGTAAACTATATTATGCTGTATTACATCACCATGAACAGATGCTGCCAATAATCGATAGACCGACAGTGTATTGTGATGTGAAATTGATAAATATTTTGTTTTAACTAAAGTAAATAAAATGCTAAAACAACTCTGACTTGTGATAACGATTGTGCTGGTAGTAGTAGTTGCAGTAGTTGTTGTTAAATTATTCGTAGTGGCTTTGGTGATAGTGGAGTGACAAAAAATTATATAATCATATGTGTTTTCCCTAATTTGAAGAATAATTTGTGGAAAACTAAATTCAGAGACTATTAATCACGAACATATACATAAAAAAGTGTTCACAACCCTGACATGGCTCTGGTTTGTAAAAAAAGATATATTTATTAACCTATTTGATTTAGATAGAGCCATTGACCTGAGTGAAAACTAGACAGAGCACTCACTGATGTTTGATTGGGCCGCCATGACCAAACAGTGCTGTCTTCCGGTAGGGGAAAAAACAACGTTGACGCGGCTGTGCTTCGAGTATTGAAACTATAAATACGGACATTTATTGTGATGTGTGCATTATAATTTTGTGTGTGCAGATAATCTGTATTACTCCTGTCCTATTATATGCCATCAAATATTTAAATGCCGTTTTATGCAAGTCCGTATATTTAGTATAGTCGGGATCAAACGCCAGAGACGGGCCGGGGGTTGTCGAATAGGCTAAATATAATAATAGTTAAGCTTAATTTCCCTCAACAAAACGCTTTAACGGCTATTTTAAATATATTACTTATACTTACCAATGAAAGGATATTCCTTTTGTATTACTTCCACGGGCACGGCTTATGCAACAAGAATTGAACAATAATTCACTATGTTATAATAAACCTGATTTTAGCAGTCTGCTTTCCTTTTTTTGTCCCCACCTGAAGTTGGAACCTGTTTTCTTTCAGATCAATGGATAGAGCAATGGTACTGATCGTTCGTGCAAATTCATAATGCGATGTTGACACGATTTTGATCTGTTTGATTTGTTAAGGAATGTCTACGGCTTGTTGTGATTATATCTCGAACAGCATTCCCGGATAATGTCCATTAAGCTATGGATCATTGAGCTAAATGATTACGCAATAAGTTTTGTAAATCCTCCAAAAGATCTTCCAGCGATTCTAGTAATTTAAATACAAGATATAAATTTTATCTTTTGCATGTGCACTAATATTAATTGTCAGTTCATCTGTATAGGAACACCAACAACAGCAACAACAACAACAGCAGCAGCAACAACAACAATTGTAGTTTTACCAACAGCAACAAAAGAAGAAACAGCAGTATGTTTGAATTCAGAGAGAATAATTAAACACAATTAGAAAAAGTAACTTAATCTCTTGTTGATGAATCTAAAATTTTGAGTAAATATGAACTGTAATAAATAATTATCATTCATTATTCTTCTCTTTTTTCACTTATCGTCATTTTTTAGTTACGGGCGATTTTGTTTCGAACAAAAATAAAAGTTTACAATTATTCAAAGCGCAATACATGATATTGAGAGATATTTAGACAAAATAGAAAATGAAAGATCGATGAAACTTAAATATTTAAAAAAATGGCATTATAAATCAGTTAAGAATTACAAAATTCTTATTATAAATCCATATCTCGCACAGGCCTACGTTGTTCGAAATTCCGTGTAACCAATTACAGTTGATCTTCGAGTTCAAATATACAAGTTTTACATTGAACATATGAAATAAATGGACTTGTCCTATGTGTGTGTATTTGTGGCTTTTGTATTTAATTCCAATTTATTTTAATGATATTACACGAAAACGTATACTTGCCTTCTATATGACGGAAACGCTGGACGAACTTACGACAATTGTAAACAAATCCGCTTTAAACTAGAGATTTGTAAGCCCCTATTTCCTATGCTGTGACACTTGTGCGAAATCATAGATTCATTTAGGAAGGTTATAATTTAAATCGAAAGAGTTAATACCAGTTATATATTATATCTAATCAACATCAGACAACTTGTTGTTTTGTACATTTTACAAGACGTTTGTATTATTACCTTACTATGTCCGAATATTTACACCAAATTAGCTCTAGCAATTTTAGTTAATCATCAATCAACATTTAGATATTAGCATGATAATGATGCTGCTAAGGGCAATTAATCTCTGTGATCTCATCAAAAGGATCACCTGAGAAAATAGTAATATTGTTTAATTAAACTAATGTATAGTATGTAGTATGCCTCGCACATATCATGGACATTGAAATAAGCCCAAGATAATTTCATTCCAGTTATGTGGCCCTAATTAATATTTTGTTAAATGTAGCTCTGATCAGGTCTATTAATCAGTCAGGTTAAGAATTAATAAGCTTAATACTAATTATAAATTGATAAAAAATATATTTTGAACTAATTAGCTTTTATTGTGTGCTGTTTTTGGTTAGTTTTATATTTATTTATTTTAAAAAAAGGCATCCTCCGTTTGACTATTAAATAAGTGCGGAGCTTTACTATAATATTTAGGAGACTGAAGTTCGTTAATTATAAGAAATATTCAATAAAAATCGATCTATCTTATCTTGTAAACAAAGTATCCTTTCCTTTACGTTGTTCCTCCGTAGTAAATATAGATTGTCAGCAGTTCGATAAATATCTTTAAATAAATACACACACTGATACCTACAAAACGACGTCCCCTTTACACAAATATACATAATCGTACATAAATTTTGTGGGCACTTTGCGCACACTCCTGATGTGTGCGTGTGTGTGTGTGTGTGCGTGTGCGTGCGTGTGTGTTAGAGCACACGCTGCAAGAGTGTGAATAACTACGCATATCCATTCTGTTTCGGTTGCCCCAAATGAAAAATGATGATTGTTATTATCGACAGTATCAAAAAGTATTGCCTCACGTGCTACCACTAGTTCGATGTATAATAAAAAAACATCCGTTATAACCGCAGATTATTTCGCTCCGAACAAATAGCATTCGCCGGAGTACATCTGGCGCCCAGTGGTCGATCATCACTGACCATCAACCATCAACAGATTAAATCGATCAAAGGCGTCTTCCAGCAGAAGACGACGCCACTGACGACCGAATCAGCCTCGGCTTCAGTAAGTATCTGTCTCCTGTCTGTCCTTTTTAATCAACACCTCCCGTTCGGTGGCGCTAGTAGTCGTTTTTCCGGCGGCGGCGGAATCGGATTATTACTACGGAGGACAGTAGAATCGATAAAGAGACCATGTCCTGCAATGACTTGTCGATAAGGAATCTCAAAGACGACATACACTTCGCTTTACGAAGTGGTCGATAATTGACGCAAAACCTACGGTGGTATTTTACCTTGAAGACATGACACTCGCTGCGACATCTGGTGGCTAGCACGCCTCCGGTGATATATCTGCCTATAGGCGGCTAATAGGTAGTCAGACGCCGATTGTATAAAAGGCTTGGCGATTGGAGCTTTTTCTTCAGAAACTGAGTTGGTTCTCATCGGCTTGAATTAGAGGTAGGTAACGGCTATTTGAAATCTGGAAGTTCTCTGTTAAATTGAGCTAAAGGTGAGCTTTACCTGAGAGATCCGTTTGTGTTCGGGTCAGTGGTCGCATACATTGGACATCGCTTACCGGATAAACGCCATTTTGGGAGAATCTGCAGCTTGACTTATTTGTATTGATGATGATGCTAATCATCATCATCATCATCATCATCACCATAACTATCATAGTCATCATCACTAGCATCATCATCATCATGCCTAGATGTTTCTAATAAGTATTCTTAAATTTCAGAATCTCAGCAGAATGAAGTATTTGATTGTGTTAGCGGCTGTCCTTGTGGCTGTCCAGTCTCAACCCTGGGAACCATCAGGTATGTTATATTTTATTCTGTGAGAAGTAAGTACTCTGTCGAGGCTAGTAATCCTAGGAACGTTGACGACGAATTAACAAGGTAAGTTAACATTCCGAGTCAAAATAAAAAGTCCAAAACAAAAACCTACCAGTCATGGTTGTCATGTTTTCTTCTCTCTTCTTTACTGTGTATTGTCTGTGTGTTGTCCATTGTATTGTTTTGTCTCTATGTACGTCTTTTGTTCTGTTAGTTTTCTCTAAATCCCTTTGTGCCGTCCATGATTTATCCCAAGGTCACGTGCAATACGTGAACCAATAGTAATACAGGATAGGTGTCACCTGATGAAACAGCATCTCTTCCGGCTTATACTGCGAACGTGCTCCAAGCAAGTGAAAAGAGAATGTCGGACAGTGTCTTAGTCACGTGGTGAGAATCAAAGACTATTTGTTAAATTACAGTGTTCTTTCAAACTCTGATATTACTTTACTATCTGTTGAAAAGCATCTTAATCTAGTTTGATTTATTAAAATTTTGCTACTTCCAGATGAACCGGTCGTTTTCACGTCAAAGAAGATACAGACACGTTGTACCCTATACTGAATAAACTGATTTCACAATTTAGAAAGCGCTTTGTTTACAGAATGCATGTGTGTAAAAGAGAGTCTGTGGTGACATATTAAAATATATACATTTCTACTGGAAAATAATTTTAAAAAAACAGTTGTATTTATTCACAGGCTTAAACAAACAAAACGTCTAATGTAAAGTTGACCGATAACAAAATAAAATTCATAAATAAGAAAGTGAAAAATAATGGCTAATCCTATTTAATCATGAACAATTTGGCTTGGATTAGCCGTATACAGTGTTGTGAACGTTGAGAAATCAGTGTTTAAGGTGTGTGAGTGAGACGGTGTTTGGATGAGTGGATCTTTAGATATCAACTTAGAGCACGTCTCATTGTATTTTCACTAAATGTTGTTGTTGCATTTACAAACAGAAACAAAACTCCATGTGGAATAATTAAATTATTTTAAGCAAAAATTATATTAATTTGTTACATAATTTATAATACATTTTACATTTTTAAATTTAGCTGAACATAAAAAAACTGTTTATGTTTTTCACCAGATAAGGTCATTTCTACCGAAATATTGTGCAGTGACCTAACTCAAACTACTCATGTAAATCACCGTGCAAGTAAATATGTTGTTAATGTACACTGAATAACAATCCTATTGCTTACAAATATTGTTTTCTTTCTGACATGACGCACATACTTCCAATGATAACATAAACACGTTCCTTCTGAATCTTAAAAATGTAAGTGACAAATTTTATTAGATATATATATTTCTTTCCATGTCAAATGTACTTCCAAATCATTTCGTCGTTGTTAGAAAAAACATTCTGGACAACGAACTCCTTTCGATACAATCACAACCTGTACTGATGTAAATTCAGGACAAATACTGTAATTGTTCAGATGGAATACGTACCTGTCATAATTTGTTTTAAAGAAACAGAATTAAAATATATCATTGAAGACTCGATATATTTAGATCATCAGTCAACATCGCCGACATATGTCAACATATTGGGGGGGGGGGGGAGGATTGCTTGTTTGCTTGTGTTTCGGGGAGAATCCCCAGGCTATCGCTAGATCAGCCTCTATGTTGGAGTAGTTGAGACCACCACCCCCCACCACTCACAGGGGAGCAGTACGGAAAGATGGAGTTGAAATACCATGAGGGTGGTCACTGCCAGAGTGTTTTACGTCATCCGGGGATCTTTAATATCACACTTTATTTTAAATAATTCAATGGAGACGGCAGCGCCATTTAACGTGGTCAACCACCCACGATATTATGAGCCGAGAAATTAATCTCTGGAAAAGTTTCGACCTCTTGCTGTTATTGAACCTGTGACCCTTGGCACCAAATGTCGGGTGCTCAACCGCTAGACCACCGGAGCCCCTATATTGGAGGGGGGGGGGGGGTGAATAAATATCCTGAAGTACTTTCATGTAACATTTAAACTCTGGCTTTATTATTGTTATTTATTGTTGTTTGATGTTATTTGTTATTATTCTTGATTTTGTTACTGTGGGGGGGGAGGAAGAAGTACATTAGAAACTTGTTATATACCCATTTAAGTCATAGTCTTAACAATATAATTAGTGGATGTTGCTTCATTATTATTTATTATAGTTAATTCTTTTCTTAGATCACGATTATAAGTATATATATATATATATATATATATATATATATATATATATATATATATATATAAAGTGACAGTTTACTGTCAGATTATGTGACTTAAACGCGAAATATTAGAAAAGTAACCCATAAACCCCCGAATAATAATCACGAACTCTACCTGATATTATAGATATAAGGAGATAATTATAACGGCTTCTTTAAATGTCAGATTGTATGACGGGAAGGATAAAGTCACTGATGTCTGACGTCAACTGGCACAAAGATTATGTAGCCGTCTACATCTCGATCAATTTAGGCCACATATGCTCTAGTTTAGCCTTCAACGTGACCTGAACTCCTCCCCCCCCCCGGGCTCGACCTACTAACTACTGGTATTTGATGCAGTCGTCGGTTCATTTGTATTTCATTTACCACTCGGTGACGTTTGTTGTTACAAGAATATAAAATAATCTTCATATGGAATTACACTTTATCGTTTTCTTTTACCACTTTAGTTACATGGGAGGCTGTTTGGGTGAACTATAATGTAATATTCGTAAACACGTTTTTGTTCCGAAATTATACACTTGGCTGACCTCTGCTTACATTGTTATAACCGGGTCATACACACAGCTTGTGTACACTGACGTCAGATTTCAGGAACATCCGGACTGTGTCTGGCTTCAAAATGGCAGTCCCACATTTACCAGTACTTTGAACAGTATTATTTAATATGTAGTTGATCGTGATCATATTTTAAGATAATTTATCACTTGTTTGATCATATTTGTATTAGTCCTAAAAAATTTAAATCAAGGTGAACTTTTCCTTTAAAAAGAGAACATAGCCAAAGTTCACGACAGGTAAAATTTTCCAAACGAGATACCAATAATATAATGTAAATAACAAAATATGTTCCTTGTTTCTTGAATATTTACATATACTTCTGGAGAAATACTCTCGCAAATGAAATACATAGTCTTATTTAAATTATTCACAATAAATCATGACTAGGTTTTGCAGCAGTTATATTTTAGTTTCTGGTTAACACATCTATTAAGAACAGAGCCACTTTTCGCTAATTTTCCCTTCCAAATTAACACTGTCTCAGGACTACATCAGACTCTAACAATTGCAACAACGTTTTATAATATCTACCTACTTTAACCATACTCTACACTAGATACGGTTCATGTTCTCTGAGACATTATCGTTATTGAGAGATCAAATAATTTAACCTTATCATTCTCTTCTTGTATATAGAAAATAAATTCTTGAATCAATATCTTTCAAATGCTAAGCGCCTAAATTTACCTGTCATAATCATTTAAACAGTAAGTATAATTAGTGTAATTAGTTTAACAGATTATCACAATCATTATAATTGAAGCTTTATGACAACAAACATGGACATATTGAACTTATACTACATTTAGTTGGGTTTGTTATTGATCAAGGTCGTATGTATTACGCGAATCAGTATTACTTGGGGGGGGGGGGTCATCTTACAAAGGTACATGCAAAATTTGGTCTATCGATGCATTCAAAGTAAGGACGACAATGAATGTCAAGAGTTATTTCTTTAATAAATGCGGATTATTTTAAATTGAAAATAATTGTTTACTAAAGCATTTGTTCTTAATGTTGGTTTCAATTATTGATGATTGATGTTTTACGGCCACTTTTGTGCACAATGTAGGCTAAATGGACCGAGCGACTTCCAACGGTAATGAGGCGAAGTGAAAGACGAAACAACCTTCAGATATGCCCACGCCGGGTTTCGAACACGGGTGGTGGTGATCTGTGGTCCAGCACGCTACAGCTAGACCACGGAGGCGCCCGTTGGTTTCAATTATTATTATTATTATTATAAATCTTTATTTTTAGCATGAATTTCAACATTTAATATAACAAAACTAAATCTGTCTTTTCTCGATTGGTAGTTTTTCAATATACACAAAACTCTTATATTACATTCAGCTATTGGCTTTGATAAAAAGGATGAAACTTAATCAAATATACATTTTATGTGGAGAAAGTGGGAATATCTGCTCAAATGTAATATAATACATACTGCTAATAACTGCTACTGCTCCTGGTGGAAACAACTATTAAATTCCTTTACAACAACAACAACAACAACAACAACAAAACAAAATTATAAATAATATTAACAATAATATGTCAAGTATTTAATTAAAAGTCCTCGTCAGCTGATACCATTTGAGTACACTGTAAATATTTTGTATTTTTTTTAACTAATCTTTGGATATAGCAGTAATTAATCAAAGAAATAATATTATTTTCTAAAATTTACTACTACAATAAAGTGAGAAATCTTTTCCGTGGTCCGCACAAGAATAATTCCAGAATTATTCACTGGATAAATCCACAATACTCCACCCCCGCGCCCATTAAAGCAGCTGTCTTCAAGAAGAAACATATTTTACAACAGATTTGTGTGATGACCCCTGAAGAAGAGTTCTTAACGTAAATCACCATCTGTTTACTTAACTTGTCAAGCTTTATCGAACTGCTGTTTACAAGAAAGTGATGTTCTTCGTCTGACGCACATACTTGCATCAATACACATGTTTCACCTAAATCGCAAAAATATAATTATCCACAAGAGGGATCCTTCAGATGACAAATTTTATTGAACACATATGTTTAGATACCGAACGTAGGAGAAAATCAATTAGTCATTATTAACAGATGGTTTATTAATATTAATTTCTTTTCTATAAAAGAAGAGTTTGTTTGGTTGTCGGGTGTTTTCGGAACAAACCTCTACTCAGGACGTGGTAAGCCATTTATCAGAAGCGCCTACATATCACGTGATACTTTATATTAGTGGATATTTAGAGGTGGTTTCGAGGAGAAATTTAGACTTTCGTCATTTTGATTTCGCACCCGGGTTGTTGTCGTTGATAACAATGTATTATTGGCTAATTTTGGCGATTTTCATCAATAACGAAATTAGTAGTTTTATGTACGATATCAACACACATCGATTGGTCAAAGTTTATTACATTTTCTTCAGGAATCTCAGCAGAATGAAGTATTTGATTGTGTTAGCGGCTGTCCTTGTGGCTGTCCAGTCTCAACCCTGGGAACCATCAGGTATGTTATATTTTATTCTGTGAGAAGTAAGTACTCTGTCGAGGCTAGTAATCCTAGGAACGTTGACGACGAATTAACAAGGTAAGTTAACATTCCGAGTCAAAATAAAAAGTCCAAAACAAAAACCTACCAGTCATGGTTGTCATGTTTTCTTCTCTCTTCTTTACTGTGTATTGTCTGTGTGTTGTCCATTGTATTGTTTTGTCTCTATGTACGTCTTTTGTTCTGTTAGTTTTCTCTAAATCCCTTTGTGCCGTCCATGATTTATCCCAAGGTCACGTGCAATACGTGAACCAATAGTAATACAGGATAGGTGTCACCTGATGAAACAGCATCTCTTCCGGCTTATACTGCGAACGTGCTCCAAGCAAGTGAAAAGAGAATGTCGGACAGTGTCTTAGTCACGTGGTGAGAATCAAAGACTATTTGTTAAATTACAGTGTTCTTTCAAACTCTGATATTACTTTACTATCTGTTGAAAAGCATCTTAATCTAGTTTGATTTATTAAAATTTTGCTACTTCCAGATGAACCGGTCGTTTTCACGTCAAAGAAGATACAGACACGTTGTACCCTATACTGAATAAACTGATTTCACAATTTAGAAAGCGCTTTGTTTACAGAATGCATGTGTGTAAAAGAGAGTCTGTGGTGACATATTAAAATATATACATTTCTATTGGAAAATAATTTAAAAAAAACAGTTGTATTTATTCACAGGCTTAAACAAACAAAACGTCTAATGTAAAGTTGACCGATAACAAAATAAAATTCATAAATAAGAAAGTGCAAAATAATGGCTAATCCTATTTAATCATGAACAATTTGGCTTGGATTAGCCGTATACAGTGTTGTGAACGTTGAGAAATCAGTGTTTAAGGTGTGTGAGTGAGACGGTGTTTGGATGAGTGAATCTTTAGATATCAACTTAGAGCACGTCTCATTGTATTTTCACTAAATGTTGTTGTTGCATTTACAAACAGAAACAAAACTCCATGTGGAATAATTAAATTATTTTAAGCAAAAATTATATTAATTTGTTACATAATTTATAATACATTTTACATTTTTAAATTTAGCTGAACATAAAAAAACTGTTTATGTTTTTCACCAGATAAGGTCATTTCTACCGAAATATTGTGCAGTGACCTAACTCAAACTACTCATGTAAATCACCGTGCAAGTAAATATGTTGTTAATGTACACTGAATAACAATCCTATTGCTTACAAATATTGTTTTCTTTCTGACATGACGCACATACTTCCAATGATAACATAAACACGTTCCTTCTGAATCTTAAAAATGTAAGTGACAAATTTTATTAGATATATATATTTCTTTCCATGTCAAATGTACTTCCAAATCATTTCGTCGTTGTTAGAAAAAACATTCTGGACAACGAACTCCTTTCGATACAATCACAACCTGTACTGATGTAAATTCAGGACAAATACTGTAATTGTTCAGATGGAATACGTACCTGTCATAATTTGTTTTAAAGAAACAGAATTAAAATATATCATTGAAGACTCGATATATTTAGATCATCAGTCAACATCGCCGACATATGTCAACATATTGGGGGGGGGGGGGAGGATTGCTTGTTTGCTTGTGTTTCGGGGAGAATCCCCAGGCTATCGCTAGATCAGCCTCTATGTTGGAGTAGTTGAGACCACCACCCCCCACCACTCACAGGGGAGCAGTACGGAAAGATGGAGTTGAAATACCATGAGGGTGGTCACTGCCAGAGTGTTTTACGTCATCCGGGGATCTTTAATATCACACTTTATTTTAAATAATTCAATGGAGACGGCAGCGCCATTTAACGTGGTCAACCACCCACGATATTATGAGCCGAGAAATTAATCTCTGGAAAAGTTTCGACCTCTTGCTGTTATTGAACCTGTGACCCTTGGCACCAAATGTCGGGTGCTCAACCGCTAGACCACCGGAGCCCCTATATTGGAGGGGGGGGGGGGGTGAATAAATATCCTGAAGTACTTTCATGTAACATTTAAACTCTGGCTTTATTATTGTTATTTATTGTTGTTTGATGTTATTTGTTATTATTCTTGATTTTGTTACTGTGGGGGGGGAAGAAGTACATTAGAAACTTGTTATATACCCATTTAAGTCATAGTCTTAACAATATAATTAGTGGATGTTGCTTCATTATTATTTATTATAGTTAATTCTTTTCTTAGATCACAGATTGAAGTAAGTATATATATATATATATATATATATATATATATATATATATATATATATATATATAAAGTGACAGTTTACTGTCAGATTATGTGACTTAAACGCGAAATATTAGAAAAGTAACCCATAAACCCCCCAATAATAATCACGAACTCTACCTGATATTATAGATATAAGGAGATAATTATAACGGCTTCTTTAAATGTCAGATTGTATGACGGGAAGGATAAAGTCACTGATGTCTGACGTCAACTGGCACAAAGATTATGTAGCCGTCTACATCTCGATCAATTTAGGCCACATATGCTCTAGTTTAGCCTTCAACGTGACCTGAACTCCTCCCCCCCCCCGGGCTCGACCTACTAACTACTGGTATTTGATGCAGTCGTCGGTTCATTTGTATTTCATTTACCACTCGGTGACGTTTGTTGTTACAAGAGTATAAAATAATCTTCATATGGAATTACACTTTATCGTTTTCTTTTACCACTTTAGTTACATGGGAGGCTGTTTCGGTGAACTATAATGTAATATTCGTAAACACGTTTTTGTTCCGAAATTATACACTTGGCTGACCTCTGCTTACATTGTTATAACCGGGTCATACACACAGCTTGTGTACACTGACATCAGATTTCAGGAACATCCGGTCTGCGTCTGGCTTCAAAATGGCAGTCCCACATGTACCAGTACTTTGAACAGTATTATTTAATATGTAGTTGATCGTGATCATATTTTAAGATAATTTATCAATTGTTTGATCATATTTATATTAGTCCTAAAAAAATTAAATCAATGTGAACTTTTCCTTTAAAAAGAGAACATAGCCAAAGTTCACGACAAGTAAAATTTCCAAACGAGATACCAATGGGTTTGGAAATAACATAATGTAAATAACAAAATATGTTCCTTGTTTCATGAATATTTACATATACTTCTGGAGAAATACTCTCGCAAATGAAATACATAGTCTTATTTAAATTATTCACAATAAATCATGACTAGGTTTTGCAGCACTTATATTTTAGTTTCTGGTTAACACATCTATTAAGAACAGAGCCACTTTTCGCTAATTTTCCCTTCCAAATTAACAGGACTACATCAGACTCTAACAATTGCAACAACGTTTTATAATATCTACCTACTTTAACCATACTCTACACTAGATACGGTTAATTTTCGCCCAATACACGTCATGTGCTCTGAGACATTATCGTTATTGAGAGATCAAATAATTTGACCTTATCATTCTCTTCTTGTATATAGAAAATAAATTCTTGAATCAATATCTTTCAAATGCTAAGCGCCTAAATTTACCTGTCATAATCATTTAAACAGTAAGTATAATTAGTGTAATTAGTTTAACAGATTATCACAATCATTATAATTGAAGCTTTATGACAACAAACATGGACATATTGAACTTATACTACATTTAGTTGGGTTTGTTATTGATCTTGTGATTATTTAATTTAGAGTCAAGGTCGTATGTATTACGCGAATCAGTATTACTTGGGGCATTACAAAGGTACATGCAAAATTTGGTCTATCGATGCATTCAAAGTAAGGACGACAATGAATGTCAAGAGTTATTTCTTTAATAAATGCGGATTATTTAAAATTGAAAATAGCGACTTCCAACGGTAATGAGGCGAAGTGAAAGACGAAACAACCTTCAGATATGCCCACGCCGGGTTTCGAACACGGGTGGTGGTGATCTGTGGTCCAGCACGCTACAGCTAGACCACGGAGGCGCCCGTTGGTTTCAATTATTATTATTATTATTATTATTATTATTATTATTATTATTATTATAAATCTTTATTTTTAGCATGAATTTCAACATTTAATATAACAAAACTAAATCTGTCTTTTCTCGATTGGTAGTTTTTCAATATACACAAAACTCTTATATTACATTCAGCTATTGGCTTTGATAAAAAGGATGAAACTTAATCAAATATACATTTTATGTGGAGAAAGTGGGAATATCTGCTCAAATGTAATATAATACATACTGCTAATAACTGCTACTGCTCCTGGTGGAAACAACTATTAAATTCCTTTACAACAACAACAACAACAACAACAAAACAAAATTATAAATAATATTAACAATAATATGTCAAGTATTTAATTAAAAGTCCTCGTCAGCTGATACCATTTGAGTACACTGTAAATATTTTGTATTTTTTTAAACTAATCTTTGGATATAGCAGTAATTAATCAAAGAAATAATATTATTTTCTAAAATTTACTACTACAATAAAGTGAGAAATCTTTTCCGTGGTCCGCACAAGAATAATTCCAGAATTATTCACTGGATAAATCCACAATACTCCACCCCCGCGCCCATTAAAGCAGCTGTCTTCAAGAAGAAACACATTTTACAACAGATTTGTGTGATGACCCCTGAAGAAGAGTTCTTAACGTAAATCACCATCTGTTTACTTAACTTGTCAAGCTTTATCGAACTGCTGTTTACAAGAAAGTGATGTTCTTCGTCTGACGCACATACTTGCATCAATACACATGTTTCACCTAAATCGCAAAAATATAATTATCCACAAGAAGGATCCTTCAGATGACAGATTTTATTGAACACATATGTTTAGATACCGAACGTAGGAGAAAATCAATTAGTCATTATTAACAGATGGTTTATTAATATTAATTTCTTTTCTATAAAAGAAGAGTTTGTTTGGTTGTCGGGTGTTTTCGGAACAAACCTCTACTCAGGACGTGGTAAGCCATTTATCAGAAGCGCCTACATATCACGTGATACTTTATATTAGTGGATATTTAGAGGTGGTTTCGAGGAGAAATTTAGACTTTCGTCATTTTGATTTCGCACCCGGGTTGTTGTCGTTGATAACAATGTATTATTGGCTAATTTTGGCGATTTTCATCAATAACGAAATTAGTAGTTTTATGTACGATATCAACACACATCGATTGGTCAAAGTTTATTACATTTTCTTCAGGAATCTCAGCAGAATGAAGTATTTGATTGTGTTAGCGGCTGTCCTTGTGGCTGTCCAGTCTCAACCCTGGGAACCATCAGGTATGTTATATTTTATTCTGTGAGAAGTAAGTACTCTGTCGAGGCTAGTAATCCTAGGAACGTTGACGACGAATTAACAAGGTAAGTTAACATTCCGAGTCAAAATAAAAAGTCCAAAACAAAAACCTACCAGTCATGGTTGTCATGTTTTCTTCTCTCTTCTTTACTGTGTATTGTCTGTGTGTTGTCCATTGTATTGTTTTGTCTCTATGTACGTCTTTTGTTCTGTTAGTTTTCTCTAAATCCCTTTGTGCCGTCCATGATTTATCCCAAGGTCACGTGCAATACGTGAACCAATAGTAATACAGGATAGGTGTCACCACTTCCGATCATGCAAAGAGCAAGCTTCAAGCAGAATGGATCATGAAGACCAAGCGAGCGAGATCAGATATTGGTAATAATCAACAGCTTACTTATTCCGAGAAATAACGTTTTTATTTCCAATATCGGCATAAAATAAAATTTTACTTCCATTGATTTATGTTTTACAGCATGTTTTGTACACGTGGTAGGCTAAATGGGCCGAGCGACCTCTAAATGTAATGAAGCGAAGTCAAAGATGAAACAACCTACAGATATGCCCGCTCCAAGAATCGAACACGGGTGGTAGTGATCTGTGGTGCAACACGCTACCACTAGACCACTGAGGCGCCCTTCGCTTCCATTGAAGATAGAAACCATGAACTTCACGTGGCGGCTAAGTTTAAAGAAACTTCCTTTATGAAGAAGCAAAGAACAGTGAGGAATTTTGTATTTGATAATAAATAAAACGATTTAAACAAAATTGAAAATAAGTATATTCAGTGAGAGAGCGTTTGAGTGAGCATGTATCGTATTGGATTTACATGCCTAAATATATACAGATTACACAGAAATAAACAAAACCGTCCCGAAATAAAACCACACACACAAACAAAATGTTTTAATAGCTAATTTCATTTTGAAAAGTAATCTATACATTTAGCCAAACCTTTAGGCTTCAAAATAGACTGATCCAAGCAAAATGCATTGCATCGATTACCAACTGCGGCATCCTGTAAGGGGATGGCAGCTTTTCACAGATGGGAAATACTGGAAATCTTTGAGCAAATTATTTTATATTACACGGAGACTGAGACTAGACTAATATTTCAGCTGAACGAGTGTGTCTTTCCAAAGGATTTAACACAATACTTATCAGGACATAACCCAATGATTAAATAAATGATTTTAAATAAAACTTGTAGCTGAATGTAAATTGATTTTAATGAAGATTTTGTGGAAATATAATGTTACTTGTATCTGGGAACCAATCATAAATGTATCACCTATATATTATTTTTTTATTACATTAGAGTATTAACACCCTTGACATTTACATGTAGTAAATATTGCACGTATGGCTGATTCAGGAAATAAAACAGTTCACGTTCAATACAAGAAATCATGCATAAATACCAATGTTACAGTAATAGGAACCACCCAATAAATTATAATCTACGTGATCATTGATTGTATCCCTTCACATCGTCATGTCAGATGGCAAAAATCATACAAAAGATAAGTTTGAACTAGACAGGTCGGACCATGACAGCCATCCAAATCACGCTGAACGTTACTTAGTTTAGTGGCATATATTTATTGGATGAAGTCTGTGCCATTCCTATTAAATGCAAACTTATAATATGGAGATCACATACCCTTAATGGACTATAAATACAATACAAATATAGCTGGTAAATAGCCTAAATACAGCTTTTCGGTAATACATTTATCGGCCACTACATGCGTACATCGCCATGCAACACAGTGATTCTTAGACGTCTAACCCGAAACCGTAGTGTGAAATTCAGCCGCATGGTGGCACCAGGGGTAATTGAATCGGTCTATTAATCAAAACAAGTTATCTCGATTATTTGTTTCTCTCAATCTGATAATATATTGGAGATGAACATCGAAGAGCAAGGAGTTGATGTTGGTCAGATTGTTGGCAGTTAAATATTGATTTGTCTCTAGCCTACGTCAGAAGAATTTCTTGTTTGTTTGGGCTTTAATTTCCAGTTAAATTTCAGGTTAGAATATCGTAATACACCGTTGTGTATGATGTTGATATAGTGTAATTATATGTCATCTATCAACCATATTACATAAAGTATAGTTTTTGGTGTTCTTTCTCAAGATTATATTTTTGACTTTTTAAACATTATCACCGTTACTAGGTAAGTGCTTTGCTGGTGGCCTACTCACGTGCTTAATATGCCTATTTTCATAATGTTCCTAGCTTTTTCATAATGTTCCTAGCTGTTTTCATAATGTTCCTAGCTGTTTTCATAATGTTCATAGCTGTTTTCATAATAGTCATAGCTATTGTGACATCTGGTGACTACCAAGCTAAATAGTCAAGTTGACCCCAATCTGCTCATTGAACAAAAACTACAGAGTTGATAGGAAAACTGTAACACAACTCAGAAACGTTGTTCATTTCGGGGTATATATATATATATATATATATATATATATATATATATATATTTATATATATAGTAAGGTTGGATAATATGAGCCACTATTGTTTAATGTGTTACTATGAATTTGTAGCACCGCCTATTGATAATATGTTAGTGTATCTGAAACTACTCAGGAACGTCCACCTTTTGACCAATGGTTGATATATTTACGGTTCAAAATAATCTCACGATTTTAGAAAACAATTTAATCACGAACTGGCTCATATTACATTGGGACCTGAAAATATGAGCATGCCATCAGTTTAATATGAGCATACCTAGATTAGAACCCAAATTGTTGTGAACACCCATTCTTAATCGCAAAAGCGTAACTCAGTGTGGCAATATTAATATGTAGATACACAGTACTGATTAACATCCATTTCTCATCTCTTAATATCTTCGCATACGCAAAATGTGTCACCAAATATAGTCGCATACACACCAACATCACAGAGACGTATCTAACCTGGAATAACAAGTTATCGTTGTCATCACGCAGCTATGATTCACAATCATAGGCTCAAATTGTTATTGTTGAAGTTTGGAGTAGAGACCCCTAGCTGTCGCCTATTGGGCACAGCCAACCGGTGTTGACTTCTGTTATTATGACGATGGGCGAACTGGCAGCTCACTTTACTATAAAAGTCCTTATTCGAAGGAAAACAACTTTACCAGTTGCTTGCTTGGACTACAAACTCCTCCTACTATAATGTCGCGGCCAGGATACGAATGTCCGGCCTCTCAAACAAAATGAACAGTATGTGTACATTTATAAGTCGTGAACAACTTGTATATGTTTATTAAAATATCCTGTAACGTTTATAATTAAACATTTGATGTAATTTGCATATAATTTGTCCTGATTACTACTATTATCTGCAATTCACTAGACGATTGATAAACTTGACATATTATTAACTATGTGTCTCATAGAACATATGACTGTATGTAATTCAAAACACCAATTTTTACCAGATAACAACAGAGACAGTTCAATAGTACTAACATAAATCACATTGGAAAATTCTGGCCATTACTGACATCTGCAGACTGGACATTGCTGACATTTGCAGGCTGGTCATTGCTGGCATCTGTAGCCTGGACATTAGCAACATCCACAGATTGGATATTGCTCACATCTACTGACTGGACATTGATGACACCCGTGGATGGAGTTTGACTCTTCGACTGGAAATACGATGCAGACCCATACTTTGTAACGTCTGTCGCCATGATGTCTTCGCCTGTATGAATGTGTTGGATGTATGGATTTAAAGGATGTATCCCAGTCTTTCTGAATCCACTAACTGCATTCTTGACTGTCGCAGCTTTACCATATGCAATCCCAAAGATCTCTGCCACATTTAACTCGGAAACTGATAGACCAGTGGCTGATGTACAAGCAACTGCTGTCACGTGTTTTCTCCGTTCAGCGCTGGTAAGGGCAGAAACGCCTTTCTTGCCTTTCCTTACCAACACTTTAGTTGGTTTGTGACATAGAGTGTAGCAAGATTCATCAACATTATAAATTCGTGATGGGGGAATAATCCTTGTGTTTCCATATATACAGACTTTAATTGGCCAAGCTTCAATTCTTGTTCTTTTAGGGGGGGGGGTTCCAGAAATGACATTATCGATTATTGTTCTCTAGTAAGGAGATAAAAAAGACTTAATTATATCAATACTTATCACACGCAGGGGCCAAATATTGTAGGAAATGACCCTGGTTTTAAGCATTGTAAACATTCAGTACATAGATCTAATATTAACCACTCATACGTAATAGGAGTATATGCTCAATTTACCCCAAATCCATGTGGCTCATATTACCTGGAAAGCACATGCACTGGTATTATATTAAAATTAGAAGAAGAAAAATTTCAATAAATAATTATGTTATCGTTCAATACACATTTTCAATATGATAATGTACTCATATCATACAGTTTTGGAGACTCGGAATAATATATGCAAGACTTAAAGATCTATCCTTTAATTGAACTTCGTGAAATCTTAAGAAAATGGACAAAATATCATTTGTGCAGCTATAAACGAAATTGATTAACTTACCTTTGAAAAAAACTTTCCTTTGTTGAGAGACGCTAGGTGGAAGCACAGATCTTCCCATTTAAGAAACTTGAAGGAGGCTCATGAAGGTAATATGAGTCATATTTTTCCCCCTATAAATAAGGTTACAGTGGTTTTAAAACTTGCTTCGCTAGCATCTCACATCCCACAGCTTTAATCGAGAGTCTTCGGAAAACTTCGGAATGTGACGCCACACACTCGCATTGGCCTTGTTTAACCTGTGATACATGTTCTCTATTGTCTTTGTTAAACGTATAAAATGGTGTATTAGGCCGCATATAATTGTGCAAATGAATCTGCCAGTGGATGGAGTATGCACTAATTCCCCCCAAAACAAGGCTCGTTTGCGCGATTGGGGGCGAAACATGAACTGGAAGTAATGGAAACCAACTTGCCAACTTACAACTTCCAGGAACGTATGTTCGTTATTTCACCGTCTATGGCAAAATCAGTTGGATATGACATGAAGTTCACAGAAGATGCCATTCCAACCATATTCGACAGACTGGGTAATGCTAAGATGACATCACACGATAGTCCCTAGCGAGTGTATAAACATTTTATTGTATAAGCATTTTGTAAATATTTTAATGTTTTAGCGTGTTTTAAATTGACCTTTTTCCTTCTTTAATCATCTGTTGTTAATTTATTTATTTCACGCTCTTTTATTGTCATGTAGGTGACGTAACTGAGTGACGTAACGTCGGACGTAATGACGTTCGCTGAACTGAAATTTACTCTTGAAGATTGGCATAAAGGAGAATTTGACGTTAGGTCGAAATGACGTAAACCGAGGTATTACTGTATTAACAAAAGGAGACACATCCTAACTAAACGAAAGTGAGGGAGCGATCGATACTATGTCTTACCTCATTACCGTAAAATAACAATTATATATATATATATATATATATATATATATATATATATACCTAAAACTGGACTGTGATCATTCTTGTTAGGGCTTCATTGTGGAATGTAAAGAAACAGAAAAATTAAGTTTATCTTCTTTCTGTAAATTTAATGCTCTCGTGATCCACATCATAATATTTGGGTCACATCACATGATCCACATCATAATATGTAGATCACGTGATCCACACCATAATATGTGTTTTATGCCTATATTATTTGTATAGGTTTTTTCCTCCGTAACTTGTATATTATTATAGGATCTGCTCCAAGTGTTAATGTCAGTCTAGCCTGATATGTTATATACATTAAATGTCATCTGACCAATTAACAGATGTCTGTGTTTGTCATTATTATATCATATTTAAATGAATAATTGATGCAGAAAATTAACGCAGTCATTCATTGTAAGATATATGTTTAGAAAGATTAAAAAAAGATGCATTTTAAAAATATATTGTAGTCAATATATTTGTGTATAAGGTGGGGTTTTAATCCTTAAAATATGTAGGTTTTTTTTCTACTCGTCAATCCGTCATATGTATGAGTCAACGGGACACTGGCTACACTCCGAAACTGTCCATCGGGCCTGTTTAGCGATAATAAGTAGATTTTGGTTAAAAAAACGAAAGCGCTGTTCATATGTTGCTCGATTTAAACTAAACATTGTGCAATATACAAAAGAATATAACAACAACAACAAGAATATCAAAGTGGGCAGAGAGTTTAATATAATAGAGAAACTTATGTATGATTGGCGAAAATGTGCTGCCGAATTACAAGACTTGCCCAAGACGAAGAAAGCTCGTTGTGGTCACTCTACTCAGTAAGCTGCTGATGAGACCACACCATTCATGATTGAGTGCTCTTGAATTGGGAGAGTGGCTATATTGTAACTCGCTCGATGATACAGGTTCACAACGTTCCATGACCCGTCGTTCGAAGCATCAGCTAGGTGTCTGGTGTGCTAACTTCACGAGACGCCACGACCTCTCTCGGCGCATGCGCACTAAAATAAGCCCAAAAGTCCACGTTGATTTGGGATGAAAAAATCAATTCGTTCCATTATCGTGTCATTGACCTGAACTCCATTACTTACCTGCCCAAGCTTTAAAAGGTTGGGCTCAAAGCTTTTAGTCCTACCTCGTCTTGTATACTGACCTCATCTTATATATATATATATATATATATATATATATATATAATCGCCTTATACACAACTATATACGGTAAGTGTCAATGTTATTGATTATAAGTGTAATTTTTGTTTGAGCTAAGAATCATTTTAATATTCTAATACTGAATTAAGTTGAATTGCAACTATTCATTTATGTCTTATCTGATTGTTTTCCAAAAGATATAGATGAAATCAAGGATGAGGCATTGACACGAAGAGGTTCTCAATTATATCTACTTCAAAACTGTTCAATTATAATTACAATTATACAAGTATGAAATGGGACTAATTATAAATTGCCTGTAATTGCGATGCAATTAAAAGTAAATCTACTACAACAGAAGAAAAAATACTTTGGGTTATTTTTTGCAATTATGACATTTTTATTCAAGTAAATAAGAGAAATCACATACAATTATAAATTTGAACCAATCCAACTGATTCCTCAACACCATAATGCATATTCTAAGGAAATTGATTGTGAAATATTTCATCATTCTATGATCATTTATAATGTTCTGTACAACAGAAGAAGAGAAAGTATTTCTCGTCTCCATAATATTGCCAGCTGGAAACTTCTAGTAACCTTAGTAAATTATATTTCTTGTGAACTAATGTTAATTATTATTCATCTGATGGGAAATATTCATAGTCATCATGTGATTAGAAAAATTCAACATTAAACTTACAAATCAGAAAGTAAGAAGAAAAATAGCAACATGTTGAAATAGAGTTGTCTATTTGGATAATATTTTCTTAGTTATTTGATTATGATGCTTAAAGTCAAAATATACCAATCCTTAAAATATATACGTCATGTGTTAGAGCTGAAATAATTTATTAATTCCCTCTAACATCACCTGGAATACCAGTACTGGTAATTTGTTTTTTAATAGCGACAACTAGAATTGTATGATTTACTTCCCACTATGTAGATGCGTTCACTGAATTATAAATTTAATTAGTACTTCTGATTTGAATATTTCAATTACAATTAAACACGCACACAAATACACACATTATTAGGTATTAAGTATAATAATTTAATGTTATTTGCAATATATTATTTTATGGTTTTTAAGCATATTCGATGCCATAGTGACTTCAAAAACTAATTTTAGTGAAACACAGTGTAATCAATGGAAAATCCATGATTTAGAAAATGGAAGGGTGTGCACTGGCTCAGTCCCTTACCAGATCTAGGACTCAAAATGTATGTAGCTTACATGTTCAATATGACATCTGTTCATTCATCATCTTCTGTGATCACTAAATAGTAGAACGTAATAAACAATCTAAATAAGGTCTCTATAAATAATCCAGTAAGGTATATGGAACTTAACACAATTAATTTATAACTAGGTGTGTATCATAATAATATACCTTGTTAAATACACCAGTAGAGGATATTGAAAAGAAATATAACAGAACAGAGTATTCGTGAGAAAGGTATGCTAGTATAATTAACTACTGAAGGAAAGATATTTAGGTAATCAAATAGAACTGATTTGTGACTAATAATTGGTGACTTTAGTTGCGGGAAATCTGTTGTAAACAATCAATCGATATTATCTTAACTACTCGTTAAGGGCATATTGTTTTTCTTTTGGTTAGGTACACTGCTATCTTAAAGTTTACAACAACAAAAAGGTGCGATCTTTCAAAATATTATATTCTGGTTCTCTGCTAGACTACTTTTGTACACGTGAGTTTCGGGGGGGGGTTATTTGTACAACAAACTTTGTTTTCATTGCGTTTTTTCGAACACTTTTTTCGATTTATACGTCGTTTCGTATCTTCTCTTCGTGTTATGGTGAGTTAGTCGTTACTATATTATTATTATTATTTGATATTTAACACCTTGTTCCTCGGCCATACGTGACTAGGTAGAGCTCCAACTCGTATGTATGAATATAATGACTACTGGGGAGGTGGCTCTCAATTGCGTTGTTTATGTGCCGCCTGGAAAAGCGCCATTGTATTGTTGGAAATTATTTTAAAACAAATGAAAGCAGTAAAAGATTCGGCACAAATATATCACAGCTACTGGCTGCCATTATATAACGACCTACTACAGAGTAGAACAACATTGTTTTGGGCCGTTATCATTGACCTTAAAACTGTTCGATTTATGATTGTTTAATTACTTAAATACTTGCACGCAGAACACCAGTACATACATTAACACTTAAACGCCGTAAGCAAACCATCCCAATACACACACACACACACATATATATCACATTATATATATATTGCTATTTGTGATTGATGCCACTACATACTGAATATATGAACGAGAGTATGAGGATTTTCTGTAGAAAACAATATTATTTGGAATGTTTCATTTATGTTGTAGTTATTGGATTATTACTGTTAGATATATGTGGATTTATGGACAATGTAGCTGGACCTTTAAAAAGGCCTTCGTCTTTTGTAATTCAGCAAGATAAAGACATCTATTCTCAAGACAATAACAACATTAGGTCGATAAGAGAACCGTCCCCTAGCTCTTGTCGACGCTGCGTAGTTCCGGAATTAAAACTAGTTATAAGAAATGAAGATGCCTGCACAACTAGGACTTTTGACGTCATGATGCTTATTGTTTCGTCACCTGGAAACTTCGACGAAAGGCAAACGATTCGGGATACGTGGGGAAATAAAATGTTAATGGCAGAACTAAGTCTCTCATACATATTCATCGTCGGAAATGGTAATAACTCAATCGTAGATGGCATTCTATTAAAGGAATATCGTAAATTCGGCGACATCCTTCATATTGATTTTCCGGATAATTATGGAACATTGGCCATGAAGAGGATCGTAGGAATGCGTTGGGCACAAAGGTACTGCAATCAATCTAACTATTTTATCTACACAGACGACGACGTGTTTTTCAACGTGTTTTCCTTGAGGCGCCTAATCGTCGCTGGTACATTTTCGGCTACAAACACCGTATACGGAAAGTGCTTCAGCAACGGATTTCCGCACAGAGACGTGTTGTCTAAGTGGTACACGTCTTACAGAGTGTATCCCTATAGTTTTTATGGACCATTTTGCCTGGGAATGGTTCGGATAATGGGTCGTCAAACTAACGAGCGAGTTGCCGAGAGATCTCGCTTCGTTCGATATTTCCATCTGGAAGATGTCTTTACAACGTCGTTGGTGGCCAGCGACATAATTAACCAAAATATTGAAGGCATCAAGATGTTTCAGACGCGACTTACAGGTTGTAGATGGAACTGTTCCGTAATGGCGGTGTTGACAAGTACAAAACAGCACATGTACCCATTGTGGAACCAAATAACGGAATATAATTGCATCTAACGTAACCTTACCGCTTCAGTGGTTGCCCCTTTCTAATTTTAGCAATTAAATCCTCATTTTCTTAAACAGAACAATCACGGTAGACTTTAAAGAAGGAAAAACGTCGTCGTAGCTAGCGAGGTACTTTTAATGTTTGCCTATAATGTCGGGTTACGATACCCTAAATAGGCAGCTTACACGTAATCGAATTCTTGTCATGCTTCTTTGGCAAAGATCAGTAATTTTCCAGTTGCACGCACCATGTTTATGGTTGATATGTGAGGAAAATCGTTTTTCAGAAAGGTAATAGAAAAATATTTTAAGTGTCTGATACTTGTCAGTAGTAACTAAACGATGGGCCAGATACATAGCACTGATTGATTTTATAGCAAGAGTAACATCACCACTCCTTTCAGTATTTCCCATTATATTTCACACATTTACGTGCATGCATCAACCTAAAACAAATTCCAGATGCTGTTATGACTGATTCTAGAAGCTACTAGAGGCGCCTCCGTGGTCTAACTGCTAGCGCATTGGTTCATAGATCACTACCAGCCGAGTTCAAATATCACCGTGGGCATATCTGAAGGGTGTTTCATCTTTGACTTCGCTTTGTTACCTATGGGGGTCGCTTGGCCCATTTACCCTTTAATGTGCACGAAAGTGGCCGTAAAAGATCAATCATCATCTACAAGCTACTGTTCTCAGTCACGCACTATTAGCTTGAGTAATGAAAGGTAAACCAATGCTCTAATTAAAAATAAACGGCTGACTAGTAATATCTGTTCGTCATTTGTGTTTTGATCATATTTTGCTGACTATAGTGTCATAATCACAGTGGTGTGTGTGTGTGTGTGTGTGTGGGTGGGTGGGTGGGCACGTGGGTAACTCATCCATTACAATAAAACATCTGTTTTTTATTGACGACAACAAGAAATGATACAAACATACATACATACATACATTGCCAAGTTATTCCACCAGCGGCATAATAAACAGTGGCAGCAAAATAACAACTCACATACATTCATAAGTGAAAATACACATATACATAAACATACATGTATGAAACACAAGATTTGAACCCCACCAATGGACAGAATCAACAAAACATACTGTCAAACATCACCACACACTGATGTATTACAATTAGTATAACTCCCTTAATTTATGTGAACCATATTTTTTTAAACAATTCCGATTACAACCAGTGTGCGCCACCAGCAAACAGACACCGTGGATAAAAATGGCACAAAATTGTATACAAAAAAATTCCAAAATGAACTCATATGCCGATTTTCTCTGGATGTTAATTCCATGAGGAATAAATGAGGAAACCAACAGCAAATAATAGCCATCAACGTTTATGGCATAACATCTGTATTGACAAAGAAAATGAACACACCTTCGCAACATAGCTTATAACCAAATAAAAAACGAATCTAATTTTGGAATAAAAATAGTGCTGATTGTAGTCGGTTTTTGGTAGTGTTAATTTAGCTTTCAAGTGAATTATATAATTTGTTATAACTTTATTTCACATTTTTGTATTGTTTTACTACCTGGAGGTTATTAACAAACAAAGTAAGATGACATCTGTCATATTCTATGTACACCATTTATTCCTAACAAACCAAAAGATGAATTACTGCATGTGTGAAACATACTGAAGACAAACTAGATATAAATCTGCATGTGATGACTACAAGGATAGAACACATCAATTGTTTAATATCACAAATTATAATTTAATCTATAAACTGCATTAAATACAATAACAAATGGATAGCCAACACAAGAGTACTTAATAACATGTTTACCAGTAATATCTATAATGAAATCTAAGAAAAATATGTATTATATTGATAAAGTCTAGAAATACAATCAATTCAATAATAAAAACATCCACAAAACTTAAGGAGATACAGCAATTTGTAAAAATATTAATAACTTAGCCAAAAGTGCTCACAAACACCACAACACCTTTATGCAGACAACAATTACTAGATATGAAATCCAGTAGCATCATTGTCACTTAATTTTAAGTTGGTAAATACGGACCAAAATAATTATACTTATAGAAAAGGTTTTTGCCATTTTAGGCAATTTTAATGTTTTAATTATTCAATACAGAAGGTGGCTCATTGATACTTGCCGTTAAAAAACATCGCGGGCATTGACAAGGTTTATTCACCGAAGTAAGGCATCGAACAATCTACCTAGGTGCACAACATATTATGTCAGACACAGGTCTGACACAGTAGGCAGACTAGATATTGAATAAATATAGTACAAACCTACAATACATATACATGATAATATAATTGTCTAAAAATGATCACAGATGAATGTGACTTAACAACTAATCTTGACATCAAGTACATAAAAATGACGACAATATATCAGAACTCCATTAATACAGGATAGGCTTAAAGCAAAACACTCTGTTTGTAATAAATATCTGGGAACAACCAGAGCCTGAGAATAAACCAAAATACCATTCAGATGATTGATTTATACAATAAACCTTATTGTTATTATTAATGTAAATAATATTACAATCCATTACTAAGGAAGAAATAAAAACATAACTCATAATACGTTGACCAAGAAATGTGTTTACAAAGACATCCATATTCATTCATACACACACACATACTTGGCAGTTTGCATTCCTTATTATTAAACAGCCACAACAATTACATTATAATACTCTCCCAACTACATCTGTACTTTGATTGGCAAAAGCTTTCAATAGCTGAAGCTTGTGTAATTTAGCTTTTGATTAAGACACACTATCTGTTTTAATGAAGATTCTATACCATGTTTTGTCACTGTATGGAGGGAACAATGTTCCCAATATAACATTTTATTAAGTCACTGAGGTTAATGAACTAAACAAAAAAGGGATAATCCAATCAAGTTATGTGTAGTGACAGCCATACATCCACACCTGCATGGATGCATAATGAATTGCATTTTATGTGGTTATAATATACTGACATGACATAATATCACAGGAAAATATGTAGAGAGATAATCACATCCTCTGTTGCTATGCAGACCAATAGTTTAATATTACTTTCAGTCATTGGGACCAAACATGAGACCCTCTCTCTCTTTTTGTGTGTGTGTGTGTGTATCTATTTTTTACAAATGCACACACACACACACAAAAATACACACATTTCAACATATGACTGCCTATATATATATATATATATATATATATATATTGACATAAAGAAAAATCAAACAAGATACAACATTAAATTAAATGAACCAGTGATAAAGATACAAGCTGTATCATTTGAAATCACACAGTTATATTAACAGATTGTCTAATGACAACTTGTTAAAATATTTACTTCTCTACAAGCAACAGCAAACAATTCCATTGCCACATTTCTTTATGACCTTCCTCATCACAACCACAATAACTACCAAAGAGAAAGATATTCTGATCTAAGCTCGCAGTTTAATCTTGTAAAGTTTCAGCTTGAAGCCAAAAAGTTCAGTCAGTACAGCAGAGAATGCTGACAGGAGTATAACCTTTGTAATGTTATATAAGAATGGGTTGGCTGATAGCCCAGAGATCTTGAATGGTATCTCCAGCTCCTGAAATAATAATATTAAAAAGTTACGATTCAATTGCAACTAATACATGATGTACTAGGGAAAACTGTGGAAAATGCACACTACCATTCCCCACAAAGGACATACTGTAAAGATCAACTGTAGTTTGGGTAGTGCAGTAAGCAAACCTGGATCAAATTATACAAAGTTATTATATTAACTAATAATTAATTTACAATAACTAATACTACAGTAGGTACTGTTACTGAATAAACCCATTGTTTTTTGAAAACTTGTTTTACAAACCCACCGATTACAGCTGAAACCAGCTGCTGGGATATAAAATAGACTTCTTTTTTTTTAAATATAATTTTCTCAACGATCCGTCTGAACGCCGTGCGGAAGCGGATTAGGCTACCACGCAGCGTAATCCAAGATGGTGACAGGTCAGTCGCCATTTTGAAATTATTTGGGTTATTTCTACATTAAATCAGTAAGTTTCAGGCTAATATTTCATACACATTTATAATGAGTTAACTAACATTTGTAACTCAAATCGGCTAAAAACAGACTAAATCTATTCCCCCATAAAAATATCAGATTTTATTGGATCATTGTAATTTTTCTGGGAGAGAAATCTACCAAATTCTCCGAATCCATGATCACCATTTTGAGAATGATTAATGTCTGTGTGTATGGGATGATGTGAAAACTAGAACATCTCATGATATTCCTCCTGGGAATTCAATTAAGGAGATAAAAAATCCATTAAAACAACATGTATAAATCAATGGTTAGTTATGGGAATCATGATAGATAATGGAAAGCATCAACAACCTGATCACTATCCTAGCTGCTCTCAAAGCACAGAAACAAATACCAGTAAAAACAATCAAGAACTAATTGTATAAACTGTTTGTGCTGAACTTGTTATGCATCGTGTGTGCTATGATGTGCACATACAGAGACAGATTTAAAAAGCTTCTTGATTAAAAGCTGCACTAGAACCGGATGTTTACACTGTGGATATCAAATACTTAAAAATAATATTCCATGTAACTATAACATTAGGATAATCATTGGTTCATGAAAAAAATTTTTTTAAGGTATACTGTTGGAGGAAAATGTGTGCTAAAGTGCAATTAGTGAGATTGAGTATTTTAATCAGTATATGATGATAATAATGATGTCTGGAACCTAACCTTATTGTTGCAAGTATCTGTGCAAAAACTGTCAGTCAAAATTTGTATACAGTTCAGAAAATAAAGTCATTCATTCAATCATCCCATTTTCATATGGGGCTAAACTAAAACAAAAGTCCTATCACTTACCAGATGCTGACGGTGCCCCTCACCATCATTTAGGATACACTACCTTAATCCCAGCTATTTACACATATTAGATCAAGTTATTTTCTTATGTGGCTTCTGTTCCATTTGTAAATAGAGATTAATCTACAACAAATACGGAACAGTGTTAGTGTCTACATAATCAAAATAGAAGTATCATGAAGATAGATCTCTAGGTATAAAAAGAATGACAGATCAACAAGTAAACTAAAGCATGTAAAATAAAGTAACCTAGTAATCTATTATCTCGGAGAAAAAATTTAGAAAAATTATTACTGCATTTCATAACAGGATCATTAACAATAATGATATACTTGTTGCAACAGTTTAACTGGAAACTAAAATTGTTAACTCTATATATTTTAGATAATAGATAAAAATTAATCATATACATATAAGCAATTAACTGATCACCAAATGATATATATCATAGTGTGTGTGTGCAAACAATAGCAAAGAACAATGTTTTATTAATTGTATTCACTTGATTATCACAAAATCAATGACAATATAATGACATCGATATGAAAATAGTCAGTGACATATCTTTCTGATATTGTTGTACTTTCAAAACAAATTGTATTGAAGTTATATACCAAAATTATGTATAGACACTGGAATGATAATATGCTTGAATATTGCTTCTGTGGTTTATATAAGCCTACTTCATTTTTTTATACGAGTCTCTGTTGCAATTTTCTCTGTGTCTGAAAGGGGTCATAAGGTTATGAAATCTCCATTGTTTGCTTCTGGATTAAAAGGGGTGACAGAAAACAATACAATCGCACAATCATTTCACCATTACTATCATGGATGAAACTGGAAAAATTATGATAGGATTTCAGTGTTTATGTAATTCAATAGTGTAGTATATAAATAAATAATTACAATGATATTGATTACTTAGTTGTAAACTTCTTTCTCATTCTATTTTTTATTTTTTTATATAAATAAACTCATTTATTGCAGGATTAAAATTACTCTGGCTTGACCAGAATTTGACTTTATCGTTAACATCTAATTTGCATTAATGATATTTGATATACAATGCAACCTGAAAATAAATATTAGATACAATGAATGCATCGTCAATGAAAATATTATTAAGCATTACCTGTTCTGTGATTAGCACAGAGAAGTTCCTATACTTTTTGTTAATCTTGGTACCAAGCGTCATAAACCGCAGAAGATAAATAGCCAAAGCCATACACCACATCACTAACTCCCAGTTACCCAGATACTCGAGGAAATTCTCACTACCTTGTAGTAACTGGAAATAACAACACATCATTTTAATGTTATTTACATGTTTGCTGTACATCATCATAATAACGTGACTACTACTGATGTACTAACTTATACTACACCAAGGATATTATCCTTTATGGACCCTTAACTGCAATAGGAAAATACACTGATCAAACAGAAGAACATATACACTTTGTTGGAAAATAATAATTAAAAAATATTAATTACTGGGTGTTTTCAGCAAAGGTTGTAAAATGTGAAATATAGATGCATGAACCTTTAGAAAATTGAAGACATTTCAATTCAAAATCTGAAAAATGCCTCAGATAATTTCAAACAGAATATCAGTCACACCAAATAGAATTTTACTTTATGATTTAATAATAATTAGCAGAAATATTGAGAACAATTCTAAACAATAACACACAAAGAATTATCTTCATTCAAATAATTGTATCCTTAGGTACTAGAAACTTACAATCAATTAATTAATCTTACATTATATCAAATTGATAGAATTTCTCCCAAGATAGATACTTTGAGTCAATATTATTACCCTTATTTTTTTTTTTGGGGGGGGGGGTCGGCTTAATAGCCGGTGCTATTTAAGTGTCAAGATATTCAGTAATTGGGAGAAGAAATTTGAGTGTGTTAGCAGCCATCTAGATTCAATCTATATGCAAACCAACCTCAATCATCATTTTGATCAAAATTTATGCAGTCATGTAGTGAAAATAGAAGTTAAACAAGTTGATGATAACCAAAATCAATAGTTATATGTAGAATTATCCGATTTTGTAATTCTGGATAAATGTTGTTGGACTTTCAATTTGAAGGTAGCATCAGTAACAAGACAACTTGTATCTAAGACATCCCGTACCCAAGACCATTGTATCTCATTCGTTTGGTGGCATAGACATACATATTCTTTTCATAGAAGAGTGTGTTTATCAGTGTGGTAATAACATAGGATTATTGAAAACAAAAAAGTTAAGTTTAAATAAAAATATTTATTTCAGTAATTTTATCATCGTTTCACAAGACAATCTTGTTTTTTAAATACTTTTCACTGTTCTCATGGTCCACTTTCTGGTTAGATGATGTTTCTTTGCTATTTCATGTGTTCAAAATATTTAATATCATCTAAAAACACTGCAGGGAAAAGTTAAGATTTTTAGGTCGGCTTAATGGACGGTACTACTGTAAATCGTGATATTTTAGGCTTAAAATACGAGCTCGGCTTAATGGACGGTACTACCGTAAATCATGATATTTTAGCCCTAAAATACGAGCTCGGCTTAATGGACGGTACTACCATAAATCATGATATTTTAGGCCTAAAATATGAGCTCGGCTTAATGGACGGGTAGACTTAATGGCCAGGACCTACAGTAGATTGTTTGGGATAAAATGTTGATATTAAACATGGATCTCAAAATGCGTCACTCTGGATCTATTTAGAGGAATCCAACTCTTATGCATTTGTAAGAAGACTCTAGTTTTATTTGGCATTCTAGTTTAAATCGAATTAAAAAGAAATCTTATATTCTAGTTATTGCAGTACAGAGTTGTGATTATAATATGTGTTGTAACTGATTAAAATAACACAATTACCTCTCTTAAATACATGTCATTTGAAACAAGATGTGTAGTGAAATGTGGTTAATACCAGACGCAATAAAATATTACAATTAAACAATGACTATATTAATTTAAAATCTCATGCATGGATGACAAAATATGCTTTTCAAGCTAGTTATATTCAAAATGCTATCCACAGAAGGATGTAAACAAATGCAAACAAAACACATATTTCATTTTAAGTTAAAAGGATTTCATCTTTAGTCAGTAGGTTTGTGAACAATTTAATTGAAAAACATTGAGCTAAGTGGCACTCGGCTCAATGATATAAGCAACTATTCTAACATATCTGTAAATTTAACATTGATAAATTCACCTGGAAACACATCACAGATATCAGGATGACTTCTAAGACAAAAGCTGCTGAAACTATTGAATCTACAGACCTCTGTGGGCCACGTTTCTGAAAAGAGATTGACCATATTGTACAAATTAGAAAAGTCACACACACACACACACACACACACACACACACACACACACACATTTTACAACTAGATAGAAACATACTATATACAACCTTTTCAGAATGATAACATCTATGTACTCTGGGTGATCAGGCTATTAGGAGTGAACTATTATAAGATATTTTTAAAGCTGACCTTGAGGTAGGATCTTAGGGAGAACCATGTCTTGATGTTGCGTACTTTATTCAGTCTGAAGTGAGGCATGTCATATTTCTTAGCACGTCGCGATGATGTCAAATAACAGAAATGTTTAGCATAAAGAAAACGCTGGAATATACAGAAAAATTAAGAATTTGCCATCACTTACAGTATAGCATTAGAAGCATTCCACAATTCTGTAAACAAGTTTTTATAAGTACAAATATCATATACAAATGCCCCCTTGTTATGATAGAACAGATGCAGTCCAGAACTATCTGCTAAGCTGTTCATGTACAGCTGTGGAGGAGAAAATGACTGGTATACATTGTGGCAACTGTGAGGATACCTGCTGATTAATGATCTTTTTCTCTACATTAGTTTGAATGGTGTTTGTTTGTATGTATGTTTATTTCTCAAAGTACAACAGTTTATTAGTTTTGATTGCAACAAGTGAGCAACAAATGTATTTAATGACCCTTAACAAACTCCAGTTATTAGAAATTAATTTAAAACATTACTGTTAATTACAAAGTAGGAAACTGATGCAACATTGGATAAACAAAATGTAAGACAAGACACACCCTGAGCATGAATTTAAAAAAAAAGAATATAAATTACAGTAAACCATTTACACAACTACCATCTTATCAACACTAAATTTTACAAAACACTTTCCTTAAAATACTTTATGTGACAGATACCAAACACACAACAGAATACAATCATTTACTAGCTTTTTCTGTCTGACATTATAAAAATGTCTCTTTGGCCATAACCAATAGCATGAATGGTTACATCTAAAGCATGTTTCATCTATCAATTCACCTCATTACCTTTGGTGGCTGTTCAGTCCATTTAACTTGCAATGTGCACAAAAGTGGCCCGAAAACTAGACTAAACTTTAATACGTAATATCATAGTGTTTTTGAAACATACTAACCTGTTTGAATGTTCTTTCAGCAACAGACAGTAGAAAGAAGAAGGTAAAACCCATAATACACCTTTGTATCATGCCATTTACCACTAACAATGTCTCACTGAAAATAAAACAACAAAAACAATTAAGTTGAGATAGATAAAATGACAGCAAACAACCAGAAAGTAAACTTTGATGTGACACTTCAATAACTTATAGTGTGTTGAACTAAGTGCACTGGTTTATCATTTTAGACAACACTCTCCATCACAGAATTGGACCTAAATCTAATTCAGTTTATGTTTACTAAATGCTCTTTCAGACTTGGTAACCAAATCTTCTTAAGTCTTATAATAATAATAATAACAATAATAATGTATAGTTAATAAAGTAAATAAAGCCCCATTACTAGCAGAAGCCATTCTAAGGTACAGCAAAGTGAACTAGAATGATTGAAGAATTCTGTCTTCTTCACACATTATTAACTAAAACAGACCTTTTAGTGTTTTGCTAATTATAAGAAAAACACATTTCTTTTCATACAAATTATTATCTACTAAGACACATGTTTTCTATAAAACGAAGATATTTATGACACATTTAAAATTAAAAGTAGATAATATACACAATCATATTTTTTTAAAGTATCTTTTATTTCACATAAAGTACAACATTCCACATACAAAACCAGGGACTGCACATAACATACATGTTTTAAAATACTGATACGATTGTTAGTATCTATATATTCAGAAATATTGCGGTCGTATATGATGTTATCAATAACACATTTTATATACACTAGATTCATATATGGTTTGTTAACAGCATGAGATTCTGACTATAAGCATTAATTTGTTATTATTTAAAACATTATAATTCGTTGTACAAAAGGGACTATGTGGCTTTAAAATGCTGTTGGTTGTTGTTTTGAATGCTTTTCATTTCTTCAATGGCAAGTTTGTTTTTTTACAATTGCCAGGAATTCTAATATGAATATTTTTTGTTGTTTCAAATAATAGATGTAATATTTGACTACAATAAGGCAGAAATTTACATTAACGCAGAAATTTTGAACTTTATCTTTGGTAAGATATACTAAACATCACCTAGACAAAAAGATAATTATGCATATAACAATAATTAACATCCTCATGAATAGCATTATCTACAGATATGAATATGTTGATTTAATAAAATAGCTTATTTGGATACGTCTCCTGAATACCGGGAAAAAAACCCATAATAGATCAGCAAATACATAGCAAACCAGTTATCTCAATTTAGCTAAAGAATCATGTAACTTACCTCCAATGTTGACCAAACACAAGCTTCTGTGCTTTCTGTATGTGTTCTGGAGTGATAGCTAGTGGATCAACAGGTTCCAGCTTATCCACTGATTGGTAAATTCTGAATGCACAAGGCATCGCAGTTGCCAACAATGTAAACACAACTCCCAGCATGAGATAGTCACAAGACTCAGGGATTTTATCCACCTGTTAATGAGGTTTTGTTACATGAACACCACCATAGATTAAATATATGTTGGCTAGTGTCTAACGTTCATAAAAATATAAACACAATCATACTATAAACATGTGTGTGTGTGTGTGTGTGTGTGTGTGTGTGTGTGTGTGTGTGTGTGTGTGTGTGGTGTGTGGTGCACATGGCCACTCATATGCATGTATATCCATGTAAACACAACAACTAAACATTCCAAGGTGTGTTAAAAACTTTCACATTAAATACAAAACTCAAACGACTAATTTTATTACAAAACCCACAATATTGTAGATGTCTCTATCTACCTACCTTCTTTATAATAGTCCAGCCAATATCTAACACTGTCAAATCTATTTTCTTTACTTCTTCACCCTCCCATATCATGCAACTCACTGGATTAACAAAATATAGATTTATTTACAATTTTAACAAACACCTTAAAAGTAGCTTGTACAGAATATAGAATGTAACCAACATTTACCATTATTGTATCAAACTTCTTATTATGAAGCAATGTTACTGTTATTCTGTTCCTGCTTAGTGTGAAATCTTAACCCAAGAATGAATGTGTAATTTACTAGACAAAGAAATACAAAACAGCCATTGCAATACCTTTGTCAGAACCAGAAGCCAAGTTATGAATCACAGAAGAAATCTGAAATAGACAATGAAAGAGATTTTTTGTCATTTAATCTTTGCAATTACCAGCTAATAACTGTTTGTTTGTTACTAAACAATTATAAATTGGTGTAATTTCAAAATGTATTTAATCTCAGTAATGGAAGATGAACATGTATTTAAATGGTGCCATCTAACTGTACAGTTTGGAATTTGGAGCGTTTGGTTTGGTCATAATAAGGATAATGAAACCTTTTAACATAAATCAGTTCAGAATATTAGGAAATGGGTATCTGTTTCAGAGGAAAAACAACACAGTTTAACTCATTCTAGGTGAATGTGTTAGGACAACATTTATGGATAAACCCTTAACCAGGAATAAAATAATGATATTTAAGCCAGGAATTCCAGATTAAGAACAGATAAAAGTATTTAGGTAAACATGACAAGTTATTAATACTCACATGAGGGATGGTGTTGTTATCTTTTTCAGAGTTATTTCCAGTCAAATTATCATCACTAATTTCACTATCTGATGCTGTATTGCTTGTTGTATCTCCACATGATGTCATTTCACTGTTACCTACCCACTCCATCTCTGAATTCAGCAGCTGGAAAGGTATATGATATGTACTTTGGCATAATAATTTTATAATTGATCAATATATCTCAATGTAAGTGTATATACAAAGTGTGACTAATAGACAGACAATTTCCATGATGCATGCACAGTCTGTGATCCAGACGTCTACTGTGGTTTGCAGCTCAGTGAAGCCATGTACACAGTGAAGTAGCAATCGAACAACGAATGTACTCGTTCATAAATTCACTATTTATTTCCATTCAAGAGGAAAAGATTGATTTACAATCTTTTGTGGCAGTTTCACAGAATGTCCATTATGTTAAATAGAACATTTTCTTATTGTTTTAGTTTTTTGGGGCTAATAGATTCTTTTTTAAGAAAAGTCAGCTTTCATTATCTGAAATGACCGAAGTTGCCAGACAATGGCTGTCACACTGTAATTCAGATATCATGACAATAAACTGTAAATATCTGATAATGAACAATATTAAATAAAACATCAGGAAAAAATTATTATCTCAGATTTGTAACTTACATAACTATGATTACTTAGAACGATTTTTTTGTCAAACCTGACAACATGGTTAATGAATATTTATTTGCTCAATGCCTGTCCAAGAACCAGACTTTATGGCTTTAGATATTGTGTATTATAAATAAGGGGTGATGTATTATGAAACTAAAGTTACGTATAAAATCAGATAAAAAAAGTTGATGGAATTTGTTTCCTTTGGCAAAAGTCCGCCTAAAATTATCGTCAATCAAGAAGAATAGCAAAAAATATATGAACAACATATCTCAACAACATCTCTACAAAAAAAATAAGATGATGATGATTGATGTTTTACGGCCACTTCTGTGCACACATTAAGGTAAATGGGCCAAGCGACCTCCAAAGGTAATGAAGGGAAGTCAAAGATGAAACAACCTTCAGATATCCCCATTCCGAGATTCGAACTCAGGTGGTAGTGTACAAAACATAAACAATGGTGAATAAATATATAATTGGTGATAATATATATATATATATATATATATATATATATATAGGTTGTCATTGAAAATAGCTCATCAAGTCAGGGGGTATAATAGACAGTTTATCAACATGTGAACCTGTTTGTACACTGTGAAATAAATTATGATCTTCATGATTGATAAACAAACATCTTTATCAGACTGTTCAGCAGAATGATGAATGATTTGCCATAGAGATGCCAAGACCTATAGCGAGGCCCATTGGAACATGACCACAAAAGGCATCGTGGAAATTGTCTATTACTGGTAATTTACAAATATGACATAATTCATAACAGAGGTATATTGATTACTGTGTATTGGATTACCTTTGGAGTTTGTGGTGTTGTTGCATCACCTTCTGAGTCACATGAACTAAGACCTACGGATTCCTCCTTCAACTGAGAGCACCTAAGATTCAAAGATGAAGGTTTTCTCTTTGGGAAAGTCACAGATTTGGTCTCTCGTTCAGTTAAATTAATAGGTGAAATTTTGTGGTGACATCCTTCATCAGTCAGATTATGTTCCTTTGCATTGTTGGCATGAGTAGACAATGAACCATTAAGATCATTCACTTCTTGTACAATGGTTCCCCAGCGAGAAGCCTGATGACCTAATGCCTGATAAGGTGCAGCTTCCAATATGTGTGATGTCTCTGAGTTTGAATCAGTGTCATTTTTGGTAGTGACACCAGAATCTTTATCAGTTTCTCCAATGGGATCACTGGCACCCAAGTGTTCAATATCAGCTAATGAACAAGGATATTCTGTATTTGTTTCAAGAATACTGGTTTCTTTGGTAACTTCTCCAGTCGCTTCAGTAAAGCCATTAAATAGTTCACTATCATCGAGACTACAAGGTGCTATGTCCCCAGAAAATGTTTCAAACATGTTATTTTGGACATGACTAGCTGAAATACTAAGATCTGGATTTGACTTGGCCTTCACTTTATCAAAGTTCTGACCAGACTTTGGTTTTTCTCTTTCTAATAATTTTAACTCATCCTTCAGTTCTGAATCAGAATCATTCATAGAACCCTTCACCCTTGAGACTGTGTGCAGCCACAGAGGGGGTTGTTCCTGTGTCTTGTGGTGCAGTACATGTCTAGAACACATTTCATTAGGATTCGGTGTCTCTTTGATCTTTGGGTATCGGGTGTCATCATCTGTCTCATCGTCAGCCTCATCACTTTTGTCCATCAGCTTTTTGTCAGTCAGAAGGGTTCCACTGGATACTGTGCTTCCAGAACGTCTCCTGTTCAAGGCTGCCTTGCTGGAAAACTTGCGCTGTCTAAGACATCCTGTGGAATCTGCACAAGAGTGTCCACCATCACATGACCTAATCTCGTGTTCTGATTGGCCACTGGCACTTGATGTTGACTTGTTCTTTGACTTCTTTCCTCTTGGTCTGTCACTGTAATACAGATAAGAGTGAGTGAGAAAGTTTAGCCTTGACACTAGACATATCATGTTCGGAATAAAAAGCTAAAAAATCTATCTGAAGACTGTGTGAAGCATGTTCCACTGAATCCTTGAGTAAGTGAGGGCTGCCTCTGAAAAATGGTGGATAAATTATTAAATCAACCAGTAATCTACAGATGGCTCCAAGAATGTGATCTAATTACTACAGTAGTACATGTGACATCAGACATATGATAGAAAAATACCTTAACCACCCCAGGTGATTTTTGGTTTTATTATTATTTTCATTGCAAAACTCCTTGCTACATTAATATTAAAAAATGGATTGTGGATTCTAATTTTTGTGGCTTAATATATCTGTAAAAAGTAAAACTGACTGAGAAATTGGTCTCATTACTATTCATATAAGTAATTCCCTAAATCTTTGATCTATAAGTGTCTTATGCACGTATTAGGTAAGAGTTAACATTTATGAATGAATAATGTGATTCTTCTAAAACGGTGTACTTGTGATGCATGCATTTTGACTTATTCATTTTCCCAGAGATACATTTATAATAACTAAATGAACTCTGAACATGAAACAAACAAGCATTGGTATTTGTATGTATGCATAACTCAACAAACAAACCATGTGAGTGCAGGGTTGTCTGATTTAAATTAACTGCTTTAAATCATGGCTTTAATCATACTAAAATTTATTTTAAAAGCATTGATTTTCATCTTGTAGATAGTTTAATATAATATTTCTTGAAATGTTCACATTTAGCATAAATTCAGAAAAAAATTAATTTAACAACATAATGATATTTTTTGCCAATGTTATTAGTTACATTTTTTTTAAATCTCTGACAGTTTCAGCTTGTCTAGTAAATTTCAATGCATAACTAGATTTTGTTGTTGCACTAATATCAATGTGAATTATAACGTGAACCAATTCAACTAAAATGTGACATGACTTGAAATGATATCTGAATGAAAACACTCATACTGTAGATTAAGGAGGCTAATCTAGTCCTTAACACATAACAAACTGACAACTAAGATCACATATTGAATTCACAAATTGCTCTCATGGGAGAATAATTATGAAACGTGAAGACAAATTCAAATATTCTACTTAATCTTAATATTAGTCAAATAAATAAGTCCACTTCTTCCAGTGCAAGTATAGAGAGGATGTTCTCTACATCTATATCAGCATAGTCAACAATTCAAAATGACTTGGGAAATGAAAAAGCTGGCTATCTTGTATTCATCAATAAACTGTTGAATAAGAGGTATGACTAAACCCACATTTTATTTGATGTGCAGTGGTACTGTACATAAAAGTAATAAATACACTGGAAAAACTGGAACATATTTCTTCAAACAAATATTATGATGGCCAGTAGTTTCCACTACCTTTTAAATTACAATTATGGAATAAAAAAGAACAGGACATAACAGACCGGTACTGAAAAGGGACGTTTATAATTGTATGATGAGCATATTTTTAGTATTCTGCGAATGGCACCAAATGCCTAATTTTACAACAAGAACTCCATAGTCCAGATGAAATTCTGACCTGTATAAATGCAACACAAAAAATGTGTTTACAAATTACCAACCTTTTGTTCCTAACTTTAGCTTTCCTAAGAGGACGATATGATTCTTGGGTTGCTACAATGTGAGCATGGATTAGACCAAGCAGAAGCATCATGACTACAGGTATGATGACATGACATGCTGAGATCACCTGAAATGAACAATTACTAAATTATTAAATTGGTTAATAAAAGGTCATGAAATTTATCAAAAACTTCTGTGTATCAAATTAAACAATGTTTCTTACAGATATAATAAAACTGTTTCTAATCTGTCAGTAACATGAGTGTAATTAATCTTAAACTATTTTGGGAAAAAGAAATATCATTAGCTTTTCCAATAAGTTTTCCAATTAGCTTTACTGTGTTCCAGGTTTGTTTTATATTATTTCATATTTGTTTAAATATAATCTGGTAATAGATAGGTTTTAGCCATTTATTAATTATATTGAATTCCTCGTATATTTTTATATTATCATTAGATGGTGTTGATAGTTATCTTGAAAAAAAAAGTATATTTTTCGGTCGAATTTCTACCATGGGGAATAAAATATTAAAAGCATCAATATATAATCTTGTAAATTAATTATAGGGATCATCTGGACATAGCATCTACAATATACCATATATACTCATGTATAGGCCGCACTTCTCATACCACGAAATCGCCGCCAAAAGCGGTTGCAGCTTATACATGGGTCACACTAAAAGGGAAGGTAACATTTGGCATAATTTAGGGGAAAATACAATAATATTGTTTTTCAACATTAAAAATGAATATATGAAGAATAAACTAATTAATAAGTGTTTTTTCGCTGTTGTCTTTAGAAGCCAAACTTAATCATGATAACCGCCAGTGAGTAGCGTGGTGTCAGCCTGTTGTCAAGTAATAATTTATGGGTAATGTAGTCAGGGTCAGACTGTTGCTGGTACAAAGGCCGTCTGGGAACGGCCAGCACATGATTTATTATCTAGAGGTGTCAAATGATCAGGATTGCAATTAATCTGTTTGATGCACTGGGATCAAGAAAGCACAGGAATCCAATAAAGTATGACAATCTGATCCTACAAAAGGAGTAGGTTCAAATCAGCTGTGATATGAAAACGGCTGCACTATTACCAATATGGCTTCTTCCATAAACTATTAGAGGCCGATTTTATTCTTGGTTTATTTAAGACGTGTCATTACTATCGAAATATGTGAACGTGTGTAACTGAACTGAACGGCAATTGAGGCCACGCAAAGAACGACGATAGAAGCCACATCGAAGGAAAACGACTACAGCAAACAATGTATTAATTATTTCAAAAGCTGGCACATAGGAACTACTAATAAACTACTTCAAACAGCATTACAGAAACGAAAGCACAGCAGCAGACAACCTGATGCAGCGTTGTTACCTATCGTCAGACAGTGGGTGAAAACCGGATGGGATTAAATCGACCCTGGTGAAGAAGGCGATATTTATGATGACATAATGACACATGAACAGATAACACAGTTGTTCAATGAAGATAGTGATGATGATGAATTTCTGGGCTTTGAATAAATATGCTGATTTTAGTGTGGCTTATACATGGGTTTGACTGTAGGGGGGTTTATTGGTCCTAAATATGATCAATGACAGTGACAGATGATATGGAGATCCTGGTTGATTTAACTATAATTGGGAGAAATTCATTAGAGAACAAACCCTAGTATTATGTTTTTGGATGATCTCCAAATCTCAATAAATTGACATTCAAGTCTCTCAGTGGATATAAGTGAAATAATATCAAACATGCTGGACTGAAATATATTGAATTCTGCATGAGGTTCAGTGTTCAGTTGGTAAACAACCACAAAAATGTATTATTTGATGATTTACTGACTATTTCTACAAACAGTGATTCAAATAAGTAGGGTATGAAGACACTCAAGTCTTCCAGTATTTTGAAGTTCATATTATCAATTATAAAGAGACCTACACCTCCTCTAGGACTATTATGCCGACATCATGATATTATATCATGATATCTGGGTAATTTTAAATGTGTGTTACCTACAGTTCTCAAATTTCACTGATTCCAATTATATCAAAGCCAAATTTGTTGCACTGAAGGTCAGACAGTAGGGTTTGAAATGAATCCCACTTCCAGGAGAGACTTCTGCAGTCCAGGTGAAAAAAGGAAGTCACATTATCATACAATGAGTTGGTGTCTATCATAGATCTGAATTCACCAGGCTCATCATAATCACAATGGTGCTGTCCACATTGAAATGGGCAGTCTTTATCTGCAATGTTGTCGTCAGCATTCTGGCATAAAGAGATAAAATTGTATGAATTATCTGTCCTAACAGTATCAAGTGACACTACCTCCAGCATAGATAAACATATTACAGATGATGCCACCCATATCTAGCAGAGACACACACGAACAACATTTATATGATGAACGATCACGGAATGAATGATTGAGCTAACTATGAAAATAACCATAACAAATTAAACAAACAAACACACATATTTACATAGTTGCTGCCTCTGAGGCGATTTCCAGCATATATTAATAAATGTGAAGCAGCATTTAACTCAGCAACATGCCAGCATCAGTATTAGTGGTATTGTCACAGTTCATCATTCTAACTGGATTAAAACAACTGTATTATGTCATCTACTTGAAAATACAACACAGTACTGATGAGCTTTCCTTAACTGTGCAATACGACTATGGACATTCTGTTGTTCTCAAATTGAAAAAAATATGTGAGAAAATGTCCTAGCTAAATGTTTTATCATGGTATCTCTCCACCTATGCTGCACACTGGCTATCTGAGGTTCACTTGTAATGTAGTTCAGGTTCACAGATCCTACTGTGTTTCCATAGGTCCAAATTGCATTATTATTATTATTATTATTATTATTATTATTATTATTATATTACTACACTACAGAAAACATGAATTCAGAGATTGTGGACTGATGTCATGTTTGTAGTTATAGTTTGTGGAAGTTCATGAATATGCAAATCAAGATAATATCTAAGTGCACTTATTAAAACATAAACATTTACTGCTACAGACAAAAATCTTCTTTCGTGGAGAATTTATATATACATGTATGTGTATGAAAGAACAGATGTTTGTAAATATAGCTCTATCTGTAATATATTGGGGAAAAAACATAATCAGCCTAAAGGAATCTCAAACTTTTTTATGCCCCAAGCCCTCTCTAAATACTACTTCAAGAAAAAAGACATTAATTTAAGAATATCCCATAAACTGGTGAATTATGTTCACAAAAGGAGATATTTTAAGGTCTAGATGACTATCAATAAGAGTTTTTGCATCTCAGCTATGAAATCAGTATCATAGCTTTTAATGCACATCAACTAGCAAATGGATTTTCACGTTTGAATCTAGGGTGACATTCCTTGGCCATATGTACCTGGGGTGTCCTGTGCTTAGGTTAAACAGTTTGTCAGTTCAAACATGACTCATATTGTGTTTATGGGAGGTTTCTTTAGGGAGTTGTCCCTTGGTCATACACCCCAGGTATACCCAGGATTTATGCTAAACAATTGATAATGAGACATGAAGATTTAAGAAACAAATGAGTTACTCTGTGTGTGTGTGTGTTGTAAAGTATTAGGCCATATCTGAGATGAGATATTCGATTGAGGAGTAACTCCCTATAGTAATGAGATGATAAAATTAGACATCCCACATATGCTGGTAATCCTGGGATTCAAACTCTAACATGGAAATCTGCAGCTACCACTTCTGCTGTGCCATCACTCTTGACTTAATAGTTGACCTTCAGCAGTACATCAAGCCTAGATTCTTACTAACCTCAGGATTAAGTTGTTCATCAACATCTCTCCAGTAGATGACTAGTGTTACTAGCTGCATACAGTATAGTAAAAACAATACTGTTGTACAAAGTCCATTGGTTTGCTCTCGCCACCTAGCCAATATAAAAATAGCATATTAAATAGCTAAAAGTAGATGTTTTACATTAAAATATATCTTGGCCAATATCTTTTCGAAGTAACTTCCTCAATGAAAGAGTACAATAATAGATGCCTATGTTACATACAGTAAAAGTTGTTTTAAAAGCTGATCTCTTCATCAAAGAACACATACAGCAAAATATTAAGAACATGCCTTTCTATTTATGACACATAAAAAAAATATTTTTGGTAATGTGCAACATATAGAATTATATTTACAAGAATCCATTCTTTAACACATTAAATTCACCACCAAACCATCAAAATAAGTACTGGTAGGTTCTTGTCAGTCAATATTCATATTTTCAATAAATATCTAAACACTATATTAACTGGTATATGTATAAGTTTCCATCAACACAGATACCTCTTCTTAAAGATGATCTCACTGATTTATGCTTTTATTTGGATCTGGGTTCATACAAACCACCAACAATTAAATTCAAGGGGTTTTAAGGACTTTCTTCAATGGTATATATTTCAGCTATGGTATGTATCAGTCCATTTGTTTACGAGACCAGTTTATCATGTCATAAGATTAATTACACAACAAATCAAGGAGCTCATAGCAAGCAACAAAACCTACCATTTTCCAAAAATTGTTACAACTAGATCTGAATGTTTAAGAAGCCATTTTTTTTTTAAATTAGTTTATCCTTGTGCAAAATTTTAACTAAATTAAAATATTACTCCACTCATCCATTTGATTGTACAACATATTCAAATTACACACGTACCATCTTCAAGTATTAACTCATGAATGTCATGTATAGACATGTTAAAGTGTTCTTTTATTCTTGTTTGATCAATTACTTGTAACATAACATACAAGTTCTCTGGGATTTCGTCTTTTTGTTGGTTAATAAATTGAATTGAGGATCTATATACATATATATTGTATACCTGAAATAATAGTGTTAGTGTTGTGTCATGCACAGGAGTGTATTTATGGTGGTTTTGTTGACATCCAAATATCAGGAATGGTGAATCCATTTCACATGGGGGGACACACCTGACTGCATTCATTTCATGTGCAACATATCCAATCTATGAATCAATACGCAAACTAAACGTGATAATAGGCAAGATTTTTTATATAAAATTGCACATTTGCGTAAGGGGATATATGCCATTGCATGAATTGCATACTAGATCTAAATGTAAATCTTTCTTCTGAATTGCTATTTTAAAATAAAATTAAAATTTTTGGTATCATATTACTAAACTGTTTGTGGTGTAACCAGCATGCGGTGCAATCAGGAAGCATGCTTTGCAGCTATGCTTTTTTGTGGGCTGCACTTTTGATGTGATTATTCAAATTAAAGCAGCCGCCACTCCTGACATTTATTGATTTGACGCAATCTGCATCGCACCAGGCAATTGTTGCCAGTTGGCTCATAGGACTTCCACTCATTACATTCAGTGATTTGTAGCCATTCCTCCCTAAATTTGTGCCTTCCCTTTTGTTGGAGACATTATTTATCATGAATTCTGTAAGGTTTACTGAACTCGTGTTTCATGCAGTGGTGGCTGATGCATAACATAGCAATGGCACAATCTTTTTCCTCACTACGTTTTTCCTGCCGCGTGAATAAATAAAATTAAAATCAAATTTCTGCTGCTTGAACTATCACCTAGATTATCTAGTCACCACTCCACCTAGTGGATACTTAAAAATATCCAATAGTTTTCTGAATGCAACCGAAAAGAAAACGAAATTACTTCGGTAAATTATATAATAACGTTCGACATACAAATAGACACATAGGTTTATTATAAGAATTCAGGAATAACTACCCTTTCAAGAGTTTTCAAGAGTTTATGTCTGAAAATTATTGATATTCAAGGGTTTTTAGGTATTCCTGAACAAAATTTCCAAATTCAAGGGATTTAAAGGGTTTTCAGGGATATGCGCGAACCGTCTCAGATTTAAATAATTTGCTAGTAAATATGATGCATGAAATAGTGTTCTATATATAATACATAGAACAAATAACCAAATTTAGTCCATGTTTATCAATCTTACCATCTATAATAAAATGGGAAGAATATTATTCTCATAAATCCTCTCCTTGTCACTGATAACCATCCATGGCGTGGCTTGGCTTTAGGAAAGGTTGAACCTAGAATAAAGATAACAGTAAAAGATATATATACTAGAATAATAATTATTCTTTTAGATTAAATTCATATTTGTTAAACAAGTAGAAGGATTAGTAATCTAATTATACATAGTATGTTGTGTACATTTTAGATGAATTGTAAATTCCTGTATTAAATTAACAGTTCTAAATAATTATAACATCTTAGTGACAATATCCCCCCCCTCCCCCCCCCCCCACACACACACAATGTCAACTTTAAACATAAAACTACCTCTCACTAAGTCAACGTCAATTAATTCTGGTTTATTCTTTACTGTCTTCTTAGGGATACTGTGAATACTCTGAAATAGACAAACATTGCTTTAAACACTACATACAACATGACAATATTAAAAAATACAAAAGCATGTTATTAATTTCTTTAAAACCTTATTCTCCTGATAACACAACAAGGCAAAAACAAGAAAGATCAATTTAAAGAAAAAATTTAGTTTGGGATTTTATGAAACAAACAAAATAAAACAACAGAAAGACAAAGAAAGACTTAAAACATGGTGATGTATATAAACTACCATCTCAGATTACACATATCTGAATTGATTAGACAGGTGCCAATGATACACATAATTTAAGTAAGATAAAGATCTTCTCTTTATCGTGTCAAGTCTCCAATAATTGATCCATTATCTGATGTTTTCAGAACAAAGTCTCGTTCAAATTAGTCATCTTCATGCCACTCTGTGTGCTAACACAATACCTCCCATAAATCAACTATAAACTTAACTAGTATCAAACAGAACACAGGCTGCATGCCATGTTCATGGAAATTACATCTGTTGAGGAATACTTGCATTAAACACATCTGAAGAATGTTCAGTGAACATGACAACAATTTATGACCATCATCCACTGCTGCATCATGACAATGTCAAGGCCATTAATGGTGAGTGATCACAGCACAAGAAACAACCTGATATCAAGACTTCACTGATTCATTTTACTATTATTGTTAGGATATATAAACCTGATCATTACATGCGCATGCCTCCAATTTCAGTCAAATCCGGTGGGGGGAGGGATCAATCACTGATATCAAATACATGTATCTTGTATATCATGATATACGTTCCTTTCAAATTTTCATGTAATTATGTGCTTAAATGAGTGGCCATGGACAAATATGATGTTCTCCAATGGAGATCAGAATAGATCCATATACCAGAGCCTAAAGTGGGAAATCCCTGCTAGGCCAGGCTATTGCAACAAATCTTTTCTTTTTATGTCATAATTATAGAGTGCATGTGCCACGTTTAGCATAAAAGTCTTCTTATCCACAGACACACTTCTTGGTTTCCAATCTGGATTTATGTCGATTGATCTCTGCCTGATCTTTAACAGCATTGTGGGAAAACTGAATTGCTGTTTTCAAACCTTGTCAAACTCAAAACCTGATGTCGTTAGATGTTATATATATTAACACTGCTCTAACAGCAAAATGAAACTAGCTTACTAATAAAGTAGTATATTTTAAAATAATGAGTTTTAATCACATAGAAGATAAACTAAATATGACCAGAGTGATCAGTTCTTGTCGTGAAATTCCTATTCAAAACAATTTATATCAGAAAAACCTTCAAACACTTCTCTATCTTAAAATGAAAAAGCACTAGTACCATAGAACGTACAATGTTGTTCTAAATGTAAGAATAAATAATTAAATATAGCTCTACTGCATAATAGAAATGAGAGATGTAGCTTAGTTTTTAGAGAAAAAACAGCTATGGAAGGTAACCTAAGGATCAGTGATAAGACTGTCCAATAATTACCTGTCAGCATCTTCTACATATAACTTAAAGACAATGCAAAATGCATAATAAAGTAAAAACATCACTTCAACTCTCAGCAGACACCGTTACGTTGTTTTGTTACCAACGTGAAATATTTCTCATATTCTATTTAAAATAAGATTTAGGCCTTCTCTATAGAATCTAATCAATAAATATTATTTTCTCAAATATCTTCTTTTTTTATAGTCAAAGTGAATCTAAGTATAAAGCCTGAGCACAAACTCATCTCTGCCTGTCTGCCTAATGGCCTATGTATCAGATCACAAGTTTGCCCGTCCGTCCGTCCGTCGGTCCATCCTTCTATCCATCCATCCATCCATTTAGAAACAACAAATGAAAATGGACACAATTAAGCATGAAAAACACAACTGCTGGTGTTAATGGAGAAAAAAACAGATAAAAGATGAATAGACAACAACATCCAGTCTGAATCATTTCATAAATGTCCTACTGAGGATTATCACCACAAAATACTATGTTTTACGCCCTATGGTCTACCTAGGATATGGTGTTAGGCAGCCTTAAACTGCTATGGTGTGCAGCCCACAGAAAAATTATCTTTTGGTTACTAAATTCCAAACGACTATCATAGATTATCTAAGGCATGATTCTACCTGTGGATATTTTGTCTATTCACAGAAATAAAGTTAGCAAACACGCATAGTGAATTTACCTTTAGTCTCTGGAAATAAATACAAATAAAAATTAAATAAACAAGGATGAAGAAAATAAACAAGTGAGATCACCGATGAAAAATGACTAATTTATGCAATCCATTGACAATACACATGAATGACAACACCTCCAATAATATTTTACTACCAACATAATATTATGAGTAATGAGCAGATTTGTGGTAATTTGGTACAACATGAAAAATGCATTCAGTACAATGGTGAGCTGTTTTAGTTAGCACCTTTAGAGGCTTTAATCCCATAATGTAATTGATGAAGTTCATTTATTCCACAATATAAGGAATATGATGTAATAATAGTTTTAAAACATCAAGACTGAGTAACAGAATTTGACAGTCTTCAAGTGGGCTACATAAACATTAGACTACCAAGTATGCACATCACTGAACTGTATATATCGCACACGCACGCACGCACGCACACTGTTCTTAAAATGGGATTAAAATACAACATGTAACAAACCACAGAAAAGCAAATGCTGTGATATTGTGTGAAGTATATTTATTAAATAGTGTGCTGTCAAATATGTCAACACGAAATCCTGTTCAAAAACAAGGTACCATTGTCATGTAAGTCCCAGCTTGTTGTACTAATGGAAGCTTAATTTTATCAAATGGCGATTGGTGTTTTACGGCCACCATCTTTGTTTACATGATAGGCTAAATGGGCCTAGCGACCTCCAAAGGTAATGAAACGTCAAAGATGAAAGACCCTTCAGATATGCTCACGCCGAGATTTGAACTCGGGTGGTAGTGATCTGTGATCCAACGTACAACCAGTTAGACCATAGGATGACCCCAATCAAAATCTAGTTTAATGTTGCTCAGGAAAAGAGTATCATACATCATGGGTTTGAGAATAACACACGTAGCCAACATTAGGTTTATCCCGACTTCATTATTTCCAAGCAAATGGACCTTTGAACTTAATGATAAAGAGCTTTTGATTTATTTAAACCATGTATATTTATAAATGCCATATAAAGTTGTACATTATAATCATGACTGTAATTGTGGTTAAATCTTTACTTGACATAGTCAAAACAAGTGGATTAATTTGAGAACTAGTGGAATTTTCTAAAATTCTCATTGTATAGACTGGTGGTATATTTTAATTAGAGCTTACCCTGAAATGTAATTGACAGAGGAATAAAGTTTTTAATGATGCAGAAATTTCTCCATTCATTGTAATACAGTATGTAGATATTTTCAGAACAGAAAATCAGATGAATGAGTGCCTTGTTTAGTCGCAGCACTAGTCAGACCTCAAATATATGAATGATGGGGAGGGGGGGGGGGTTCCTTGAGTACCATTCTTATAAACGTAATGGTGACAACAAGATTAATATCTGACCTTGGAGGTTTCCAGTGCACTTCTCCAACTGCTGTGCCATAGGAGTATCCCTAAAGATGAGATTAGGACAAAATACTACCTGTTTTAATTGCTAGCTAACACTCAGTCTACTGTAGAAGAATCACCCAAAATCATGACCCAGTAGTACCAAGCCATCACCATGGTCACCAGTTCATCACCTCCTAACCAGGACATAATATATCCAGATTTTTGTGCTATCAGTTAGAATTCCCCTCCATTCTAAAGTGAATTATTAACAAGATTTAAAGTAAACTGATTATTTAAGAATCCAATATCTTTCACAATGTTATAACTGTAATTAAAGAACACAAATCTTTAAACGATTCACGACAGGCATCAAATTATCTGTATATCTATGATGTGTCTTGATGACAAATCAGAATAAATTCTAATATATTTAATAAACCATGAAGTATAAAAGTTCAATTCCTGCTGAAAGGAAATATGCCTCATCATTTGGTCTGGTCTACTTGAATTGAAAGAATTCCTTTTCTGTTTGCTCTAGTACTTTCTCAGTGATTTGTTTTTCGTGTTTTAAAAAGAATTAAATTTAATGATTGATGACGTCAAGATAGCATGATTATGGATAAACGAGCAGTATTTGCTGAACGATAATTGTTTAAAGATCTCTAAAGAAGCACTAACTATACAGATACTACATAAATTATGTGTTGTCACACATTAGCTGATAACTTATAAATTTTTATCTAAATACTCATATTTAAAACATTTCAGGCATTTCTGCCCAATTCATCTTTTTACTTTACTGATTATTTGTTACTAAACCATCCACTCACAATTTTACTTCTGGTAGAAATCATAACATTTGAAATAATATATTGTGATGCTGCTATTATTTTGCTACAAGCAACACTATAATTGCAAGGCACAGTTTTGATTATTCAGTAAAGAATCTCACATATCCAAGAAACTGTCACAGTACTTACAACTTAGATTGAAGACATTACCTGGTAAATAAAATAAATAAATAACCCCTCCCCTTTGCTCCCACATATGTACAAAATTCACCCATGGTTCAATATCACCATGCCCATGGATCAGCAGCTGTCTCATAAAACACACTGAGCATCAATTAAAAGCAACTTGTATCCCACAAATAATCTGCCAAATTAAGTAAATAGGAGTTTATATCAAAGGATAATTGGTTCATTACTATTTATAATTTACCTTAACAAGAATACAAAAAGAATACAAATACACCTGTACATACTGTTGTTTTTAATGGCATCAATCAGTACTGAATGACATACATGACAAAGTTGGGTGTATCACAGAGTTAATAAACATGTGTTAGAGAGAAAATATTGTTAATATGAGACAATTAGCCTGTGGAACTTATAAAATTAGATGATGGTTCTTGATTTACTAAGATTGGTCTCAACTGTTCTACGTCTCACTACAGCTTAGTGGTTCCCCTTAGATGATGTTATTGGGAATATATTGCTATTCCGTTTAATTGGTTAATATACAGAATGGATGCTTTAGATATGTTTGGGCATAACAGGTGGCTAATGCTCCTAGTTAATATCTAGTTCATATTCACCAAAGTGATGGTTAGTTGTTGTTGAAATTTGGGGTAGAGACCCCTGGCTGTCACCTATTGGGCGCAGCCACCTGATGTTGATTTTTATTGTGATGTTTACAGAGGTTCAGAAAATAAAGTCATTCATTCATTCAGTCTTTCAGGAGAAGTGGGATTATGAATTATCGGCTGTGGTGATGAGTAATGATTGGTTGTAACAGGAGGTGTAGTTACAGTGGTGCAACAATGGATAGCATAAAGAGTTCCCTACTTGCCATAAGAGAAGCAACATGATACTGATAGTCATGGAGTACACCTTTTTATATTTAACTAAACAATAGGCAGTCTTCAGTATGTTGACATCCTGTCACACAACAAGGACTTGTATTACATGCTTCATAAGCACTAATACAACTTCCTACATTACACATTCAAACAAATTACAAATTAGACTTTTTATGGTTCATTTTTCTTCTTGTCAATTTTGGTTTTATTTATTTGGGGAGACATTTCTAAGGTAAGTGAGATAATTGAATAATATATAATTCAATTCAAACTTCAAACTTGAAATCTATATATGTACTCATATATGTGACTTTGATAAGACTAACTTTAGCTGACAGTTTAACTTATACAAAAACAAGATTTTTATTAGGTTATGATATGTTGACAATTTTGATAAAATAAAATGGCACCTACTACCTAGTCAAATTTACTGAATGTATTTGTATTCAATATGTTCATTAACCACAATTAGTCAGAACATGAACCCTCTAATAATATCTCCTCAGGACAAAACCCCCTCAAGACAAGATCCATCCAGGATATAGTCCCCTCAAATGAAGAATATATACCAGTATTGTTTTTAATAATAAAACAAATACAAATATAAGCACAACTATTTTAAAAAAGTTTTATTCCAAAAATATTGTCTATGTGTAAAACCCATCAAAAGTTATTTCCATGGAACACAGTGACCAACACCCATCAGAACCTCAGGAATGGTCCTAATATCATGGCTCCTGTCTGAACGAAGCTTGTGCATTTAGACCTGCTAGGCCATCTTCTACACTTGGACGGCTTACAATTATACAAACAATGGACTATTGGCTTTCCATGGAAAGTGACAAGTAGGTGGCTTCCAATGATACCAAGCAGAATACCAAATATCGGGCTTAATTTGTTTACAAATTGATCTCCCTCGTCTCAATAGACTCTGATTGTCAATTGCAATTAAACTAATTTGTCATTTGTATTACACTCAATTCATTGTACATAAGTGAACAACAATAAATTCACTTCAATCAAACTGTATTTAAATTAAAAAGTATTTTAATAAATTAAATTAAAGCCCTTAATTTATTAATGGGATGAAAAATAATAAATGTATATCGAAAAGTTTGGTTAGATAAAATCTTTAAATTTTAATACTCTTCATGTGAGGGGAGTATGACCTGAGGGGATTTTGTCCTGAGGGGATATTGTCTAATGGGATTATGTCCAAGGGGATTATGTCCTGGATTTATATTTTGATATTAACAAAATATACTCTACCAAAAAAAGAAATATACTTTAAGCAATTATAAACATCGAAAGATATGACACAATACATATATACAAATGAAGATTATTGCATTACAAAATTAAATAGTTTGTTAAGAATAAGATACAAACTATTTTAAAATTTCTTGTTATAGATTAATTGTTTTCTTAACTTGCAAAGTTTATACTAAGCAGTGAATGGATTATAAGAAAAGACCAATAGAAGTTAGTTTTGTTAGTAATTAATAAATATTAAAATTCAATGTTAGTGCCTCAGGAACAAAATATTTAAATATTGATTAATTATTACGTGATCAGCCAGTATTCATAATAGATAAGTTCAAGATTTCTCCAACCAAAATTAATAGTAAATGAATGGAACAATGTTTTAAACAACATCCTGGCTTTTGTAGGTGCTAGCATGGACAAGTTACACTGCATATACATTTTTATCAAGGCAATGAGGAACACTTTATAAAAATAGTTGAGTACAGGTATTTGTAATGGACCAGAAAAACAAGTACTTTTACAAGGTGCCAGTTACTATTTTTATAATGAATTTAAGCTATTTCAGTATTTGTCAAATGTTGGTGCTAATTAGAATCTGATTTGCTGTTGACTGATAATTTAATCTTGCATTTATTGCCCATCACACTGTACTGTCAACAGTTGTTAGCTGATATTTTTATAAAATGAGTACAGACCTGGTAACTTTGTCCTTTGTAGGCAAGGTTATTGCAATCATTATGAATGATGAATTTACTCAATTCGTGGTGATGGATTATATTTTTTAGATATAAGCCACCTGTAATGAGTGATGATTTTATAGGCAAAGGTAAGCCATAGAAAGTCTAAATTAAATTATTTAATATAACTAAAATTAGCAAAAGTATAATTGAGAAATATGATTACTTGGATTTGTGGCATAACAGAATGTACTTGATTGATGCTGATGTTTGTCTGTAAGTATGTAAGTAAACACTGATTTTTCTTTTCAAAACCAACTAAATCTTCCTCAGTCACTGTCTGCCTGTACTCTAAGTACATTAAGAGCAGTCAGTTGCCTCTTTATGTATCAACTTGGCACCATCATTATGACAAGATACTATTTATCCCAACCTAACCTAGCAAAGGATCTAGAGAAATAGGTTTATCCAAACCTCTTTATCCGAAGGACTGGAGTTTGTTAATTCTAAATAAAGTAATATATGATGAGAGGTTATTTCTGAACCCTGATAAATATGCCTGAATATACCATGATATGGGGGGGGGGGCTTCAATCCCCAAATAGCGATATGCAAGAGTGTGAGATTTAAATTTCCCGGGTGACTATCAGAGCCATGTCTGTAAAAAGATTGCTGGCTGGTTGAAAGAGGGGATTTCTAATGATATTTAGTCAATCACCACCGTCATACCAATGCTTCAGATGTCAACAAAAGCATGAGTAAAACATAAACACGACTTCTGCGGACGCATTATGAGACTAAAGTTCACTTCCGCCTTCATTTGCGAGAAAAAAAAGGTTGAAAATGACAAATAAAAATATGGGTTTGTTCAGTTAATAAATTATTGTTTCTTATTATTTTAACCGTTTTATTTGTTGAATATCAGCAGGACCACAGGGCCGGCAACTATAGAAAGATGCATGCCTGGGTCAAGAACTGTCGGCCCCGGGCACGCTCTTATTTCAAACACTGCTAATTCTCTCTGCAACATACACAATGTGATAACACACAAGTTCAGAAGTATAACTGGTATTTATGCTGTAATGATAAAAGTCTGTCCTGGTTGTTATCAATATCCCATAATCAATGTATCAGTATCACAAAAATCATCACCAACTCGTTAAACAACCCATAGCTGATCACCATCCAATGAATGGTGTACATTTTATATTGATTAAGGAACCTCAAACTTAGACAGAAATATAAATATATTATACAGAACATCACTCAACTTATAACAAAACATCTACCAATAGCAAAATATCAGACTGAAACTGTATTGAATATATTTTATTATCAATTAAACATGAACACATGTAAGAGATCAGTGGCATGCAAGTGTTAAACAAAATGCTACCAAACTCAGGGAAAATCTATCCACTCTTCATATCTTATACTGGGTAAATAAGGTGTGGTTCTTGGTGGCATTGACATTTAACTAATATACTAAACAAAAGTATTACAATTTCGTGATTTATTACTAAAGTGACTTAACACTCTGACTGGTTTATTTAAAAATATTTCTCTATCTCGAGTCTTTTTTTTTAAAATAAATATTTCCCTGCCTTACAATATAAATTAGTGAAACACTGAGCGTCTTCGGCACATAAGGATCGCCAGGGTTTTGCTTAAGTTACAACTGTCCTTCTATCTCTGACACTCAAGGTCAGTTTGGCTTTTCATTCACATGTTGGATAACATTGCTTTAAAGCCTAATTAAAAAGCACAACCCTAACACTAACTCAGGTAAGTTATCTTATTAAATTTATCATAAATAACATGATGATTTATAAATCATTTAAATCTGTATTATGAAACAAAACGTACCATTCTGAAATAGAGAAGGTAGCATTTGAAATAGAATTTGCTAAATTTTATCTTTTGAATTAACCCAACTGACCATTTTCTAAATTCATATCCCTTTAAAACCCTACTATCAGTGGGTCCCACTCTAAAATTTTTAGTTTCTTTTTTATCACAGACACAAGTAATCATAGTTTACTGAAAACGCATAATACAAATACATCCAGTAATTTTGACGAAGCATCAGTTTGTTTTGTGTACAACAGCTATCAACATGTCATGACCCACTTGGAAATGTGTACACATTTAACATTATTTGTCTGCTAAAATGAGTCTTATCTAAGTTACACAACCAAACTATTCATAATTTCTGTTCAACAAATACTGTTAGAAAGAAAAAGAATCCAAGACAATTAAATTTTTCAGGTTAATCCACATATAGTTGATACAATACTACTATTGCAAGATGCTATTTTAATTATTGGCCATATAACTCATTCACTTGCTAAATGGAGGCAGAAGAATCTCCATAAAAACTCAGAAGCAACATCAATTTCAACAAGATGATGCTATCTGTACGTGGTGTGAGAACTTAATCTAAAATTGGTGAAGACAAGCAGTTTTATTACATTTATAAAACATTGTTGTACTGTTTTGGAATATTGCCCCTTTCTGGCAGGAATTTTAATTCTGATAGTGACAACAACCAAACCTTAGGCAATCAAACACTGATTTAAATTTTTGTTTTGCAGCAAATCAATCACTAACTTTTCAGAAAGGGATGGATTGATATGATATAATATTAATAATAAATAATAATAATAATAATATACATTTAATAAAGTTAATTTTCTAGCAAAAGCTATTCAAAGGTCCTGTACAATGATACACCAAATATGATATATCTAAAACCCTAATGGAGGTTTCAATGATCAGTGTTTCTTATTCAGACTGTGACATATTAATGTGAAAACAATTAATTGCCAGAACATATGTGGACTTTTAAACTCAAAAATAAGTTAGCATCAAATGAAACATTTGGTCTTTTTAAACAACAGAGATCATTTAAATTAAATACCTGTTTTATTATGGTTTCTATCCTTTTATTGGTATCCTAATTATTTCTGAAGGTATGTATCATGTGATTAATTAATGAATGTTCATCAAGATTTACAAAACAAAGCATTGGTATATTTAGCAAAATGTTTGGGTTTTAACTTTTTATACATGCATACAATGACAAAGTACAGGGTTAAGCAACAAACAGATAAGTGGAATACACTGTAACCAGAATAGAACAGCCTCTTTCTACACTTCCTCCTATAGTAGAAGGAATCAGCCAGTAAAATATACAACTAATAATAATAATAATAATAATAATAATAATAATCACTGAATAAATTTTCAAACATACTTTTAATATTGTTCTCATCAGAAGCAGCACTAGTGGATAGGGATAGTAACTTGAACTGATGTTAACCTACAGCTGTGTGACTCCTGAGGTTAAACAACATTCACAAATTTAGTTTAAATGCTTTATTAATACCATATATTTTTTATTCTGTTGTTTACAGAATTTTTGAGTCAGTAGATGATAAAAAATTTAAATGAAGATTTCAATGGGTCAGTCTGATATATCTGATAATAAGTGGCCAAAAAGTATCATCTCCATTTTATTTCCTATTCACTAAGTTCCTCATAAAGACTGATAGAGATGTCATGTATAACTGAACTTAACCACTATCACCCAAACAATAATAATTAGTAAATCAGATGGTATCTATTGAATGACGAGTGACAACACATATGACACAAAAAAGGGAACACATTTTATCAAGCATAGCTTAATCAGATCACTTTTATAAGTTTTATATAGTATCTGTACAATGAAACATGAATTTTCAAATTTACAATATCTGGCATCACCTAAATATCAACAATTGTGTGAAAGTATATAATTATACTTATTGACAATTTTTGAGAGCAAAACTAACTATCTCTAAACATAATGCATTCACAGGAACATAAACCATTTAACTGTAGTATTTGCCACAAACACTTCCATGGATATGTGAACTTGCTGATGATTTTGACATGGAATGGCCAGTTATTTTGAGCACCAGCATGTCAGTATTTGATATAATAATTTCTACAAATGCCTCCACAGCTTGACACATCATGCGTGGCTCTATTTTAATCAAATATATTTTGTAATTGCATGGTGTATTGTTTCCTTTATGTGATGATGATTGATGTTTTACAGCCACTTTTGTGCACAAGGTAAGCTAAATGGACCGAGCGACTTCCAAAGGTAATGAGACGAAGTGAAAGACGAAACAACCTTCAGATATGCCCACGCCGGGATTCGAACATGGGTGGTAGTGATCTGTGGTCCAGCACGCTACCACTAGACCACGGAGGAGCCGTGTTTCCTTTATGTGTATTGTAACACAAACATACACATTTTCAGTCATCTCAGCCTGGCACTGATATATCAGTTATAACATAAGCAAAACGTCACATCTACATTTTGTTTTAGCTTTGCTTTTGCAGTGAAGAAGTTCCAGTTAGGAAATTCCAACAATCCAAACCAAAACGAAAGCTGCGGCACATAGGCAAACCTAGATTTTTTTAAAGTAATGTATATTAAGAATTAACAAAGGATTAATGATATTAAATGGTTGTTTATAAATTTTTAGGGTAAGAAATTATATAAATATTTGTATAAGAAATTTGGTTTGATGGAAATGAATAATAATATATTTTCTGATTCCAGAAAAATTGGGTTGGTTAAAAGCCTGAAATTGATTATTTCATTGAAACGATCATCTGTTCCAGATAGGGCAACATTTATTCACTTATCGACATTTAATAACATGGTTTATAAGCATGATGCTAACTCCATCCAGTCCAGATAGTTGATCAGCTAATGTAATAAAAGTCACCTGATTAGACTGATTCCTGTCATCTCTGTTTGATAGTGAATTGGCTAGTAGATCAGTAGCTATCACATTTGTAACTTCTAATTACCACAAATCAACACATCTTTGTGATATTTATGGGAAAAAATTGCTTACCTTGATTACTTTCTTCTCAACAGATCTTTCCCATAGCTGCTTGTCATAGGTACCAATCTGGAAATATGAACAGATTCATCCTTTATATTATGAAACAAATATTATCGCTGTTTTGTTTTGTATAACATGAGCACCATGTAGAACAAAATGATAGTTTAGTGAAACACAAGTACCAGATATGATAGCTAATCTCATATTTTGTTGAATATCTAACACTTATCTGGAAGTGATAGGTAGAAATCTTACAAATTCCTATAGGAGATGAAATGCGAAATCTGTTAAGAAAACAATATCAAAGTGCAAACACAGATATGACAAAAGGTCATTTCATACTTAGAAACTATGTCTAAATATGTTTAGAACTTTTAGCACTTCTGAATGACAAGTATTAAACAGCTAAGTGTCATAAAATTTAAATAAATTTGACGTGGATAATCTGTGATTAAATATGAAAACAAAAATGTCATTCAATGTTGCCAAATTTTAATCATCTCTTCTGATAAATAAGATGACGCAGCAAGTCAATTATAAACCTGAGCCAGCAACAAGTTCTAATTCTTCTAGATTTATTAATATATCATCAGATTTAACCGGATTTCTAACATCAACAATAGCAATACAATATGCTATGAGACAAGCACCAGAATTAGTTATATAAGCTCTCGCATTATCACTGTATATGTGGTACATTCATAGGCAAAACATTTAACAGAGATACTGTATTCAAATCTTATGACTACTGTTACAAAAAGATTAAATCTACTCCCCTCCATCCCCACCCCCAAAATATTTAACTTCATGGCTATTACAAGGTCAAACTGCACATAAATTTTAAAGAACAAGTCAATATACCTCACGTCTATTAAATATAGTTAACAAAGGACAACTTTTAAATGATAGTAAAGCCTGACATCAAAACCTGGAATAAAAGATCATAATCGCCTCAAAACTATCATAGTTAGTAATAACAGTGGCTGCTTTGAAGGTACTAAAATCCCATTCTGATAAAATAGTCCATACAAATATATAAACGAAAGGCAACAATATAAATAAGATCTTATTGATAATTTATCATGAATAACAACACAGTATTTTATCTCACTCACATTTTAAAATTTAATATGAACTACCAGTAGTACTAGTACTAACAATAAAATGTAAATGACTCAAAAACTATTTTATCTACATTTTGAAAATATATATATATATATATATATATATATATATATATATATATGCTGTTCATTTAGTTTTAGAGTAGGAGGAGACTGAACTAGAGTAGTAGGAGAACATATTTAGCGAGGCCTCAGGCCGAGCTTAAACCAAGGTGTAAATTTGCTGGACCCAGAGTAGCCAGCACTGCAATGAAAGTAGCTGGGAAATTCGCCGGGTGCCGGCTTATAATGACATGTCTGTATATATATATATATATATATATATATATATATATATATAAATACACATCTTTGTAATTAGAAAATTTTGACTAACTAGTGAGGCTAATGATTCCACTGGCCAAAAGATATCAGTAGAATTGTATTTTTATCATTGTTGTGGTGTGATCTTTTCTTAAGAATTCCACCCTTGGCCATATATCCCAATTGTGACCAGTGCCATTATTAGACAAAACACTCTCAATTGATGACTGACTAACTGACTCATTCACTTACTCAATGTGACACACTCACTCACTCAATGTGCCTACTATCTATTTTAATAATTTTATTTTTCTTCATATCCTTCAGATATAGCCCAGCTGTGGTTTGAACCCAGGTGCTAGAAATCTGTTCCCAACTATGCTAACTAGTTAGACTATAGAGATGCTCTCTTTTCATAAACAAGATAAACTACTTGTTAGCACAGTTTTATGTTACAATTTATGTTACAAGTTTCATTGCCTTGGTGATAAACTATCACTATCAGGCACAAGCATCACCTTTTCCATCTACATTTTCACCAATGTTGCTATCCTCTCACCAATTAACTGGTGGAAGGCCCTCAGATCTTATGGAGTGCCAATTGACTTTCTATAATAAGCTGTCAAGCTGCTATCATGCCAAGCTTTATTAGCATCAATTGAGTGAAAATTTTCCAATTTTTTAAATATTCATACTAAAGTATGCAATGAAATGTGTCTGAAACTCTTGAGTAAAAGTCACTATTGCATAAATGTGTTTAATGACATAGACGAGGACTTGTACAGTTGGTTTATGATTAATGAGTTTAAAAAAATATTTAATAACAGTTTTTTACAGTAAAAACCCTAACCCTGATTGAGGCACCTATCAGATATCAATGACAAATATGAAATATAGTATAAAACTATAAGCAGCAAAAGTGACAGTATTCAACTTAGGGAAAAAATGCTGAAAATACTTTTTATAAATATCACAACTCTGATGGATGAATGTTTATCATTACAGACCTATACTTGTAGAAAATATTTAATTTTGAAGTTCCAGTATCACAATTTTTAATATAGTTTTAACAGTCCACACTATACATTTTAATCACAATGTAAAACAAATACAATACATGGTTCTTTGTGAAGAATACACAATAATATAACCCTGTAAGACATTTGGTTTATTTATTCTTGGGCCAAGAATTATTCTTGGACAATAATGACTTAGTTAATGGTTAATAAATAATACTAATAATCATTAAATATTTCTTAAACTTTAAGATACGTTAAAGGCATTAAAAACATATTCTGATAATGATGTATATAAAACACTTCAGTCAAAGTGATCTATTATTTAATTAAATACAATGATTACTTAGTGTTATTAAATATATGTGATAATTACTCAGCTTTGCAAACTATCACAAAACTTGGGATCATCACTTTCCAAGGCTTAGATCATTTCAATTTTGGTCATATTTATGTTCTTATCTACTTTCTCAACAAACCTAGTCAACATTTGCAGCAATTAGAATCAAAACATGTAAGATATAATTGTATCATACCAAATATTAATATAACACTTTACCTGTCTAACAAAATAACATTGAACAAAAGTTTGAAGTGATCAACCAATATTAGTGACCTCCATAAAGTGAAGTAAATATTAAAAAGATGATGTCTGACAACTTTACTGTTCTTCCCAATTTTTTAATTCTCATATTCCACTTTGTAACTTTTCAGTATAATACACTTTCCAAACAAAATCTAAAATTAAATACATGTAGCTATTCGATGAACAAGAATTGACACGTTTCACCTAATCCTGTAACACCGGCCTACTAGAGTAAACAGTTAACATAATACAGCAATTATCAAAATATAGCAACTTTCGAGAATAGCATATACAGGTCTACATCATGTAATTAGAAACAGCACAAAACTCACATACCTGATCTGCAAAGTAGGTCAATGTTCTACAAATAGCATGCTTCATTAGCAGATCTGGTCAAACCTGGCAGTGTTGTTTAGCCACTGAACATTACACTAACTGAAGCAGTTCAAGATTAAGTTGTGAAGTGCACAATTATGAAGATGTTGCCATAAATGACAGTCAGAGTATCTGCACCATCCAGAAAATCCCAAAGCTGTAATATTCCCAACTGGTTCAGGCTTCCGAGTATCCAACAACAGGATATTTAGTACAGAGCCAAAAGTCACCATGACACCTGGGTATATATTAGTTAGTTTACCATTATACAGAAACCCAGTCTGCTCAACTGTGGTAACTACATGAAGCAATCACAGACATTTTGTCAGTTTCAGTAATGTACATAGCTCCATTAGAGACTTTCACTTAATGTTAACAGACAAGAACAGGTACTTCCAGGTGGTGATAAAGTGATAAATGTCAAACATTGTTATTACTTCAACTGGTTAAACTGTGGCTATTCCAGTACATGTAGGAGCAGTACATGGATACATAATTTTAAGAAATAATGTGTATGGGTGGATGGTAAATACATAAACTACAGGAATAATAAGGTATGCATGTTTGCATACCATATCACACAGATCCTTGTTCTATTAAACTCACGGAATAATTAAGATTCTCCTCATAGACTTATAATTTCTATCAAAATAACAACAGATCTATGCAAATACCAACCACAGAATATCTACAAATAGTACAATGAAAACAAACTGAGACCATTCCAAATCATGACCATCAACAGATTTCACACAAAATATTACCATTTCTTTTTCAGTGTATATCATTATCAAGCACAAGTGAGGAGAAAGGAATTACTCACAAAAGTTGCATTAAATTATTTTCTACTTCCAATTTACAGAATAATAACTCTTATAACACAATGGACGCTGTCAAGTTCTTTGCATAAATAATCTATTCTCCATGAGGAAACATGCCAGCTTCCCAGCAAGTAAGATCAATAAAGTATTGGAAAGCTATAAATTTACCTCAACCTGATTGATAACAAATAATACAAGTATTGACATGTATTCTGTCACTATGTATTTAAAAATATAAAAGTTTTGCATTACTTGAACATATTTTATTTATTAATACCATATGTCTTACATAGTTTAGCAACTCACAAATAACTCAGTTCACATTTTACCATTTATTTTTATATTACGATGAGGTTGTCTTAATGGAAAATACAAACAAACAACTTTTATATCAACTGATTTCATGTGCATTGTCTATCCATATATGAATATAAATATTTTGGTCTTGTATTGATCTCATCAGGGCTATATATAGTGTCACAAGTATACCACCATGGAACCACCACATAAACCACAGATAAAATGGGGATTTGAACCCTAAGCTGGTGGTTTACAGTACAGTACTCTATCAACCACGTGTGTGTGTGCGTGCATGTGACCTTTGTGTTAATGTATCACATTTTATTTTGGTGTTAAATTGGTGTTAAATGTTTATTAAATTTGAAGTTATCTGGGTGATACTACAATAGCACAGGAGTGAAAATATTTATTAATATTAATCAAACACTTAATTATATCAACTTAAAGTAAACTTTGCAGTTTATACCAGGATACCTGTGTCAAGGCATTCTGGGAACTCACTAAAGCATTTCTCAATCCCAATACAAAATTTGTTAAACTGATAAAGTGCAGACTGAAATGAAATCAGATTTTATTCTGAATTTTCTTCAAGGGGAATTTGTCAGAATTTGTCCTCACCAATTATATCAAATACATCTTCTAGCCTAGACAATGGTTACATAAAATGTTTGTTACTTAAATGTGCTACATTATAATTTTGCTGTATTTGAACTTACATGAATGTGTGTACAATCACACATTGCAAAAGACACCACCTGATTTTCAAAAGAACAACACCACAGAGGTCAAAATTGAGTCTCAAAGCCTGATGGATTTTGGTACTGATTAACTAAAAAATAATAATTCTGATTCCAGGAATTTTTATCTCCTTACACGAAAACTAATTGAGACAAAATTTTATTTCCTTACAAAATTATTTTCAATAACACTTTCGATGTGTTATTTTCACTACCCTCTCAGTAAAAGCTTCCTGTGTGTGTGTGTGTGCGTGTGTGTGCATACACATGTCTGATGAATGATGATTATTTGTGTTTTATGGCCAGTTTTGTGCACATGGTAAGCTAAATGGGCCGCATGTCTGATGAATGAACCAATGATAAAAATCGTTTTCTTCCTGCTAGACTGCTTTACCATAAGCAATAATGTGAATCCATATGTGAGTGTCTAATTGCAAAACAAAGCCAAAGCAATAATGAAGTTCAAAGTGACATCCATGGAAACCAGGGCACAGAAGATACAATAAATGATGTCATAGGTAAGTTGAGACACATGCCACTCCTGATATATACATAAAAGACCTTTATCAGACTATAAGTGGGTATGCAAGTTGGACCAGGCTAAGGGTACTGATCTTGGGAAATCTAACTTAAAGTCTACATCAGTGAAAGAGATCACTTTTGAAATATCCAGTTGTGAGTAACAATGTTTAAACCGATTCAGAAAAGTCATTGTCTTTCTTATCCACTGGTAGCACAGATGCTGCAGTGAAGGAGTAAGAACTATTTTATGTTCAGTATGCTACAGTCAGTAAACAGTTTGTGCCTGTCATCAAAGTTGAGCAACCTCATTTGATTTCTATTCTTCATGCCATGAAAGAACAGTAGATCATAAGAACTGATTGGTTCTAAAGTAATTCGCCTTGATTGTGACAGAGTCTCCGGCATGACTGATAAGAAGATGTGTTTGTGAAGCTCAAAGTGGACCTTCCCACTTAACTGTGCTGGTACATTGCTTTGTACAAAGGTTTGTATTTTTGGCTCTGTTCATATATTGAACAAAATAACTGAGTACTTGCAAGAATGATCTTCATTGATCAAATATATGCTTATGAGTGTGATCTACAATATCCGTGGAAGTTGACTGAGTTGGATACATTTTATGGGACAAAGTTGACAGTGAATGACAAATCATTTAAGGTGGTATGTGGACAATTTATTAATAGCCTCATTGAGGTGATGGAAGCTCATTTCAGTGACACCAAGAAAAGAGATTCTGAGAGCAATTCACACTATAAACATCTAGTCATGGCCACTTTCATCAGAAAAAACAGTGAATCAGTCTGAAAGAAATTGGAAGTCTTACCCTTTTAAATTAAAAATAAAAGTTGTTTCCTATTTAAAAGTTTAATGTTTTTCTTTCCTATTATCCAAACTGAAAATTCTTGTTTGTTGTGTCTCTAGTTTAAGGTTCTACAGCGCCCCCTACACCTAGGATATTTTTTGTTTACATGTATAATGTCATTAACTGATACATGTATAATATCTTTTTATTCGTGATCTAGATATTCTTCATCATTGACACAATTTAGCACTAGTATGCAGCAAAGTGGTCACTAAATATTATAATACTTCATTCATTCTTGTTTCGAGTACCATATTTCTGCAGCTGTTCTAACATGTTTGTTTTCAGTTTTTCTGAAATGTGTATGTAGTAATATTTAATTTAATCTATATTTTATGTGCAATCTCCATTGCTGGAGTACATTGGAGTTTGCACTTTAGAACATCAAGGCAATACATAATAGCTAAATTCAATTTTAACAAATTTGTATGTGATGTTGGTAAACAATCATGAAACTCTTTGGTATTTGAAAAAAAAAAAGTATTCCTTTTTTAAAAGAAATAAATTATAATTTGGACATAACTCTGTAGTATGACGTAATAACAGCGTTAGTCTAAGTTTGGCAATCATTATTGATATGGCCTACGGTGTATTATTTTATGCATTATAGTAAACATAATAATGAATTCATTCGCATTTTTCAGTGAAGGAGCTGATAATCAAGTTCTCCTCTAAACAGGCATTTTGGATCTCAGACCACCACAACATTCTCTGCCTGACAGATCTGTTGCTATCCGTCCACGTTTCTAGTTCAGAAGGGAATGAGACTTCCCCAAATGAAGTTTATCAAAACCAACTTAAGATCCAAACTCAAACTTCTGTCTAGTTTCACAGCTACCGGTAACTACAATCCAGAGATAGCAATACAGCTGTGGAACCAAAGTGGCTGGATGGCTTGTAGACCCTTATTGAAGGACATGACCAGCAAAGGATCCAAGACATCCACTGGTGGCATTGTGACAGGTAATATTGATTTCTAAAGAAATTGTCATAATCAGCTAGTTATATGTGACTAACGGTTGGAAATATTATACTAAAAAGTGAAGTTAATGTAATGAGAAAATAATATTTTCATTATCTAATTCCATTATTTCAAATCCTGGAGATGTTCAGTCAATCCTTGTAAGCCTCACCAAGTCCCTGAGGACAATCACCATGACCCTGGGGTAGAGGTATCAGACTTGTGAAAGTGAAAACGCAGAAATAGAGTTGGAACTGGACTCTGATTATGAAGGGGGGGGGGGGTTCACAAACATTCTCAAAAATACTTGTGCTTTTAATAAAATAAATTCCAGTTTAGCCTCATTTTGTTTAAGTGTTTAATTGCTTTGTTTCACAAATGATATTCTAAAACACCAACCATTTCACTTCCCAAAACATACATCTATGTTCATATGTGTAGCCCACATTTAAGTGATCTAAGTGATCTCAATAAAGGAGTGCAGAGCCACAGAAATTTTATTTAAATTGGGCCACTATATTTTAAGCGAGAAAACCATATTTTTCTTGATGGTGGCCTGAGTGACCACAATACTTTTACAGCTAAGTTCTATCCTTGATATATGATGATGATGATTGGTGTTTCATAGCCAATTTTGTGCACATGGTAGGCTAAATGGTAATGAAGTGAAGTCAAAGATGAAACCAACTCCAGATATACCCACGCTGAGATTTGGATGGCTGATATATATATATATATATATATATATATATATATATATATATATATATATAGTACAAATATGTAATTATTCATATAGCCCTGAATAGATGCTTCCTACTATTATACTATTACTAGTATAAGTGAACTCTATACTATACACACAAAAGGTCAAGTTGACTTTATATGAAGTCAATGAGTTAATGGTTTTCTAGTCCTCTGATAATTTTAGTGAATAAAAGCTGAAAGAATATCAACAACATTCATTTGGTCAATATTTGTATATATTCTCAATCTGTCTCACATAAATGTTCAGGTATATATGTTGAATGGCATGAAACCTAATATTCAGGTCAATACACTCATAAATGCATAACCATTTAAGATCTTTTGTGAGAAACACTAAATTTAACGAAGTACAAGCAATAAACAATTAATTTCAATATATTCATCCATGTCATCTTCACAACAAGCATAAAATATTAGCATGTCAAATTTTTGTGTATCAATTGGTTTGGCTTAACAGAAGGCAACTGGTATTTGTCTGGTAAATAGCCTATCCTCAACATATCCGCAGTACTTATGACTTGTGTTTATTTTCCAGAAATTGATAATTAGATCTACATGTAGTCATACAAGTTACTTTTAATTAATTTTAAATTATTATGATAACTCAAGATGATAAAGTTGTAATATAAGCATAGCCATAAAAAAACACTGAGAATAAAATGTGGACCATATGAAACTGTATCATAACAACATCCTAACTTACCCGTTTAACGTCTTTTTTGTGTCCAATATATTACACATACATGTATACCACACTGATAAACTTGCCTTACTGACACTGATTATCTTAGTTTGTTCATGAAAACTAGACAATTTTAATTACCAGCAATACATTATGGTTATTTACGTAGTTTGACCATCAGCTGTAAAATATGCATTTAATTCAAATGACACATTAAAACCAGTAGTTGCTTGGCTGTAATGGGTATTTATCCTGGGTTTTTTTATAGTAAACTATCATGTCAGTTTACAAACTTCAAGGGTGGCCATATGCATATTATGAGGTCATTATAAATGTTTTGTTGTTGCAAATTTATATAATTCAGTTTTATATGTAAGTAGATCTAATTCCAATAACCATTTCTGAATTATAATGTAAAATAGTCCACTACCTAATTCTGATTTGATTTTTATATTGTATTATTGAGTTAAATCAATTGTTGACTGCTTTATCTCTAAACAGTTAAAGAAAATTCTAATGGAGCAGCAAACATTATTCCCAGTAAGTATAGTCATACCCAACAGTTTTGTCCCTTCTTAAACTCAGTGAAAGCGTAATTTTAGTTCAAATGCATAACAACATTTAAAACAATTGTTTGCCCTATCTAAAAATAACAAAAAGGATTTGAAATTTTAGCATTTCCATTTAGAATTATGCTTTTAAATAATTATTGTCAACATATAAGCATGTGTTGTTCTGAGTACCATCTTTACTCTATGTTTATCAGCTCACTAAAGAACAAAAAAGCACTTTACTCTAATTACATAAACTTTTATTGGATGCTAAAGTTGTTCTATTACATGAACACAGCTACATTTCCTCCCATAAGTTGAGGTTTGATTTTAGCTTGTTACGAAAGGTTGTAGACTATTTTTGTTGTCAGGATATCATTGAATTATAATACACTTACTGGCTATCTTTTGGGCCAAATTGAAAATCATTAAAGCACATGAGCAGTATCTCATCTGTATCAATATCTGTATTCAGTTTGGCATATTTTTCATAATATGGGTAATCATTATCAATGTAGAAAAAGCTTTTCATGAAGTCACTTATCAGGGAATAGGTAATTATGTTCATAAATTTATTTCTGACAATGAAAAAATACCTTTAGCTGATATACAAATCCAACAGTACCTAATAAATTGATTAGATTTTTTCACCTTAAATTTATTCAGCTTTTGGTAATTCATTAATATCAACTACCGGGTAGTATAAATACAATGCCTGAAAGAAGAAATTGTTTTCCAATTTCGAAAAAGAACATCGATAAAAGCTTGGCAAGTGAATGGAATCATAGATGAATTTACATATGATGGAAAAAGTGGTTTGGAAAATTCTCTGTTACCCCAAGGCATAGTAGAAGTAATGCTATGTATATAAATGTACATTGATGGTAATTGTAATGTCAATAGCACATGCAAATTAGGATTTTATTGAACTGTATATGAAAGGTGGTGACTATTCATATACAACTAAATTTGTAACTCCTCAGAATCTCCAACTTCTAATTGAAATCAAAATTGATATTGGGTTTAGATGTTACCAAATGACTAAACAATGCCCTTCCTTGCTGCATCAGTACAAAATAAGGAATTATATATATATATATATATATATATATATATATATATATATGCATGTGTGCGTAAGTATTCATGAAATTGTGTTAGTTAGGTAATATGGCACCATTAGTCTCATGCCACAACTTATCATTCTAATTGGATTTTAAAACTTTGCATTGTATCATCTACATGAAAATACAACAAAATATTAACTGAAAATAAATGAGGAAATTGCCCAATAAAAATTTATATCATGTCACCACTGACCAATCAGAGAAAGACAACTGTTGCTCTCTGTGGTTCAGTTATAATGTAGTCCATGGCCTATGAACCCTAATCATCCACATTATAATAGTATGCGTGTGTGTGTGTATATATATTTTTTAAATAGCAGTGAATATAATTACCATGACAATGAAACAGATTAAACTTGTCTTCTCCTCTTTCACACAACTCACAATCAAATAAAGGCAACTGATGTTTTAATAATTCATGAACCTAAAACAGGACCATCAGCAGTGTGTGTATGCATGCATTGTTTAACATAAACATTATGATGTTAGTATACAATCTACGCTTTACAGAAGCACATTAAACAAATTAATATAACATACTTTATTCAATAAAACCTATATTATGTCAAAACATTAGCAGATTTGCATATATTATTGTAATGTTAAGAGACTATTCTATAATCAGAAGTCTTCTGACCCCTGGGATATACCATGTGTAGCTAATTGGCTAAGTTTCTGGATCATGGCACACGTTTCCCAGAGCAACAAAGAATTGGGTACTAACCTTGTGTTGGTACCATGAAACAGCATCATTTATTTTTTCCATGTTTAGCCCTCTGGCATTGTAGTTGTGTGAATGGACAACCAGTCCTCTCACTTGACACAATTCTAAATTGAATAATCACATGCTGGAACCAAAACAAAAAAAAAGATTATATAGCATTAAATAGGTGCATCTACTGATGCATGGATAATCACATATGAAGAAATACAGACTTGTGTAAATCTACCAAAACTATATGCATCCTGATTTTATTGCACCAGTGCTTAGTCACACATGGTTAAAACAAACTGGGGTGCTTAACATACTAGTTACAGCAACAAAATAAGCACATTGTTTTAATGAGAAAAATTGTTGAAGAGGTCAGAATATAATGAACTGCTTAGAGAGAGTAATATTATCATTTATCAGATGCTATGATACCACCTGTCATCAACGGGTTAGTACGTCCTTAGCTTATCCCCAGCAATGGCCAAACATGGGACATATAGATATGAGGCAACTCCAAACAGAAGAAAATAAATGATGTAACATCTCACAGACACAGCTAACAATAAGAGTCAATCTATGAATTAGATCTCCATTAAAGTACAATCTACTCTCAACTGTGTTATAGGGGTGCCTGTTTCTCATCAGTGGAAAGACGACTAGGAATACTAAGATCATCATCATCATGTATTTGTATGATAAACACTCAATGTTTGAAAAGAAGTCTCAAATATTAAAACTTTCTAAGTTTCTTAGTGACTTATCTGAAACAAGTGGATTCTTTGTCAGTAACCAACCCAGAGACCAAGCTAGGCTTCAGGAAAAGATGGGAGACTTCCTACCCATATACCAGGAATAACAGGATTGTATAAGGATATCACCATGGGCAAGGCTAAATACTTAAGATAATCTTGTTTTTAGTATAAGTCCTCTCTGGGTTATTTTTATGCCACATGTGAATCGAAAACACGTAATATTTAGTCTCTAAAATGAACTTTTCTGTGAAAGATTTGTTAATATCGTGGCATAAAAATATTATTCCAACTGGAATGAACTAGATCATTTAACAAATGATACACAACACTTGGGTCTCTATCCACACACATATATATATATAAATACTCGCCCATTAAAAACAGTATCATCAATATTTTATTCAGGATCAAAATTATACTTGCTTATAAATCGCAGAGGCTCACAGAAACCTGAACAACAAATCCATGAGATTTGTAATTTCTATATGTCCATTGAACTAAAATTGAACCTCATGAAATCCAATCTCAAAACTAATTTCCAAATACAACCCTTTTCAAAAATTAAAATATGCTCCAACAAATTTCTTATTTATATATCTCCAAAAATAATTTTTACCAGCCCAGAAAGAAAAATTATTAATCCAGCAAAAACAATGTCAGGTCATCACATGCAATTAAACATTCCTAACCTGGGAATGTCATCAGTTGCAATTAACAGCAAAGATTAGTAAGTTGGGAATTCCATATAATAACTGTAAATATTAAATATACATTCATTGGTTTGAATGAGAGTCTAAAGCTTAAACAGTTATGATTTATGAGTGAGATGAATAATAAAAAAATTAAAATTTAGCTGTTTTGTGGCCATCTTTGTGCACATGGTAGACTAAATTGGCTGGACAACCTCTAAAAGCATGGAGGTGAAATAAAAGATGAAACACCCTTCTGACGTAGGTCAGCCATCATTTGAACTGAAGTCCTATATATATACCTGTGGCTAACTGCACTACCAGTTAGGCCATATAGTCGCCCAAGATGTTTGAAAATGGGCTTTATTGATTGTTGAAATCTGTTTTGAGAAGAGTACTGACTGATTCCTATAAAATCTTACATTTTTCCAAAACAAAAACCTAAAATATATCAAAAGTTATTATTATCTTCCCAAAGTATTAATACGTTGTTAATTTTAGCGGGCATAATCTATATAATAATATGCTGTCATACATATTTACCAGGGGTTGAAATTAAGCTTATCATTAACATGCCATATCGGGCAAGTAATGTAAAAATAAGGTTGCCAAACATCTGGAACTTCTGCGGTTAGCTGCAGCTAGATTTTACATAAGACAGCTACTTGATGACTTGTGGAAAGCATGTTGTGAGGCATTACTTCTCCACTCAGTGCAATTGAACTGACCTATATGAATGAGCTAAGTGATTTATGGGACTAGATGACGCTAAGTGATTTATGGGACTAGATGACCATTTCCTGTTTTAATGACCAATGCTTTCAATATACAAAACTATGGGTAAATCTTAATTAAATGTTCAAATCATTATCACATGGAAACTTTGTTACCATGTCAGACATCTGACAATAGCTTTTATATTGCCTGATATCGTGATTAGGTTGTCAGTGGCAATCAAGCAAGTCTTAATATTGAACCCTGTCTCTAAACTAAATTTACAGACATGGGAATATTATCAAAACAGAAAATATGCAATTTGGCTGAAGGCCACATTCCTGAGCCATAGGGCCAATGGTTGAGGTGGTGGTCTGTCCCATTCCATTTCAAATGCACAACTACTTTCATTCATATGAATTATAACTAATCAACACAGACAGATCTTAACTTTATTTAACAAAAACATTTACATTTAAAAAGTTATTCAACAAAAAAGTACATTTCATTTTGAGCTTGCACATTTGCCTTAAAATAATCATAAATTTTTAGACCAGTTGGCTTTTTGGGTGAAATGTTTGATGTTCATGAAATGGACTTCAACACTTTTATTGTTGAGGCAGGTATGACAGGATTGGTATTACATCTTTTCTGTGTAAAAGGTTTCCTTTTGGAACACAACTCTCATCATGCATTATTGCAACCGGGAACTGAAATAAAAGTAATAATGGCCCCTCTAAATAATTTGGTGGAGATATACAGGGTTTTTTTAACGTCTCCCTTTATTTTTTAAATAATTCAGTGGAGACGGCAGCGCTATTTAACGTGGTCAGCTACCCACGGTGTAGTGAGCCGAGAAATTAATCCCTGGAAAATTTTCGACCTCTTACGGGGTTCAAACCAGCGACTGTTGGCACCAAGTGCCAGGTGCTTAACCGCTAGGCCACCGGAGCTCACTAATCAGCAAGATGCCACCTCACTTGTTATATAGCCTGGGAAAACCCTGCACGAGGCAATAATATTCTGATCCAACCTTCCCAAAATGGAAATCCATTTTAAACTGGAAAAGTTTCATACATGTACAGGTAGTGTAAAGACTGTGTGGGAAAGCTGTAGTTTTGTCTTTCAATGGCTAGAATATGACTGTTACCAGTCCAAAGCTCATCAATGTTACTAATTCTCTGATTGCCCCGATTTCTCAGGATGGATGGAAAAATACCCTAAATTCGAAACCTAAATGATATATCATATAGTTAGTAAACGCAAAGGCTAGAGAACATAGATATAAATCACTAGACCTAGCGTAAAGCCACTAAAGGTGTAGTAAAGGACCAAAAGGGTCTACCTCTAAGGGGTAAGGGCGGCATAACGCGAACATAATAATTAACAGAACATCAGTGATATAATCGTGACTGCTGCTTTAAATATTGGGTGGAACAACATGTTAAAAGTAAATCACATCCCTTACATACTGTCTAGGACTTCTCATAAACCTCTTACGAACCGACCGCGCTTTTGTTAAAAACTTAGATCTACAAAACCCAGAAAACCTGCATCGCATATGGGCAATTAACAAAATAAAATTAGATAGGGCTTTAGTGCATTTACAGACGCTGTGTTTATCATTTGGCCTTATAAACGAGTTTGTCTCGACTATACTCACGCTGAAATCAAATATGTAGTTTCAGAGAAAAAATATTCTGCTGTCAGCGTCTTTCTAACATTACATCAACAGAATGTCAAAGAATACAGTAAAAACGAAAATAAACTGTACATTTCGTCCTTGCCTTTTATCCCCTTCTCCAACTCCCGCATGTTTACCTCATCGTTCTAAGTCAGGCGTATATCATTGGCGTACATCGTGACCGAAATGATAATATATATATATATATATATATATATATATATATATATATTACAGATAAACTAATTTAATTTTAATTCGTATTTAAATATTTTAGTCACCAAGTAAAATCGGATTTTAGTTCACCAAATGAATGTAGGTGAATATAGCCTATGATGTCTTTAATTATACTGTGATTGTCACACACACACACACACACACACATCACGCGCGCTGACAGCCGTGACTATATCGTCATGAGAACATTATTTCCTACTGTTCTTTTAATTTCCCAAGGCCGGTCAAAGCTACGGTATATAAATATAGAGCTGCAGGAAAACTGAAATATTAGAACACCGATGATTTGGAAGATGTACATAATCCAACCTCTACTTTATAACCAGGCTGACTGGAATGTTTCGGACAGGAAATGATCACACTCAACGGCAACATTTTCCGTAGCGCAGTTCAGATGCCAGAGTTACCTAACTGTGTCTGCATGAATTTCATGCCCTGGCTTCCCTCAGCAGAGAGTTTCCCGCCGTCCATAAGGGACTGCTTCTTTAGCTTTGCCAGTGGTCCTACCGCTAAGGCTAAGGTTCCAGATATACACGGTATGCGAGTGCAAATGCGCCCCCCCAAACAAAAAAAAATGGCCGCGCATGATTCTATATGTACGGCTGCGTATGCAATTTGCAAATGCGAAAAAAATATAGATCACTCCATGTAGCAATTCGTGCGAATGCGAATCTGAGCACAGATTGGACGGTTGAATCCTGAATTTGAAGATCCACTCAGGCTTTCCCAAGGAAAATAAATCATAAGCTGTCCGAAAACGCATGAATATTCGTTTATATGGAAACTATATGGTTTATGGAATCTTAGCTTTAGAAGTAGGACTCACCCGTTGTCAGTCACCCGATCACTGCTGATGTATGACGGTCCATCTGTGTGTGTGTGTGTGTGTGTGTATGTGCGTGCGTGCGTCTTTCCCTGTATGTGTGTATATGTATATATATATATATATATATATATATATATATATGTATATATATATATATAAGAGATATATATATATATATATAAAAATATATATATATATGGTGTGTGTGTGTTTGTGTGTGTGTGTGTGCATGTGTCATTTTGATCCTTTTTGTACTTTACATACAGTTATTTGTATTTTAATTTTAATAACATTTAAAAAAAATCGATATGCTGTTTTTTAAATGCATCACAGCAAGTGTGAACAACAGCAAGTGTGGCTGAGCAGCAATAAAACAGATCAATTTCATAGAATTGCATATATAATCGACATGTTTGCTTTAGCAGTGACAATGCGTGGTATATTACGAAAGAAAGTGCATGATGTGAATTCTAGTACCTTATGCTTGCCATTTTTCAATAGCTAGTTCATACCTTTTATTGCAGATATATTATGTAATAATATTGTATTGTTATTGTTTCTTTTATTGTTTGGACGATTCGCTTTCTTCCCGTTTGTTTATATCTGTTGGTGCGTGGTATTGTGGTATTATATACTGGAGTACGTCGTGTGGCTCAATACCTCTCACTTCAGCACTCGGGGTTTCTGTTAGGGTGACCTCATCCCTTAGTCCATATCAGTCTAGCCTCTATATCCATTGACCAGTCCCGCTTGGGTGTCGCTAATGGAAGCCAACGCTCCTGCTGGCATGCATCTCTCTGGATCACTGAAACATTCAAGTCCCCTTCATCAAGTCAAGGGAGTGACTACACGGGGGGGGGGGGTTAGTACGGTTTGATCATTACCGTCAGTTTAATTTACAAAAAGGCAAGTTTTAGCTACACTCCCAACATATTCACGTTTAAAATAAGGACAAGTTAACCATTAATGATGTAAGAATAGTGTTAGCCAGACCACCGTCCAGTTGCAACTGGACGGACACACATTGAAGTGGATGGTTAGAAGATTCATCGGACGGCCATTACGTAATGTTTAAAAACTGCATCATTTTCACTTAATCGCCCAGTTTTCTAGGAGAGTTCGTATAATTTCAGAACGTTTACACTCGGACGTTTAATTTCCTGGCTAATACACTAGATGTAAGATAATGAGTGAGATGAGGTAAACATTCTAAGATTTGATATCAATGTAGCATAATAGCTAACGATAATGGTTGCAAATTAAAATATAAAAAAAATCAATACCTAACAGCTGATTAAACGAAGAAAACGAAATAGCGGTGTATATATAGCTGTTAAGTTATAAAGAAGAAAACAAGCTTACAATACATATCAAGTTCATGTTTGTTAATAATCTGTTCGTTGATCATATTTTATTATCATATTAATTACTATTTTAATGTGTTGTTTTGGCTATTTTATGACGCACGCACGCACGCATGCGCGCTGTCGTTCTTTGGATTAATACAGGGGAACTGGAACAATCGCTTAATATAATCAACTCTTCTCTCTCTCTCTCTCTCTCTCTGTGTGTGTGTGTGTGTGAGAGAGAGAGAGAGAGAGAAGAGAGAGGATACCCCCCCCCCCATATGTCAGTTCGATATCACCTACATGAACAAATTACGGCTTATAAGCTCTGCTATATTTAGCCTACAGTTCAGCTTGATGGAGTGCAAATAGAAATGATTTATATAAAGCTCGAGTAGCAGATAAACCATCAATATCTCTATCGTCGATAACAACAATAAACAACAAGTGACGTAGCTATGTGAAGATCCATGGCTGTACCAACAGACAAGATTAGCGTACATCGAACTATGACTCGACATTTTATGATCTCCTTCGGAAATCATTACATGTCCCATGGATCTGTGGCACCTACTTGGCACATAAGATTAGCTCCCAACTTTGCTTTGGTTTCATCAGACGTTGAGCTTATATGAGCTGATAAGTTCCGTAAATTGACGGTCTCCTAGCTGGTGCCTGCCTGCGCCTGCCTTATGGATAATCTGCCCCTCGACACACTGAAATGGATATAAAAATATATAATATTCTTTGATGTTACTTTCCATTCGTCTAATGTCCAGAAAACGGAGAGGTGCAGCGAGTTGTAAAACTGTATTCTGGTCTCTTTTATCGGAAGTCCGTAATTCAAACCACTTCACTTCTTTTTTGAAGGATCAAGCTAAATTCTGTTTTCTTGCCAATTAATACATCATCTGACATTTTACTATTCAGTTATATGGATGCACTTTTAAAAACTTCACTACTTATCTACCGTTCATATTGTGTTCTTTTTCGATATTTTGTTTTATTCTCGATATTTCGATGTTTTTATGATCCTATTTTTTCGTGCACTGTTTGGCTACGTTTAACACCATAGCTCTTGGTGATGCCGGGCGCCTCCGTAGTCTAGCGGTAGCGTGTTGGACCACAGATCGCCACCATCCGTGTTCGAATCTCTGTGTGGTCATATCTGAACGTAGTTTCATCTTTGACTTCGCTTCATTACCTTTGGAGGTCGCTCGATCCATTTAACCTACCATGTGCACAAAAGTGGCCGTAAAACATCAATCATCATCATCTTGATGATGCCAACTAGTCCACCTGCGATCTAGTCTTTGAAAGTCTAGAAGTCGGTTGAATTTGAAAGAAACGATGTTTCTTAACCAAAATAGCATCTCACCGAATTTAATTATTATCAGTCAATAAATTCGTCAATATAATATTGCTAATTGTAATAATAATAATGTTTTATATAGCGCCTTATTCCACTTAAATTACTAGGTGCTTTACATTTAAAACATAATTAAAACGCGTTCTAAGCTCATATAGCACAAACACATTTTACAAACAAATAACTGCCTATATATCATAAATAAGCCCATTTAAATAGGTGGGTTTTAAAAACAGTATAAAATATTTATTTTCTTGCTACAAGCTTAATATGATTTGGCAAGTTATTCCACAGTCTAAGATTTCTCTCCCTACATTGCTGAATGGCTTTTTGGTATCGTCAAAATTAAGTGCTGTTCTACTCGGTACTTTGAATATGTGAAAAGGACCCACAGTGATCTGAATAATTACGCCATAGCACTAAAGTACACGCGCACATACGGTGTGGAAACACTGTTATAACTTAGAGTGATGATGTTGTGTACATGGTAGGCTAAATCGGCTGAGCGACCTCCAAAGGTAATGAAGCGAGATGCCGAGATTCGAACTCAGGTGGTTGTGATTTGTGGGGTCTAACGCGCTATCAACTAGACCACGGAGGCGCCCTTATAACGTAGAGCCAGCGCTGAAATATCAAAATAGCTCTTTATAATATCTGTTCCCCGTCACTTGAATTGAGAGGCTCAGTAGCATGTTTTGCTCGAGACCCGTAAGTACACATGCGTTGACCTCACTGCTCCGCATAAAGAACTTTGTTGGTATTATTTTTTTTAACCTTTTCTTCAAATATTTATATACACACATTTGTTTACAAAGTCAGCATGAAATAAAAATATGCGTCAAATTTTAGTATTTTTCACTTCATAGTTGTTGTGTATATATTTCATAGCGATGAATGTTCTAATAACATTTTCCCGGAATGCATAAAAAATAATAGCCACTTTATACAACATCGGGCTCTCAAGTTCGCCTTCAGTTTTATTTAAATTGGAACATCGTCACAAGTATGCTATAAACCTGTTTGCACAATCCTAGTCATAAACGAGAATAATATATGGCACGAACGTGATGTACCGGTACAATGGCAGATTGAAAACAAAACTGCCTGTCTGTCACATCAGATAATTTGATAAACACTGATGTAGATAATATTGTCCGTTCTGTGGAGATCAATGTTAAAGAGAAATGGCGTCTGAGTACATATACATATGTAGATGTGTGAGTGCATGGGTTTGTATGGGCTTTTATTATCAAAACATGTGTTTTTAGATGTAGGTATATACACAGTGACAGCTACCCCCCCCCCAACACACACACACGCGCGCGCGCACACACACATACACTTAGAACGGATATAAGAGGCTAGCAATCTAGAAGCTAAAAGAGTTTATATTCCGAGTTGTATTTGGTTTAATTCAACGTTTACATGTACTACAATAGTAGTAAAGCAGAGCATAGAAATCTCATTATCAGTGTTATATTTAATACTATTGTAATTATTTTATTGTGTTAGCGTTTTTAGCTGTATTAATTGTTTTCAGCTTTAGGCCTATTTGTCTATTTTTTGGTGTTTCCTTTTCTCGATCTACTTAAGTTCATTTTGATTTGTTTTTAATTCCTTCATTTAAGAATTTTGTAATGGTGTTCTTTAAAAAATATGGTTGCTGTATTCGGGTTCTCTAATTCGGGATTTGTCTGTCAAATGGACCATATTAAGGAAACATATTGAACCGCATTCAATATGTCTGCCACATTTATCTGTTTCAGTAACCTAGCTGATTCTCTACAATTAAACAAGTAATTATCACATTTCAAATATCTCTTAGATTCCATGAATAAACAGACAAGTGCTAATCGATCTGTTAGTGTATATAGACGAAGAAATGAAACAAAATTGCCAAATAGCTGCTTCTAACACGTGTGAAACTCAAAGCTCATATCAGCGTCTCCGTGGTCTAATTTGTAACGCGATTGACCACGAATCACTATCACCTGAGTATGAATCTCGGCTTGGGCATATCTGAAGGGTGTTTCATCTTTATCTTCGCTTCATTACCTTTGGAGATCGCTTAGCCTATTTAGTCTACCATGTGCACAAAAGTGGCCATCTACTCATATCAGCACGAGAAGCCCATTGGAAAGCTTTACCCTCGGATAATTCCATTATGGGACTGAACACTAGGATGTACACAGGTAATATATATAATATATATATATACTATGTGACATTTATACAGCGCCCTATTCAGCTCTAAGGTGCTTTATGGTTTTATTATCCCTAACTCAGACCTGTTCCAATCCAGCAAACTTCTCAACTATTAAGGGAGCATACAACGCATTATAGGCGTGAACAATTTCGTAAAATGTTTAATTTTTAATCACTTTATATTCAAACTTATATGTCCAGGATATATACTAACTGAAAACTATGTGCTCGACGGGTCGTGTGCCATAATGCTCATAACGCCAACTTTAGTCCTTGCTGTTATACGAAGTTAGTTTTTGGCATGATTATAACAGATCCGGAACATTGACGTTTAAGGTTAAAATGGCGGAAATATTCCGGTATTATCGCTCAGCGGACCCCCTATAAATCACACAATGCAAAGCTCGTCTGGTTTGTTTTGTGACGTCATCATGCTTCAGGCTTATTATCCAACTCATTTCGTTACTTCTCGTTACTATATCCTCTCTGCAAATGTATATATAAAACTCTTTATCCACAAACATGTACCATATATATTCCGTGACTTAATTAAGCCCCAATTAAACAACGCCGTAAGTAAACTGCTTCATTTGTCATTATAGAGACAGATAAAGAAGTATTGCATAGTATTGTCAATTGTCATTATATAAAAACCTAATAATATTGCCGTCTGGTAATATTTATGCACACCAGGTACAGCATAAAGATATATAAATTATTTCTACTTATGTTAATTAATCTAGTTATGGATTAAAGCAAGACAGTTTTAGTCGTCAACTAACAACGTTAAGTATCATAGATCAACTAATGGTTTACCAAAAGCCTCTGAGTGTGTGTGTGCAAATAACATAGATTAGGTGTTAAGTTCCTATTTAAATTTTTATGATACATTTTTTTCCATTTCAGTTGTAAAATATAAACCAACAGAAAAATTATAAATGTGAGAAAATATACCCAATACGTTTAATTAGATCGTTCCCTATATGCTCCCGAAAGGAATGGTGTTCTATTTCATTGTTGATAACCAACCACACAGAGAGAGTTGTATATAATTCTTGCCTAAGGAAGCTATGGTGTCACTTAACAACGTTTAGCAAATACAAACAATAGAACCCTTATTATCAGATTGCAAAAAACCTTAATGTTTTCGTTTACCAGGGACTCCAGACTTTGTAAGATGGGAAATGTTCAACATAATGACATGAATCATCACGTGATCGATCGCTGTAAGTTAATACCACCATATTATCACTGTGTGTGGGTGTGTTCGTTACCTAAATATTATTTTCGTTGAATAAGTTAAACGTTTATCATAAGTTTAAACATGTGTCCCACGTCGTTACGCTTCCCCAAAACAACTTTTAAGCGGCTGTGTTCGAGTTTTGAACCTATGAATACGGACATTTATTGTGATGTGTGCATTATTATTATAATTTTGTGTGTGCAGATAATCTGTATTACTCCTGTCCTGTTATATGCCATCAAATATTTAATTGTCGTTTTATGCAAGTCCGTAGGTGTAGTCTAGTTCGGTTCAAACACCAGAGACTGGGTTGTCGAACAGGCTAAATAGAACAATAGCTACGGTTAATTTCCCTCAACAAATCGCTTTAACAGCTATTTTAAATGGGATCCTTACCGATGTAAAAATATTCTGTTTGTATTACTTCCATGGCTTATGCAACCAAAGACACAACAATAATTCACCCTGTTTATAAACCTGATTTTAGCAGTCTGCTTTCCCATTTGCTCCCACTGGAAGTTGGGACCTCTTTGCCATCAAATCGGCGGGCGTGCACGGTCTAGTTTTCTTTCAGGTCAGTGACTAAAATCATTATTAACAGGACTTGATATATGTTTCGTACTCAGATTAAAACCTTGACTTTGATTTAGAGATCAGTCTGTTTATATAGAAAATGTCCGAGGGATCAATCGAGACATATCAGCTTGAATGGCTAATTAAAGGAATTATAAGTAGTTCGATCACGTCAAATAAGCATAATGCATATATTTCAGTTGGCTAATATCAGAGGAATGGGAAAGCATGCCGGAAAAGTTTTATTCAGACACATAACGGCGTTGGACATATATAAACTGATGATAGACGTGACCATGCAGTTATTTTAACTGGGAAGGTCTTTATTCGAAATCAATCTAAATTAATAAATTATGAGGTGAACTCCGTTGGTTAATTGGTACATCGAATAAAATTCATAATTAAACGCGTTAAATGTACATATGTATATAGTTGATACCCCTTACTAGATTAAGGTCACAGATTCCATTAAAAGGCTCGAAACTTTCCAAAAAATAATTTATCGGCTCGACACTATATATATATATATATATGGTGAATTAATGTTTATATAATGTGTATGTGTGTGTGTGTGTGTGTGTAGCCATGATGGCGTTGTGATTAATTGAATTCACTAGGACGACAAAGATACTTTGTATGAAGACGTAATTAAAACACCCTATATATATAGCCGTCGGTGTAGCAGTGATTCAATAAAAATAAACTACGCTGCATGGATATATGTGTGCGTATATATGTACCAGGTTGTGTGCTATGATTATAGTTATATATGTGTGTTAAGGGGCACGCATAATATATGAAACGAAAGTAATCCAAACCTACAGCATTAATACAATTAAACAGTACGCATACAGTGTTGGTATGAGAGTAAGTCTGATGCAAGGTGTTTCATGCTGATATTGAGGACATCCTCCATATAAATAACGCACACAACAACAACAACAACAACAACGTTATAGTAAATGCGCGGTACGCGTATCCAGTAAACATATCCTCAAGAAGGCAGTATCTAGGTCTGGACCAAGGTGCGCCTTGGCTACACCGTTCGATATCATAAAAAAGGTCGTCGTCTTCTATCAAGGTGCGCAATAAGCTAGCATACGTGTCGCCCAGCAGTGTAGACGCATCGGCATTTTTCAGTGAATGAATGCCTAGTACTTTAACCTTAGATGACGTCAGACCATCGCCAGTCACATATGAATCATCTGGCCAACACCCGAAATGGAGATTGCACACACGTGCATATTCGGGGCATTCCTCGGTGACGTTTGTTTACATGTCAACTAAACTCTTTGGGTAGACGTAAAGGGAGGATAAATGCGAAGTGATAGCTATCAAAAAACTTTTCATAATACAGAGCTACCAATTTAAGTGAAAAGATAACTGCTTCATTACCACTAAAAGGGGTCGGTGTAGGCAAGTAATATGCATGAAAGTAGATTACAACTTTCGAAAAGAGCCACCATTATCTCTCCCCATTATGCGTTTCAGCGTGTGAGAACCTGTAGTTTTGTTGTCGTGCATAACACCCTAATTAGCATTATCCTTACGCTGACAAATAGTTCCCATTATAATATTTAATTACACACTATTACCTGACCTTTCCCTTTATATTAAGCATTATCATTTATAGCATATCTAGATTGAAATATGCGTTATGTGATAATTTAATTTCGTTCGTGAAAGAACTAACTATTTATGTGTTGCGTAGCATTCCTGGCGTAGGGATACAGCACCAGTGCTAAGTAGTTCCTCACCAGGTTTCTTTATTTTCCACACGTTGCACAACGATATGGCGGCCGGTGGTGATTGCTGAATTTGTGGGGAAAGGGATATTATAATCCAGCCCTTTCCCGGCCTACAAGCATATGAAGGAGATCAAGAGATACCCAGGCAAGTAGAGCAGTAACAGCTGAATGCATCAGTGGTGATTTAATACGACAGAACGAACGTAATACGGAGCCGTTCCCGGAAGTTGGGAGGTCACTTTCAAGAACGGTCACGAAAATTCTACGCAGTACCGGCCGGTGGACGAACATCGGTAGAAATCAGCTTTCGTCGTCGTAATTCGTAATCGTTCGATGCATTTTAGCGTGGAGAGCTTGAAGGGTATTTCTTGATTCGGTTTTCCTGAGCTTGGGGCCTGGTTGTTGTTTTCTTGTGGTGGAATCGTTGGACGTTTGTGCGGGCTGCGCCGTTTGTGTTGAAGAGAATCACGAGACCGTCGATTTGCAGTTTATTCGTCATTGTGCGTGGGAATCTCGAGACCGATACACGTATGAATGAATCATCTTTGAGACGTGTGTGTATGTTGCAATAACTTTCAAATTCCCGTGAACTGGATGATTGCTTCATCATACGATATCATCGTCACCGATCTTTATCTTAGTATGGACTAACCAGCGAATTTTCGAATATTAGCTGTTGGTGTTTTGCTGGTTTGGATGGCTTGGTTAATTTAGTAAATGAGCGACGCAGATAGTGAACTTTTTCATTTCCGTAAGTGCTTAGTAAACGTCGACTTCGTGTGTTTTTGTCGTGTCCAACACTCATTGTTCTTCGCTACGCCACCGCACGTGTCCATCGCCTTTGTTTAGTCATGTTTCATCATTATTCGTAATACTGGCAGCATTACAGGCGTATAACCTGCAGAGCACATACCATTGCTTTGGTTGGCATCTCGTTCATCGCTGTATATTCAACCCGCGATTCTTCCATCATCTGAGTGACAGATAATCTGCTGTGGCATTTAAAGACAGATTAGATAAGATCAGTATATATCAGTTGAAAACACTTTACCAGTCTGTGATATCTTGTCATCCACATTTCATCAGCCGTGCGCATTTTATGAAAGTGTGAATGAACAACAGTTACCAATTGCATCCTTAGTTACCAAGTGGACAGACCGCCTTGAGCACTAATATATAATACATATAGGACAAAGGATCACACTGTAACTGGGGGATCTTTCTGCTGGTGAAGTAGGCAACTTGTCCCTATGAATCAGGTGGCGGTTCGTCCTCGGCTCAGCCTTACAATTCCAGATAGGAAGGATGTCGAGCCCGACCCATCACCCCATCTGAAGCGCCAGTTATCCGGTGGTTCCCTCTCACCTGATTTAACGCCAGCATCTCCACCCTCGTTCCCGCTCAGTGACAGCGTCAGTGTCCTACAAATTGGCAAGTATTTGCTCAATAAAAAGATTGAAACTCTACAGTTGCAGTCTGGACTCATCATCGAAGTGTATGCAGCAAGCCATTCAGAGTCTGAAGAAGATTGTATATGTAAGGTGAGTCAGTCTGTCTGGGGTAGCAATGTGTGTTATTATTAGTGAATGGTTTGTTGCAGTAATGTACACTAGTTATGTTTTTTCTAAAACTGTTGCTACAGAATTTGTGTGATGGTGTGCCCAGTGTTAGTGTATATGTAAGTTGATTTATAACCTGCAGTCCTTTAAAGACCCTCTTCATTCATGTTTTTGTTAATGCACCTGGTGTTCAGTTTCTTGTGACGATGACTATAATGCTTAATTCTGGGAAATATGATTAATACTTATAATTCTCTCTGGGAATGAGCAAGTGTTTTGTTTAGGCCCAGGTAATGTATGGCTAAGACTGGCTATTTACTTTAGGGAGGTAATATTGTTATATGACATGGGTAACTGCAATATCTGTATTGGAGTACCTTGTGGAAGTGCTATTGTTTCTGGACAAGATGGTAAATCCAAGCCTCGCTGTCATGCCTTTAGAATTGTCATGACTTTCAGGTAAACCAATAAGTAGGATGTATTTATATATTCTGAGGTCTTAGTCTTATCAAAACAAAATATGTTAGGTATCTTTATGTCATAGGCTGTTAAATGGTAACTGGTAAAAATACTTCTAATAGCTATGTACAAAAGGGTGCATACCCACTTGCTAAATTTAATTTTCCTTCTACCAAATAAACTTTTTTTATACCATAATTAGTACTTCCTGCTTTAAAGATTATTATGATTAGTTGGGTAAGTAATCACAAAATATTTACTGGCCAGCACCACTGGTTCTTAACATGCTTTAGGATACTTTTAGTTGTACCTTCAAGGCTTCAACTCTTCCGAGGCTCATGAAAGGAAAAGTGAATATTAGTTTAAACCTTCAGATAAAGAGAATGATTAGTATACTTTCCATAGTTTAATAGACACCCAAGTCAGCTGCTAGTGGACAATGTAATGTTGGAGGCAAAACATTCAGCTCTGCCCCTCTGTGTATCTAATTATATAGGTATGTCCGTCTACAGTAGGCTGGGGGATAGCGGTAACCTGGGGTCATTCGGTACTTGCTGACTGCTAGCACTGGGATTGCATCACGATATAGGCATGCATTCCACAGACATATCGGAGTTGTTTGTGTTAGCTACACATAGTCTAGGAAGTGTCTGTGTTGTGGTCCACTTAATGTGGTATGACTGTACTAGCTGTTCTGTTGAGTGAACCTTTGTGATGTGATGACTGGTTCTGATGTCATGCATTCTTTTGTCTATGAACTATTGTCATTGTCTTTTGCTCTGCTAATTTGGACCAGGTCACCATTCAGTTTTTATGACCCTTATTAACTCTTATGTATAATGATTATAATGCTGAATCATGTTTTGCCGTGTCAATCATTTACTGTTATCAAATAGAAGTCTGTTTCAGTACAGTTGTTGATTTTCAAATGGATATGTATGCAAATGTAGACTGATCATCCCATGTGCTTGTTTCATTCATGAACTAAGCACATTATGGGTGTGAAGAAGTTCACAACCTGTTTCATCTAGAATATCATGCAAGTCCTGTTCGATTTTTAGTATGCCCAAAACGTTCAAGCTCAGGTTGTTCAGTTGAATTTTTGACAGAAAATAGAAAGGAATCAAATTATCAGTATGATCAGTCAGTCAGTATCCCACTTTATGAAATTATTATCATTATTATCACTCTGTATTATTGCTCTAATGCTCATGGGTCACTATAGAGTGTGTGTTTGCATCATTGATGCTAATACAACTTGGCCAATAAAAAACTGTCAGTGCACACATGCAGCTTGCTTACTATGCTCACAAATCTGTCCAGTCACTTTTTTCTGCAGACACCAAGCACTATTGGCAGAATATCTACAACAAAATGCTATTGTATTATGAGTAGTTGATTCTAGCACCATTCTGTCAAACAGATCTATCAAACTTGACTTACTGTCAGTGGAACAATAGTTGACATTTATTTCTGCAAGTTGCATATATCATCAGCAAAGTAATACAGAAAAAATATTGTGCCACAGAAATAAAATCCAACAGCATACTTTTCCCGTGCAGAGACCAACAAAATTGAATTGTGTCCAATTTTGTCAAACTTGTGTCCCCAAATGGCACATTGCTGTTAATCCAAAGTGATCCCTGAATACGGAGGCACAACAACTTGTATCTGGACTTCCATTATTGTATAGTTATATAGGATCATGTCATCCCACCTTTGGTGCCATATATCAATCATCAGCAACACGTTGACAAGTAAATGTAGTACTGTCCCATAATTTGGTTAGACATTGAATTTAGTCATTTCACATAAACAGTAATTTGTGTTTTTCTATGCAGTCTTGTGGTTGATTGAGATCAACTTGGTATGCTGTTTGTTGTTATAGTTACCAGTCCACCAATGTTTTAACCTAACAGTAACACATGCCCTGGTGAGTTGTTGTTTCACATCTCTGCGCCTGTATGTTTTATAGGTGTTGCTAAAACAAAATGTGGAAATTAGACCTATGATGTGCTGGTCATCAACAGATTACTAGTTTGTCGGCACCATAAATTTTGTAATAAATAACATGTCACATAATATGACCCAGACATCATGGAGCTGGTAAATTAAGAAATAGCACACTGTTGATGTCAGCAGTTTGATGTCTGATGTCAGACTGATGTACTTTGTTTGAGTACACTCATGTTCAGGTAGCGGTATTTATCCTTCCGGGTATAAAATGGATCTTTTTTTATCTGTGCACTTGGTAGTGTTAAGCCAAGATGTAATTAAACTTGAATCATTCATTGTCTTTGCTAGGTATTGAAACCTGTGGTAGTATGAGAATGAATGCTCCTGTTTGTGTCAAATGGTGCACATCTTGTTGTGGTGTTCCACAGTCTATTTTCTGTCAGCCTATTTTGCCTTCCATGTGCACAGAAGTGGCCTTAAAACACCAATAATCATCATCCACAGTCTATTTAAATTAAGAAGATAATTTATCAATCTCTGCTCAAATGTGCTTATAGCAGTTGTCAGATTAGACATCCTTGGTCAAATTGTTGTTGATGAGTATGACATCGCAAACTGGTTTTTGTGTATAATGGTTTACTTTATTTAGGGAAATGGCTTGTAGGTACTGATATTTAGCATTTATTTTTAGATTTATACCAAGAATGTGTGATGTATACTATTTTACTGCAATCAATAAACAGTGTTTGCTTCTTTTGCAGGTTATTCCAATAGTCAAATATAGAGAAGTGCTGTCAGCCTACTGGTGTATGGGCTCACATGAAAACATCAATGAAATATCAGAGATAATACTAGGTAACACAAAGGCCTATGTGTTCTTCCCACAGCACTATGGTGATTTACATTCATACATACGTAGTCGAAGGAAGCTGAAGGAAGTTGAGGCTTGTCCACTGTTCCTGCAGATCATATCTGCAGTTAAACACTGTCATAGCAATGGCATTGTCCTCAGAGACCTAAAGCTAAGAAAATTTGTTTTCAAGGATCCAGAAAGGTGAATATTTATTTTATTATACCAGGAGTTTAGTAGGAGTTTTTTTTAAACAGTCATTTTAATGCCTTTGTATATGACAAGAATGAAATGTTGCATAATTATATTTCTAATTTTAATGCCTTTTTACTGTGTAGATCTAGCAAAGTATAGTGGGTTATATTTATGCATTCACATCCTGTAGTCTGCTTGGGAATATATGTGCATCACAAGTGCACTGTTTTTTGTGCATCTGTGCTGAGATAGGTATCATCAGATTACACCTCCTGTATAGGTGTTGTAGTAAGAAAAAAGTGGCTGTCCTCAGTGTGCAACACCCAGATAGTAAGAAAGCCGTGATTCATGGTTGACTTGTATAGTGGGTGTTGGCCATGTCATGCATCAGTACACTGTTGCTTCCCTGTCGGTGAGGTGTGGACTGGTGTAGTGTTAGCATTGAGGTTTATATGGTACATAATTTGTTTGATTATTTATCTGGTAGTAGATTTTTGATCTGGTATTGATGAGGATTGTAATGATTAACCGCAAGTTGTTCTTATATGAGTAGATCAGCATAGTAGGTTGCTGATGCTTGGGGCACATACATTGCCTAAACTAATGCTCTCCTGAATGTAGTAAGGGTGATAGGGCAGTGGCTAGAGTGCAGTGTTCCAAACATCCAGATTTTGGGTTCAAGTTCAACTCATAAATGATGTCTGTGTTTGAGCGATGCTACCTTAGGGCGTTCAGCCTTTTCAGTAGCAGCCGACGTCTGACACTACATGTCGCCTATTTTATCAGGACAAAATTGGTTGGCTGTTTTGGTTTTGCAGCCATACCTCCCTCCAGCAATGCTGCAGAGGTGTTTTACGGGCCACCACAGGTGAGCCACTGCCTACTTTTTGTAAGGGGTTGTCTACTCTATTCCCTACTGAAAAGACTGTGAGTTAGTCCAATGTCCCAGGTGTGACCAGCACAGTACCTTTGAATGACTTCTGCTAGTAAGGACACTTCATTAAATTTATAGCATTTCTGTTAGATTTGATTAAATCTGGTCTTACTTGCCATATATTTTGTATATAATATAGTGTTTTACTTCTGCTGGGAAACCATTTGTACTTTAGTATTTCTGTTCAGACGTTACTTTGGTTTGTTTTACTGCATATGAGTATTTTTTAAGTATTTATTGATTCACTGGCTATATATTCTTGATATCCAAGCAAATCTCAGGAATTCTGGTAGCATTCTTGTATTCATGATACAAGTGGCTGACTAGCTTATCCAAGTTATTTGGATATTTCATATCATTAGAGCATTGTCCAATTTTGCAGTGACTTGATTAGTTTTAGAAATGATGCTTAAGAAAGCAGTTCAGTTTTGTTGAAATTGTCTTTCATTAATCTTAATGTCTGTCTTCTTGGCCAATGCTTCTTAATGTATTTAGTATGGCCAGGTATAGTAATATATACCACTGATAGCTTATAGTTATATTATGGGATTCCTACACATCTAGTATTATAGTTAGCTATTACCTAGTTGGTACAGTGCCCTGTTAATGATTTATTTCCTTATTGTCATAATTTCAGTTATAGCATATGGAAGAAGTGCTAAATATATAGGGGTTTATATGTAATGCATTCTATGATTATGGGCAACCTTTTTCAGTATTAATGAGTTGTGGTCTTCAATATTTTCAGTCATATGCTGTGTATTTATTTGGAGATGCGTATATATATATATATATATATATATATGTGTGTGTGTGTGTGTGTGTTTTGTTTATACACATATATACATGTACAAGTGATGTATTTTGTTATGTTTTCATGTGTATGATATTTTTTAAATTTCAGAACACAGTTGAAGTTGGAATCTTTAGAAGATGCCTGTGTACTGGATGATGAAGACGATGACAGTTTAGTGGATAAGCATGGCTGCCCAGCATATGTCAGTCCAGAAATTCTGACCACCATGGAGAGATATTCTGGCAAGGCAGCAGATATGTGGAGCCTTGGCGTCATACTTTACACAATGCTTATAGGGAGATATCCATTTCAGGACTCGGATGCTGGTGCATTGTTTACAAAAATACGCCGTGGTCTCTATTCCATTACGGACGCTATCTCATCTAGAGCTAAATGTCTCATTCGTAGCCTGCTGCGAATGAATCCTCGTGATAGATTGAACGCAGAGGATGTCATTCATCATCCGTGGTTTGGTTTGACACGACGCTCGTGTTCCTCACTCAGAATGGACAGTAGCAAAGATAAGGATCAATTAGTCCCCAGCTTTGAAAGTCATCCTAGTGATTTTGAATTTTCTTAGTTTGCAATCATCTGTGGTGTTCAGAATTTCTTTCATGTTGTCATTGTCACCAGTTGGTTGGAACAGTGGGAGTTGAGTATGCTCTCGTCTGATTGCTGTGCTTGGGCTCTCAGCAGCACATTTTACACCAGCAGTGACTGTGGAACACCAATCAGTGTGATAATATTCAGGTAGAGATCATAATAATTTTAAACAGGTTTTAGTTATTTTACTTATATAACTGGACCGTTCGTTCTCGTGTATCTGGTATGATTTTATTATTGTTATGAAATGGATAGAATCATTCGTTCCCATCCACCACCCCCACCATCCTCAGAGCTTGAAATGATGGTGGGGTTTACCACTGAGTTATAACAGTGAGAAGTCAATGAAGCAGTGTGCTGAAATTGCTTTTTATATGGAGTAATTTAGTATTTATAATTCTCGAATGTTGACGTTATATTTGTTTTACATACCAGTAAAGTGTGTGCATGTGTGTGTGTAAAAATTTGCGATATGCTGTCCACTCATGTTGTTGCTGTTGACTTGTTGCCACTGGATTGTTGGTAGCATGAGAACTGTGCAGGTATTTATAAGAAAGAATAACAAACAAATATTATATGAATAACAAGTGTTAAAAATCTCAGGTTTTCAAATCGTAATAAGTGTTTATTGTTTTATATATATATATATATATATATAAGAGTGTGTATGATTCTTTATTGAGCTAAAGAGCTCCTTTGGTTTGCTGTGGATGTTGATGATTCAAGAGGTAGCCATTTTTATACAAGAAGCTGCTTAGCTAGCTCGATTCCTAATTATAGTGCTACTGGTAACAATAATGGATGTCAGTACCAGCTGCTGTGAGGCAGGTAGGTTTGGTGTGTTTGTGCGTGGGTGCTTGTCATTGAATGATTAATAAATATTGTTATATACGTATGAGCTTTGTGTTTGTCAATTGTTTAAAACTTTTTACCTGTTTTGTGGACGTGGTTTCTTTGATCCCTAGTTGGTAAAAAACCTTATAGTGTTGCAAGAAGTTGTTATTATTATACTGCAGTGATAGTTCCATTCATGAGTAAGTGGTTTGTTTAGCCTTGGCACAGGGCACACTAAATATGTGGCTGAATCCATTGAATAAAATCAGTTATTGCACTAATTAACATTGGAAAATCCTTCCAGCACATTTGCCCATTGAGAATAGATGGTTTTGGGCTTAAGAAATTCACATTTGAGACAGTTTTTACAAACTACAGTTTGCGATCAGTATGGTCTATTATAAAGTCGAGTTTATTATAAAATTTTCTGGTCGTTATGCCAGTTAAGAGTGGACTCGTTTGTGGCGCTTCATCTTTAATTAAAATTCCTAGAAATCAGTATGGACCATGTTTTAGGTCCAGATTTCTAGTACCTAGGTTCTAATCACTGCCTAGATTGGCTATTTATATGCTGCTGATTTATTGCTCCCTAAATCTCTGAGATCTTATAGTAAGTTATGGTAGCTTAGTTATCACTATAAGATTTTCAAACTAAGTCTGAAATATTAAATCACTGCAGTTTTCTGAGATACGTACTGCCTGCTCCATTGGTTTGTTTGACCTAGAGTTTTCCGGGCTAATCGTTTTTTGTTACCCAGTAATCAGGATATATAGGTTTTTCTATAGTGGTATATGTGTGCAATAACATTGAAGACTGGTTCATGGCTGGTAATGGGTTGGTAACAGTTTTTTCACATCTGTGAAATATTTTCATTTGTCATAACTTCCTTGTCTGCTGGTTCTTTTTAATTTGCTGGGTCACTGTTAGGGGATTTTCTGATGTTCTTTTAGTGGTAATTTATCAGGTTACCAACTGACAAAGTTTGACCTAGGCCTGGTGTGTAGAGAGTGAAATAAAAGTAGCATGTTTTGCTCATCACAGGTACCGACATAAATAAATGGGCGATTCGATAAAAGTTACGTCCAAGTCATAAAACATTACTATTTTTACAGCATGATATCGGGATAAAGCAATACTAGCGAAAGATGGAGTTTGTGGCTCAAATCGATGTATACTGTAAATACAGATATTTTCGCGATAATCTTATATTCGCGGGACTGGTCTCACGAATATATGACGCACCAATATAAGTTTCGCGTGTGCGGTTCATGAACCAAGTTTGCCATTTACTTGTTCACAGTAAATACTATATACGAAATATCAATGCTGAACACCGATCCATTATTAAAGGGCTTGTAATCCTACATATGCATGTGCTAATACAGATTACTGTAAAGGAAATTAAAACAAAATTGATGAAACTTCAATATATATTTTTAAACTAAGTTGCCTTATTTCAAGCAATTACTGAACACGTCATTTTTGGCAATGACTATGCGCGAATATAAAGCTCCGCAAATTGTTTAATAGGTGGAGAGATTCACAGACGTTTAGACCTATATTTATTCAATATAATACATTAATACTTTATGTCGTTGAAAAGAAATAATACAAAGCTTATATTGAAGAATACGATTCAAGAAAAATGTACGCAGCTAAACCAAGATATCTCCAATATACTTTTTAAACAAAGGTTTATTACAATAGATTGACATTTAGCTTCACAGAGAAGAGTAATTATTAGTGTGCTTTCACATATAAACCACTGTAATTTCACTGACCACTCTGGGCACCACCGAATTTGTTAACATTATAGTCCTGCGATGAGCTGGTAATTTATCTGCTATAGCAAGTGTTTCTTTTGTCACACTGTACAAGATGTGCCACGTCAGCTGACATAAAACACCAATCTTGTCACCTTGAAATTTAAACTCGATCATAGAATTAACGAATTTCAAACTACACAACGACGATTGAATACAAATATAACGTCTTAACAAGACGTCGGACCGTTTTTCTTTTGCAGTCTTTTGACGCTTGGATGGGTTTGAGGAAGTTTGTTAAGTTTTTTAGCTGACAATAAAAGGCCTATTCAGTAGGTCTCAGATTTATCACACACACACTGTGCTTTAGGGCTTCACATTCTATTGTTCGGGGGGTTTTCCCTGTTCAGGTCAAGTAAGAAGGAACGGAACTAGAACTGTAATTTGTTTTCGAGCATAAAATATAACATGAAACAAGATACTTTAGAGTGTGTCTAAGGCTCCACGTACCCATTTCGCTGTTTTAACTGAATGTTTGTGTTAAATGATTATTAAACTCCTCATCGAAGACTAACTGCACAATATGAGTATATACACTTCTATAATCATTCATTCTACATATCCAATATGCAGTTTGACGATATGCTTCGGCGCGTTAGGTAATTATTAGTTTGTTCGTTGTTATAATATAATACAATCTCTCTGCTCCAGACAATATTAATGAATGGAAGTTTTAATTGTGTATTTAATTTTATATAAATATATATATATTTTTCGTAATTAATGAATATATCGGGATAATTGAACCATATTAAAACCCAAAATATCATAAACACTGGCCATAGTAATTAATTAAATTACGTTGCCTTTGCACGCGAAAAAGGTTCAGTCATAGACTTCCCAATTTATTTTACTATTTTAAATTATGCATTCTTTGTATACCTGAGTGTTCACTGAGTAGGTCCCTTGGTGATATTTAAGTTCAGGAAAGGCTAATATAATGTCCCACAAAATAGAGCACCCCTCTGGCTTCTGGGGCCCTTCAGCGAGACCCAGATCCCACGCCGTAGATGGCTCGCAAATGTATTCCTACTACACTTGCTTGCTTGAATTTCGGGGAGAATCCCCAGGCTGTCGCTTGACCAGCTCAGCCTCTATGTTCAGAATGTTGGAGTGGGTGATACTATCTCCGTTCTCCCCCCCCCCCCGCCACTCACAAGGGAGCAGTTATCTTCACACTTCTCAGTATAAAGCTTTACAGACAACATCTATACATTGCAAAACAGTTATTTTCTCCATACAACTGGTAGGACGTTCTATTCCAGGTAACAAATCAGATGTAAATAATGTATGCTGGCATATAATCACTTATTTATAGATATGTTGACTAATGTTGTCTTATTTGATCATGACGTCCCCGAAGTCGTACTGTATCTTTCGGCAGATGGCAGCAGCTACACCCGGAAGAGGAAGTTCGGCTGTTGTCAATATGAGGATTCAGTTTTAGTAGCAAGTAATCTTTTTACTTGTAAAGTATTAATTTTAGGTAAGTTTAAAATGAATGTCGTTTATATAAATGAGAGCTATTTAAGAATTATTTGGTGTCTTAACTTATTTCTGTACTTTTAAATAGGAAGTTAAACTGTGTTCCTTATTAAATTAATTATTATAATTAGGAAATAAGAAATACTCAAAATAGAATCATAAGTCGATAAGAATGGCCAGATTTTTGGCAGATTAATACAATATATATATATATATATATATATATAAATGATTATTCAAATTGCGTAACAGTATCAAGGTCATTACTTATATCTACTAATTTACTGAGGGCGGTTTAGATAATCTATAATTAATAATATCAATTATCGCCAATGGTGAATGGTCTGGTGAATGGATTAGTCATTGACTCATTACTACATTGATTAGAGTAGATTTTCAATTTCATGATTTTCGCCTGACACAGGTGACAGGACAGGTCTAGAGTGTACTGGGTATTAGGGGAAAAGTGGGGAGGTTCGACCAGGTGGGGAGAACCGATCACAGCATTAAAACCCTAGACCTAGTTCAGTAGTTGTTATTTATTACACTTAATAGTTTTAGGCTAGAACATAATATATAACCCAGGCTCCCACTGGGCTAATAACTCATTTAGCCAATTTGGCTAAAGAGCCAAAATTCGTTTAGTCAAATGAAAATTGGTTTAGACATTTTTTTGTGTCGCATGAAACATGTTAAAACTTTAGCTATAAATTTAGAAGCACATAAATAATGTCTATAATGATGACATATACTATAGTAATCCTTGCCGTTTTGGTAAAACTGTCAATGGTTTGCTGATCATTGGTGCTTACCTAAGTAATCTTTTCCACGGACAAAAACATTTGACGTCTTGGTACTTACACATTTACTGCATCTGAAAAGTCTCTTTTTATTAATTAACCAAGGAAAGGTCACTAACCAGTCAGCTTTTATGAGTCGTGGCTTTGTAAGCTCATTACTTTGCCAGTTTTTTTTCTCTCCATTCGTCCATTCCTGCTTTAGCTTTTAATTCATGATTAAGAAATTTATATAAATGTACACAAGTAAAAATGACAAAGACTGGTCGATAAATTCCCAAGAACAGCAAAATATCAGAATGAACCCGTATGGTGAAGTTAAGATTCCACATATGTGGCATGCGATTTGTATGATTCCATATAAACATTTTCAGTGTGTTTTGTCAAAGATTTTCATGTCAAGAGAACATGGCTAACTAGTCCAAACTGCATCTGATCGATAACATAATCTTGATTTTATTGATGAAGTATCCCCCTCATATATCATACAAAAATATTCCAAGTCATGCTAAGCAATCACACTAAGCATTATGATGTGTCCCATCATTAACAACATCAGAGTAGTATACAATATGAATTAGGTGAAGTGGGGATGGATGAAGCATATATGATATTAACCAAGCACCCACAACACCACACATTTATGATGCGATCACAGCTAAAGACTGTGGAAACAAAGAAATCGCCATAGGTACATAATCTGGTCAAGGAGTTACAATTCAATGTGGAGAAATTCCAACAATACTTTAGTTTTACCAGAGATCAGTTTGCTCAGGTGTTATGTTACATGGAGGAAGATTATTGTCTTTCATTGTGAAATCCCTGCAAATTGTTTGGTAAAGTCTCGTCCCTGACGTCATATTATGGATTCCCCATTAAAATTTAGACTAACTAAGTTGGCGCATGAATTGCTACATGGAGCATTTCTGTTTATTTCATTCACAGCTGCAGGACAAATCGTATGCTGCATCCAGAGATATGGAAGCCCTCATCTGTGTACACGCTATTCCATTATGGCACTTATATGGAATCTTAGATGTGTTCCATTTCTTGTATTAACATAAAGCTGAGATTCCATATACACAGTATGTATTATGCGAATACGACAAGAAATGTAACACATGTAAATGTATGAGTGTGATTCCACATGTGCAACTACATATGCGACAAAACGGATCCCTCAATGTAGCAATTCATGCGAATCGGATGGTTGGATCCTGAAAATGCCTGGATATTTGTTTATACGGAAGCACACAAATCGTACACCGCAATGTCACATTCCACATATATGGAATCTCGGCTTAATCTTTAATGTGGAACTCTCTGCCTTTCTGATTTGTAAGTGGCAATGCTTGTATTTATGAATCTATGAAGTAAAGTAGAGATTCCATATACACAGTATGCATATTCATATGTTTCAGGCACCCCTCTCACCTTTTGACATATAGTTGTTTGGAAAACCTGCTTTGACACTAGAATCGGACAGTTGAATCCAGAATCTTACGACCCGGAGTCATAAAATTCTGGATTCAGTACCAATTGCTACATGGAGCGATCTGTTTTGTCAATCGCACATGTAGAATCACGTCATATGTTTTCCCTTTTTGGCGCATTCACATACCACATATAATGAATCTCGGCTTAAGTTGTTGTGGTTTTGCGTTTCGGCAATTTGGCGCAGGGTCCATTTTTTCTTTTGCCACTTGGAAATTGGCTATGGCTCAATTGGCAATCAACAGTGCTAAGCCTAGATAACTTAATAATTGTTTTGTGTTTAATTTGAAACAATAAAACAGTACACCACTGTAAAACAATTAGTGACAAATTGGGCATGTGAAAATTTGAGCTTTTGTCACTAGGTGTCAACATTTCAAAAGTCTGTAAGCAACATTTGCGCCAATCAGTTTGTCTTAGATTTTCACAATGTTTGATCTTCATTAGCTCTCTGTGTGGTATCCTTTCAAACAATTAATGTATGTAGAAATAAAATGTACTTGTTATTTATTGGCAACGAATTCTCTGGAAATAATCCATGATGTACAGAATGCTTTCTGGGATGCATGCACTTAAAAGGGAAAAACCTGACTGGTATTTCCAGGCATGAGACCAACAATACAAACTGAACAAAAGGAATTTGATGCAATATTTTAAAATTTATACAAATAGTTTGATGTGGTTAGTAGACTTATTAAAATATGAAGTAATTATTTTCAGATATTTAATACCAGTATTCAATCCATGTCTTCACACAATATATATATATATAATATATATATATATATATATATAAGCATGTAGATTGACTGCTTATCTAAGGCTTATCTACCATTACTATTATTTGAATTAACTATGTAGAAATTTTATTTTTATCTTTTAAGGTAACCAGTAACATATGATGAACATCCGTATATAATAAAAGGCATGTCTAAACTAGAGGAATGTGATTCTTTAATGAAGATACCATCATTGTTAAGCCTTGAGGTAATTATTTTATGCATATTCATGAATTACTGTCTAGTGGCAATCCATAAACAAATTTCACACATAGGTCTGTTCATGAAGTGTTTTGATAATTGATTGTCAGTGATGTTTTTTTTATATCCAAGCTAGATTTAAATAATTGTCTTCAAAACTGCTTTGGCTGATGGCAGAGGATTAAACGTATTATATCTTATCCCTACTATTATTTAGACTGTATATAATTATATAATACCAAAATGGATCAGTGTTTGTCAGTGCGCCTAAGATCATCCCATAGTAAGTCACACGGAAATTATAAAAAAATATATACCACTGCAGAAAGTTACGAATGGTACAGTTCTCATATACCGGTAGTGAAAATACTTGATCAGAACACATAAAATTTTTGGAAAATTCATTGGGTGCTTGTGAGACTACATTCATTTCATGATTTAATCAACATTATGTTGATGTATCGGTATAAATGACATATCCTGTGAAGAAGAAAAAAATATATATACATGCATATATATATATATATATATATATATATATATATATATATATCATTGCAAGATACTATTACAAGTCATTCCTATTTTGTGGAACAGAATGTTAATAATATATTTTTTAAATAGCTGAAAATAGCTAAAATGGATGTTTATTATAGTTTGGCATATTCTTGTCAGGTCACTTTATGTACAGATTGTTTCTGTTGTTATATATATGTGTGTGTGTTTGTCTGCGTACATCCTACTGTTTTTTGCATCTTATTTGTCTTAAATTTGAACATACATGTAGTTAATTTTTTTTTAATGAAATTAGATGGCAGAAGTTGAGGGAAACAAGCACGAAACTGATGTCATTAAGGAATCTGATGAGTTCCACACCAATCACAACAGTACACCTTCATCTTACGAGGTGAATAGCCAGCTTAATGAAGATGAGACAGAACCAGAGATGAATAATTGCTCAAGAATAACACCAGGCAGCACACGATCAAGGGAGTCAATATTCATAACTGAAGCATTCAGCTTTCTTCCACAAGAAGACGCTAATGAAAATGAAGTAGATTCTAAGAGTGAAGTGACAGTGTCATCTGGTGAATCAGAATTGGATTCCTTGGCCACTGGTGCTGAAGATGGTGACTTAGCTAATGGTGGAAAGAAAATGATGCTGAAACAACCATTGATGGTCCAGTATTAGATCAGGGTAGTGCTACTGATACCACGATTCTCAGGAACCAAAATCAAACAGTGGTTGAACATTGTTCTTCTTCAATAAGTGACAGTAAAGATGGCTTGCATGCAACTCGTTTAATCAGCATGGAGTTCAAATTCCTTTCCAGTGATCAGTATAATCCTGATAATAAGTCTGAGGCGGAAATGTTGTCTACACTTCAAGAAAATGAAGGTAAGCAAGTGTTGATCATTGTTATCATAGTAATCACTTTACAGCTGTTAGGGTATAGCTTGTTTTAAAGATTTCTCTGTTTGCCACATTTGTAAACACTTACTGGCCTCTGAAACAAGCTGTATCAGAGCTGTTAGTGTATTGCTTTGTGATTGAAGTGATATATTTGCTCATTCAAATGAGGATCTAATCATTAGAAATTACTTGAACATGATTTAACAATTTTATGAGAGAAAGTTGTTATGCTATGTGTATATTCTGTGTGCAGATATTAGGAGATGCCACAATTCTGACATTACTGTCCATACACAGACACTTCCCAGCAATACTAGTCACCAGTTCTGAATTTACGAATAATGTGGTTAGAGGGAATCACAATTTAAAATAAAAACAAAGCTGATGAAATGAAAAAAAAAACGGATTAGGTTATGGTTTATATTTAATATTTAAAACAGGGATTGTGACATAGCTGTCATTCAGTTCTGTAAGAGTGAAGCTTGCCACTAATAACAATGGATGACCAATATCAGATTTGGAGATTTGTTGCGACTAAAAAATTATTTTGTATCGTCTCACTTTCTGACTTTTTATTCACACTTAAGTCCATCAAATTGTCTAGGCCATTTTTGTCAATACCATTTGTGAATATTAATCCAATTTCATAAAACATTTTAAGATGAACAAGAAGATGAAGCAGGCATTGTAGATACAAAGACCGATTCAGATGGTGATTTGAGTATTAATAATCCAGCTGTGGTGATGCGTCAGAAGTCTGTCATCTCTTCTCAAGGTCCTAGACCTTCAGATGTTTCAAATGAATCATCAGTGAACAGTGAATCTGATGATGATGATGACTGTGAGTACATATAATAAATGAGATATAATTTTACAATGATTCATGCATTTTACTATCAACCTGGTTGTATTTTATTTTATTTAGATTGAAAAATATGTGAAATGTGTTATTCAGAGATATATATTACGCATTATGGCAGTTTGAAGAAAGCCTTGTCCCTAATATTGTTTTTCATTTGTACTTATTTAAATACTGTAATACTTTATCTAGTTTTTTTAGTTGCATGATTTAGTATGATGTAAAATTTGTCTGAATCCATTGTTATCATTTTTGTTAAACATTATATACTATTTTTAAATGCAAGTGCATGCACACACACACACACACACTATTTTTTCATCACTTCCATAATACAGTTTGGTGGTGTATTGTAGTTCAAGTTTCCAGGTTGCTGATCTTATCCCAATGTTAGTTTCCCTCCATCTGCAGTACAGCTCAGTATAACAGTGAATCTGTTTTTTTTTTCATTGCCAGTTGTTGTGTTGTTTACTGATTTTGACCCCATTGTGGCTATAATTGTTCAGTACAGCATGTCAAAGGTAATAGGGGTCTGGTCTGCATTGGCGATACAACCTAGTTCAAAGTTGTGGATCTTGCATTATTTTATCGTAAAACACTGGAATTCTAATAGTTTATCTTCATAGTCCTCTGGAAGTCACTGTGACTGCATATGGACCATTGGTGTCTGCATAGGAAGCCATATGTCCAGCTTTCAGAGTCTCTGAAGTCAGTGATATGTAGATCTCTGGATGCTAGAGTCATAGTTCTGTTGTTGGTATGGCAATTCCCAGCTGTCTAACTTGTGCTGTCCAATCAACAAGATTCTGTGGAAGTTCAAGGAATTTAGCTGACTTCCCACATTCTGCTTTCTTTTGTTTAGATAACATCTGGGTCTATGCCAGTCTCTAACTTGAACTTTCTGCAACAGAAAACCAGCTGCACAGTTGCCACATGCTCATGCATAGCTAATGATGCATAGCTTTTCTTTTGCAGTGTACAAGTTTCTAACTCTACCCATGGCACTTTGTGAATGATTGGCTAGGATTTGCATTGCTATTTATAATACTCTAAACTTAATTGAACTGTGTTCACGGTTATTATAATAAATTACTTAATTTCCTTGTTTGTCTACCATATATACTCATGTATAAGTCACACTTGCATATAAGACATGTCTATTTCTAGGACCAATAAAGTCCCCTGGAGTCTTCTTTTTTAGGAACTATTAAAGTTGAGTTGCTATCTAATATCATTTTCAATTTAAAGATATGTGATTATGAAAAATAAAAATCAACAATTTGATAGCAGTATTTCATGTTTTATTAATACAATAAATTATCAACAATATTTATTTAAAACCCCAAAATTCATCATCATCATCACTCTCTTCATTAAACATATGTTGTATCTGTTCATGTGTCATCATACATCTTGTCATCTTCTTTGTTGGAGTCAGTGTCGAATTCTTCAAGCTGTTTATCCCACAATACTTCATCTTCTGTGCCATCCAAATCATTGCTGATAGAGCACTTCTGGAATATTTGGTAATGACTGTGAGGTCGATAAAATCCCAGGCCATCTTCACCCACTGTGTGATGGCCACTTCAGGTTGCCTGCTGCTGTTCATTCAAAAGAGCCAAACAACATCCAGGCTGACCACAGTTCACTAAGTTTGCACTTGAATAGATGATCAAGTGGCTATAGAATTGATATAACCCCCCATGGGATGATGGCGATATCTGTGTTCTGGCTATGAGCTGTACGTTGTTTCACTTTGTTGGTGAGATGAACGCGGAATTGGTCCCAGACAATTAGACTTTTGGTGTATACAGGTCCATCACCTGGGCGTTCACTCCAAGCTTTCTGTAACCAGATTAACATCCCATCAGTGTCCATCCACCCTTTTGGGTGAACATAAACAATGACACCAGTGGGGAACTTCTCATTTAGCATTGTCTTTTGTTTGAATATGACCATCAGTGGCAGTTTGTTTCGGTCGGACATACATGCAATGACTGCAGTGAAATACAGCAAGGTGTTGGCAGATTTTGGTTTTCTGGCAGATTACCAGTTTATTACGGCACATGAAATGTGTGAGCCACCTAGGTGATTCAAGGGTGGATTTATTGTTGATCATCTGTTGCGCTTTCATTCTGATAGTGCCACGGGTAACAACATAATCCTGTTGTCTGTGGTCGCATATCCAGTCTTTCAGTTCTCGTTCTTCTTGGGGAAATGACAGCTTCCCCCTCTGCCTGCCTTCTTCGCTCATGGCATTTAAGCTAAGTCAAGCACGGCTTTTTACCAATCTTGCACTTGCTTGGCTGAAACATTGAACTCCCAAGCCATCTAATCTGCCTGTTGTTATTACAATTGTCAGCATACTTCAGAACTTTTACTTTCAGTTTAAACTCTGTGTCAAATATACATCGTTTTCATTTTAGATTTCCAGACACAGTCATTGGGTAAATATAACAAGTATATGAATTTATGAAAATATCTCATTTATAGTATTACGTTTCTGTAATGCTGTTTGAAGAGTGAGTACATTCATATTAGTAGTTCCCACATACCAGCTTTGAAAGTAATTAAGAGTGTTTGCTGTAATAATTTTCCTTTGATGTAGCTTCTATGGTCATTCTTTGAGTGACCTCATTTACTGTTCCATTCAGTTACACACATATTTCGATAGTAATGACATGTCTTTGTGATCACATCGCTAATTAGTGCATCAGATTAAATAATCATGGCAGTTATCACAATTGAGTTTAGCTTGTGAAAGACAACAGGAAAAACACATAACAAATTTGTTTATTGTTCATATTTTCATTATTAAGGTTGAAAAACAATATTATCATATTTTCCCCTAAATTATCCCAAATATACCTTCCCCTTTAGTTTCACCTGCATATAAGTCGCACTCAATTTTGGTATAGATTTCGGAGCATAAAAATGCAACTTATATGCAAGTATATATTGTAATTATTATCTTGTATCATTTTTAATTACCAAATGATCAAAAGGATCATTATACAAGGTGTGAACATAAATCACTAATCCGTTAATCCTTAGGTTCACATGTCACAGCTGTCAAAAATTTAATTAACTGGCTAATTATCTTCATTACTGTTAATTAGCAAGAGTTATTACATAACAATATTCTGTTTTTATTTATCTTTTTTTAAATGTACAAGGACTGGTTAAGACAGTTAAATGATACCAAAGTTGGGAGAGTGATATTTATTTTCATCCATCCCCTACCTTGCTTATTATTATGGAAGCACAAATAAGTCAGCAGATTGTTAGCGTATGTAGAAGGAAACAAAAACACTGTTGCACATTCATGAATAAAAAAATAACGAAGACACAAAACCATTGTAATCAACGTTTTTTAATGGAAAATAACACATTGTACATCAGGCATGGGGTAATCAGTAATTGTAATCCATTGTAATTGATCACATGATTTCAAGTAATTGTAATTGTCATTTCCAGATGCAATGTAATCATAAATGTAATTGTAATCAGCAATTACTTTCATGATTACACAAGGTGTTTGATTATTTACCATGTTATATCATGCCAGAGATATGGCTTGGTATGTAAAGCAAAAGATAACAATAGAACTGATTTATTATTTAAATATTTTTTTGTTTATTATACAACATTTTATATAGCACTCTATATAATTGGACTAAAATTACCCTAAAGCGCTTTACAGATAAAAGAAGTAGTTAAACATGTACCAAATATAGACTTTAAAACATTATAAAAAAAATTCGATTTAGATGTTAAAACAATGCTATGAATATGCAATGGCTTTGAATATGCAATGTCAAAGAAATGTGTCTTAACATTCTTCTTGAACAAGTTAAGGGATTTCTACACATGTTGCTGCTATTATAAGTTATATAAACAGGCATCTCAGATTAAATCATGTTGATTTCACATAGTTAAGCTCAAGCTAGTAACAGCCAGCAATCATCCATGGTTCGTTGTGACACCGTCATTTTAACTACAGCTCCAAACTACCCTGATTGGCCAGCAGTTGGATGACAAGCAGCCAATTAAATTAACGCATGCATGCATTAGCAAACTTAAACAATGCTTATATTTACCCCTGTCCACATACAGGATGACAAACGTGGGCATTAGACGGAGATCAAAGGTCGAAGTAAGGAGTTGCGAGGTGGTCAGAGTTATATATATATATATATATATATATATATATATATATATAATTTATTTCGTAACAACGTAGTATATACAATGTTATACAATTATTTTCAGTAGTAATAATTAAGTAGAAATACAGAAAAAGAGAGAAAAAGAACAGAGTAATCATTCATCCATCTAGACATGGTTTAGCCAGTAGAGAAGAAAAACGCATAGCAATAATTGAAGATGTGGTCAAGTTATAGAGGGAGTTGGAGTTGGGAGTTTGACTATATTCTAATTATCCTAAGTAGTATATAGACCTTACCAGGCTATAGTTATGCCACACATGTAACATTTCGTTACTAAATATATATTTCCCAAATATTCAAACAATTCCATTGATGTTGTTTGCACTAATTTTTTGGCGAATGCATTACTTGCTCTATGGTGAATATAGATCTCAGAAATATTAGAATAAATTAACATTGTACAATGGCATCAAAGTCTCTTGTTCTTTTTCATTTTAAGAACATACCAGAAAGTGCACATCTGGTTCTTACAAAGCAACATGTAAACATTGTTGCATGTTTATATTGGTATTATACATGTAATTGAGTGAATATTGATGAAGAATCTCATTCATGTTTGTGTTATATACATTTTAATCATGATTGTAATCATGATTACTTTATGATGTAATTATAATTGCAATCAATTACATTCATAATTAATATAATCGTAATCATAGTATTCTCGAGTAATCATAATCAATTACCTTGGTCCTGTAATTGCCTCCTGTAATCAGTATTCACCAATGTTCTCTAGCTTGAAAATCCAGTTGAATATTTTCCCAATATATACACCAAAACTAGGCTTATATTGTATTATATTATAGTATATTCTTGAAAATACACTTCAATTATAGTAATAACTAATACTGTGTCCATTTTATGACGGTTTCCAGTGTGCATTGAACCAGGAGCATGGCGGAAGTCAAAATTCATGTATTTGAATGATGCCAGTGACACTGCTTCAGAAGGTAGTGTCACAGACAGTCCACACTTATCTTCAAGTCCAAAGCATTTTCGCTGCTTATCTATATATCCACCAAAGACACCTGACAGCAAGGATGATGATGATGATGATGATGAACTAACTCAACAAGATGATCTGGAAGTCTTTCAATCAGACATCAAACGAGGCGAGTATTGTAAATTTGAACTGTTGTGTATTTTAGCTGTGTGTGTGTGTGTGTTTTAGCAGCGTGGAATAAGCTACTGGCACAGAGAATCTCGAAATCATGAATTCAAACTCTGGATGGTTCATCGGAGGACTATATATAGAGGGGTGACTTTTCATCCTGAGACATGGAACTGGTGAGACAGTATATGTCTCAGCATGAACAACTGACTTTCTGGATCCAGTGTTTGAATTAACGATTCAAGATTTTCTGTGCCAGTGCCTTATTCCACACTGCTAAACCACATGCCCATATACTGCTACCACATCCACTAAATCAGTTGTTAGGCTACAGATTCAGCATTGTTGCATTATTGTAGCTTCCTGGTCATTACTTAAGACAACGTTGTACAATATTGATTTAATTTTTCATTGATAAATCATTGACAGTTTTATTGAATCCGGCATTTTACAGTATTATTATTATTAGTAGTAGTATTTTTATCATTATTATTATTATTATTATTATTGCATCTAATGCTCTTTTTATTATAGCACTAGTTCAGTAAATATTTCTATTTTAGATTATTATACTTCAGTGTTTAATCTTAGATCAGTGGTTTATAAACCGGAGTTGATCCAGACATTTTAATCTGCTGTCGCTGATAGATTAGACATTCTCATGAAATTTTATTGGTTTTGTTTTAATTTTATGGTATTCTGTAGAACTGGGGAAGGCTTTAGTTAATGAATTTATCATTTTGTTCTGGACGTATGTAGACACAAATCAGCCTCCACCAACAGAGAGAAGTGACTCCCCCGTGTCAACAACAGTTACAGAACATGAATTCCGTTCTCGTTATCGATCTCTGAAGAAAACCAGAATCCTAAGGAAGGCCTCAACCAGAAAAGACTCTGCAAACAAAGAACAGTCTGTTATTGGTAAGTCATGGACGTTTACCTGGCAATATTTCAGATATTCACTATTAATATTTGGCATTAATACTCTGAAAAGTCAGTTTTAATATTACCTGTGTTTAGATTTAATAATACAATATTTTCATACAATGCATGGTTTCTGACCAAACCATTTTAAAGCTAGTAATGATCTTGTGATTATAATAGATTAAAATCCCTGTGACTAACCAGTATTATAAACACAAAATTTCATATGATTGTGAAGTAGTGTTAATGTAGTCACCAGTTATGTCCAATTTTATATCATAGCCTTACTTTTTGGGACAGATTTCAATTATATTCTCGAATGTAACTAATTTCTTGGTATAATCATCTGCTTCAGTCTAGATTTCAGGTTTTCTTTAAAAACTCTTTGTGTGTGTCAGCTTATTGCTTTGTAATTTCCTGCATTGCCTGGCAGCTTTCCTATGGTGGTGGGTCTGTTCCATTACATGGTATGTGAGCCTTCGTAGACTTGAGGCTCATTTCATTTAACTGACTATTTGAATTTATTGCTTTATGAACAAAGGAGAATGCTTTACACGTTAAAATGAGTATTATTATAGGGATAAACATGTTTTTGTGCCATTGGTCTAAGTACACAAAACTTTACTCATACTATCTCTGTTATCTAGGCATGTATAGTTTTCTAACTATGCTACACAAACATCTGCATTGACAAATACCTGAACATTAACAACTAAATTTCGGACATATGCTGGATATCCTGTCAAATTTCGCAGATGTGAAGGTCTGGGATCATATGACAGTGGTCGCTTCATCCTGCCACGTGCAGCATTCAACTGGCTTGTTTTAATGGGACTGTCATGGTGAGGTCTTGCACGGTGGAATATTTGTAATACCTGTATTGGAATATTAGCATTGAACATTGCACAAACAATTTAGATGAAATGAACAGAAGATAAGAACTCTTGCACAAGCAAAAAATTTATAAATATATTATATTGTAAAACCTTTTTAACAGGGGTACTTACTTGTGTGCACGTGAGTTCTGTCAGAATAATGGCATTAGTAACAATTTTTGTCAGCCCATATAATACACATGCCACATGCTTGCAGTGGGTGCCATGCCAGCACCACACTGACACTGGGACTCCAGTGCCACCCCATCTCCATCAAGAGACAAGTCCACCTGATAAGATGTGGCCTTCTTCATCTCTGCCCACACAGATGCCTTGATGAACACCGGTGGAGTATTGCTAGCAGATACACGGATGTTGCAAATGTATCTGGAATAATGATATTTATTATATTTAATAGAATGTATTTAACGTCTTTTCTTTAAATTATATTTGCTAGATAAATATGACTTGTAAAGTATTATTTTGTTCCCACTTCTTAAGCCTATACCTAAATTATTATTAGGGTTCAGTACAGAAAATGGGTCCGGACCCCCTCCTGCCTAATTCTGCCCATGAATTATTGAAATAATTATTTTACCTGTAATTAATGTGCCAAAAATTAGTTCATAATGTATCATTCTATGATATATTAAATAATTACTATTGCTACCAAGATAATGAGGCATATTTTACTGCTGGTCATAGAAATCTCTGCACTTCTCTTTAATTTTTTTGTCTAACAGTGAGAGATATTCATCAATCCAATTTTTGGACACCGGCAGAAAATCTTTCTGCATTCCAGATTGCAGATCATTGTATACAGACATTGCTAGCATAGACCTCACTTCCTCTGCTTCATTGGATGTCCCAGCAGCAGCATTGTTCTTGAAGAAAATAGATCTATTAAGACAATGATATTCTTGTAGATATATGACCTGATTTATTATGTTCAGAAAATCAATTAGACAGACATACAGATATACAAACCTGTGACTCAATCACACATAAAATGTTAATCATAATGATTAATATTGATTAATATGGGCTTTTCCCAGAACAATATTCTTGTATGAAATCCTGCATGTGCTCTTCAGAATATCTAGCACTCTTAAACGACATTTATGGTAAGCTGAACACAAGTAAATTATATTCGGATACAGTCTCCATGTATAATTTAGTTTGTTTATCAATAGGCACCATGCATATAGGGCTACCTATTCTTATTATAACATATTATTAATTAATATTAGCAAGTAGAGTCTAGGTCTAATACTCAGCTCAATATCTTGCACTGACATCAGGCTGATTTCAGCCTACACAGCCTGGCCATGTTGAAATATATGGGTCACAAAACCACGAGCATTATTGGGTGCTGATTTCGCATGTCTATAAGTTCCCATTTTCTACCAGAAATTGCACCACCACATCTTCTTAGCTCGGTTTTTAGTTGTACTAAAGACATATCTTCCGATTTGTGTTTGCTTGATGCCATAATAAAAACAAATACAGACAAATCGAGAGAATAAAAAGCTGATAATGGTGTTCTGGATCTGATCTGTAACTATGGCCACAGCACAAGTAGGACTGGGTTGCTTGCAGCACCGCCATTCGGATTAGTTCCGAAGTACCCCATTCCACAGCAAATAAGGTGCACCTTTTTAACTGCATCAATCACTGAGCAATTTAACAATGAACAAGATCGTGAATCAAGCCATTAATATCTGTCACTCAAGATCACTAGTACCAGTACTTATTTTTTCTAATTTGGTTTTTGTTCAAATTCTAACCTAAAAACTTTACATTTGATTTAACTCTAAAGGCTTTCACACTGACTTCACATTTTCCCTCCCCTCCATTCAGTCCGGTGTTTCCTTGAACCCCCTAAACAGCCTTATATAAGGTCATCATCCGTAATGACTAATCTCTGATTAATTAGGCCATTGTGGATGAGTTGTCCACAAAGCAGATGAATGGTTTGAAATGAGATCATCTGTTTGTTCTTAGATCTCTCACTGTGGTACCGAGTCACAACGACACATGAACCATTGTATAGCACTTGACCATCTCATTTGATAAAATGGTAGAGATCCTATATTTGGTTTCAACCATATCTTGCTGTGGCTTAAATCTATGTAAGTTAGCTATGATTTACAGCGAGAGTTGGGTACGGTCATCTCTCACCATCTTAATCAAGGGTTTTACATAGTTTCACCTATGATGATAAATGTATTCAGTATTTGAATCTATGTAATAGACAGTCAGAGCACATCCATTCATAAGATGACAATGATAATGTATATTTAATAAAGTGCCCCTACTAGCAGGAGAAATTCAAAGGCACTGTACAAATAATATGTAATATAATAATACCCCAAATAATATGTCTGTATATAGTTCTATAAGAGATTTAAATGATAATTATTATTTATCTGTGAAAGCAACCTTGAACAGGTGTGTTTTTAGAACAGATTTAAAATTTTGACGCATTTCTAATATCTGCTGGCAACCTATTCACAAAGTTGGGGCTGCAACACTAAATGCACAATCACCATATGACTTGAGCTGAGACACAGGCACCTGCAATAGTATCTGACTGGATGACCTAATTTTCAGGATGACTTTCTAATGGATACCAGTTCACACACATATTCAGATTTATAAGTTATTAATAAAATCTTGAAATGGATACGCTGTCTAACAGGTAGCTAATATAGATTTTGAAGAATTGGGGGGGATATGATCATATTTTCAAGTATTTGTCACTGTGAGCTGAACTATTCTAAATTCGCTGAAGGCAATTAATGTCATAATCAGATATGCCATATAACAAGGAGTTACAATAGTCTATATGTGATGTAACAAAGGCATGGCCTACAGTTTACATGTGTTTCTTGTGTCAAGAATGCTTTTAAACAGTGGATGTTCTTAAGATGGTAGTAGGCAGTTCAGCATACTGTTTTTTACTGATGTAACATGTTCATACATGTTAATACATTTGTCAGAAATACCCCCCTAGATTCTTTACTAACCCATTAGGGGTAATCGAAGATGCACCCATTTGTAATCCTACTGTCTTTAGGGATTGATTACAATATGGTGATGACAAATATATAATATTTGTTTTATTATCATTAAATTTTAGAAGATTTTGAGTCATCCATAGCCGAATATCACCAATAAAATGTTCTAAATTCTTCAAGGAAGATGAGAAATTTATCTCATTGTCAGGATCCAGTGATATATACAGCTGTGTGTCATCAGCATACAACTGACATGTAACCCCATATCACTGCGCGATGATCCCAAGAGGACAGGTATACATCGTAAAAAAGAGGGGACCAAGAACTAAACCCTGTCGTACACCAGATAACAAAAACTGAACATCAGATATAATACCATGACCAGATACTCTCTGGGAGCATTGTTCCAGATAGGATCGAAACCATTTAAGTACTTTACCTGAGTAAACATGTCTTTCAACCTAGAGAAAAGTAAATTTTGGTCAACTGTATCAAATGCAGTAGATAGGTCCAGAAAAACAAGTAACACTGGCTTAGCCTGATCAATTGACATCATGATATCATATTTCACCAGAACCAAGGCTGTTGTAGTTGATTTGTTTTTTGACGAAAATCCCCATGCTGTCACCTATTCAGCACAGCCTCTATGCTGGAGTGGTTGAGAAAACGCCTCCCCCACCACTCACAGGGGAGCAGTATGGAAAGATGGAGGCAAAATACCCTGAGGGTGGTCACTGCCAGAGTGTTTTACTTCCTCAGTGAGTCTTTAAAGTCTCCCCTTATTTTTAATAATTCAGTGGAGATGGCAGCGCCATTTAACGTGATCAGCCATCCATGATGTTGTGAGCTGAGAAATTAATTTCTGGAAAAGTTTCGACCTCTTTGCTGGGATCGAAGTGCCGGGTGCTTAACCGCTAGGCCACCGGAGCTGTTTCAGTGCTGTGACCACTTTTATATGCAGACTGTAGTGATTTAACTGGCTTTTCTATAACTTTAGATAAAAATGTAAGATTTGAAACAGGTTTGTAATTCTTTAGAATATTAGAGTCCAACTTGTTTTTTGTTTTTGTTAATGGTTTTACAAGGGCAACGTTCATGGATCTTGGGAAAATAATTTATTAACTCAATAACTGTCTTTGTAATTAGAGTTATCAGAACACCCAGACACTTTCACAAGCTATGTAGGCATATGTTTAACTGCACAGAAAGTATTAGAGGACCTTTTCACCAACTGTCTGATACTAGTATCTGTAAAACCCGCAAAGGTATCGATCATGAACTTGCAGGACTCTTCTGCCAATGGCTGGAAGGGAACCCATCATGTATATTTAATATCTTTTGACAGAAGAAGTAATTAATACAATGGGCTATATCTTTATCTGACTTGATAATATTTGGAAGGACAGTCTGACTTTTATGTGATACTTTATTCACAACATTGAAAATAGTCCTTTGATTTCCTTTGCGTACTTTAATCTTTTTATTATAATATTCTGATTTAGCAGAGTCCAGGGTATTTTTAACTTGAATTTTACTGACCTTGAACATTTCATGATCAACACACAAACCAGTCGTGATCCAGAGCCACTCACAATTCCTTCTGTGTCTCTTTGCAGTTTGTATGTCCTTATTATACCATGGATGCAGTGGTCTTCTTGCCATTTACTTTGTCCTTAACGGTGGATGCTCATCCGCAATGTCCCTCAATGTACTATTATAGAGATCCACCAGATGGTCAACATCATCTGGTGGATCCAATACCAGAGAAGAGATCCACAGATCAGCAAGAAAAGCATCCTTGTTAATCGACTTATATTTCCCGTATGAAATAGCTTTTGCTGAAACAGATTGGATCAGTGAAGATACATCAATGTTAATAAGGAAATGATCCAATTCTATTCAGTAAACAAAATATTGGTAAAGGAAAAGATTTATATATTCAGAGTATCCTCTTTGTGCTGATAGCCACATCAAACATAACACAGTTGGCCACAAACCTTTAACAATATGATATTCTTATCTTAGCCTGGTTATGTCCGATGAGTGTTACATCCTTTGTGTGAGCTCAGAACATTTGGAGGGCCACTTCAGTAGTACAACAGTTAGAGCATTACACTGTACACCTCCAAATTGCTGGTTTAGATCAAACCTGTTTATGGGATGTTTCCATAATGAGTCACCTCTTGACCTTGTCCCAGTTATGATCAGTGCAAAGGTTAAACAAACCAGTCAACCAACTAACCAATCATTCCTTTTTGCGAGGTTAGTCTGCTCATTTACTGTGTTAGTGATTTTGAGCGAAGGTGCTCCGAGTTACTAGTCTAATGACATTATTGACTTAAGATGTCATTGCATTTGTATTTTGTCCAGTTATCAATACACCATCACTGTGTTTGATCTAGAAATACTGTCAGTACATTTATCAGTTTGCCTTTTATCCACTGTAAAGATAGTTTCAGTTAATCTTAAATTAAGAAACAGCATTCTACGAGTGTGTCATTTATGTTTGGGGAAATATTTCTTGTTTGCACGCAATATCAATGCAAATTTTATTTGTCATGTATTCTGTGTGGTAGATCAACACTTTAGTGTGAGAATATGCTGACCAGCCCAGTTACAAAAACAACAATAATTGAAGATTTCTTCAGTGGCTGAAAACTTCACTGTGTTCACCCAGTGGTATATTAGCTAATATATGCACACTTCTTTTTACTAAGATTTGCACAGTGGGTTCTGGTAAAAATTGTTGAGGTATTCTAGTTAAAGCTTTTAGCTGGTTACATAAACACTGATTGTACACAGTGCTTCCATCATTTGTGTATGTCACCGAGTGTTCGTTAGTAAGGTGTGACAGTAGCTGAATGGTGCCATTGCAGTTAAGAGTTTAAAAATGTCTTTGATGTGTTTTGTATTTTGTAGCTGTGAGTCGAGAGGTTTTCTTACAAATGGAAGAAGGGGAGACTGAGTTTGGCTTTCACATTTGGGAACACAAACCAATGATTGTCTCTACTATTGAAGAAGGTCTGGTGTTATTGGTAATAACTAAACATGATTGTTTTATAAAAGACATGAGAAATGCCAATAAAACATGGAAGAGATGGTAGAATAATGTTCACACAGTCATATTTTATGTTTGGCATGTATGATGATGCTGCAGATCACAGAATATGGGACTATGTTGTAGACACCCATTGATTGCAATAAACTAAGTATAATACACATCACATAATGAGGTTGTGTACATCATGTACTACATTAGATAGTGATGTACACTTTACCCTGGGGTAACTGCTACATGCCTTATAATATCTTTACTTCATTTGATTTTATACAGAAAAATCTCTCATCTCTGGCTGTCCCCTTCGTAACAAGATTTTCTCTGAAATTAGTACTTTTGTGATTTGCTTATTTCCAATTTAATGCTGGTGATCTTATAATCCTTTGCTTCTAGATATATAATTTCTTACCGTCTGATGATTTATCTGTTTAACTATAATCAGAATATGACCAATTCAATAAGGACAAAGAAAAACTGTTGCTTGATAGTCATCTGACTTGAGCAAACTTTCATTTCAGGCACTGCAGCAGACCGTGCAGGACTCCGGGTTGGCGATGTCCTACTTAAATTGAACAAAATTGATATATCCGAGGCTTCACTTAATGAAGTGATTCAGATCACAGGCAAAGGTTAGTATGTTAAGGGGCAACAGTTTCCATGTGGTGTCAGTAGCGCATGGACTAAAGAGTTGGCAACAATGTGATATTAACTGATAGTTTTCATAGCAAATTGGAAATGAAGTTCAATATTTCTCTACTTTACGTCCCCTTAATAAAGTGCCCACTGCACCTACAGCTGCCATGTTCCTTGCAGTGCATTTGCTCCTATGTTAAACTTGTACAAACCAGTCTTTTTCCATGATTGCCCATTATTAATTTTTCACCATCTGAGCCTGTTTTCTATTAATCACTGGGATTATGTCTTCTAATTGGCCTAAAACTATGACTGTTTTATTTTTGATTGGCTGATGAATATTGAATTATAGTTAATAATTGAATGGCACCATTGATACTATAGTTAAATCAATTCATAGCCTAAATAAATCTATTTCAATTAATCTACCCATACTGATTGCAATTAGTGTTTCTGTGGACTAAATCAAATGGCTTCTCAAATGTGTACATCTGAAAAAAACACCTTTCTTGGTGTTTTATTGTATCTTTGTTAATTCAAATAGAAACTAAGAAATGTGATATCTGAATATTTTCCATGCCATGTCTTCATCATGGATGAGATTGGTGTAGTCTTTTGAATGATTCAAATACAATTTCATCAACAGTTAGCCACACAAGTGGCACCAAGAGGTAAAAACTATTTAGCGTTAAGGTACGTAATCAATGAAATTAACAAGGTTGATCCATTTGTAATTAGTGAATCATCAAAACCAAAGCGTTTCAGACCATTCAATAACAAATTGTATCATGATTCAGTAAATTGTGTAGGATGTTGTATGATTGTGTTATCTGGGACTAACAGATATGTTATCCATGTGAGTGGCTTGTTTATTCCATTTTAAAATAAGGCAAAATACATGGAATATGTTGGCAGTATTGTATTTCAGAATAAACAGTAACATAATTGTAAATTAACTTGTTGACCACTTTAATAGCCATAATTTATCTCTGGAACTACACTAAAATTTTGCAAGCTGTTAATAAATGATTAATTTATTTGGAAATGGTAATCTGGAATATACAAAAATTGTAATTCAAATAATTCATTCAATTACTTGTTAATCTAACTGAAATTTATAATTATATTTGAATCTAATTCCAGCTTTAACTCACATTATAACATTTGTGCTGATTACAATAGTAATTAGTAGTAATACTACTAATTAGATAGAAAAAATATTATTTATAGTTAATTTAATACTGGATATTGTGTTTTCTAGGATCACGTCATGTCACTCTTGGTCTAGCCGAGCAAAACCAAAAGTTAGAGTTACCTTTATTTTGTGGTTACCTGAGCAAACAGGGTAGTAGTATGCTGGTGAAAAAATGGAAGAGGCGCTGGGTTGAACTGAAGCCAGATCATTGTCTGTACTACTATAAAACTAAGTGGGTAAGTATTGATGACACAGGGCTACGAATGATTATAATTATAATGGCATTTATTGGAAAAATTTAAGGTGTAGCACAGTTAGGAAAACAGTTTGTTTGTCTAGCTGTATGCTGTAGACCCTGGAACAACTATCAACTTCAGTATCCCAAATAGATGATTCATGCTTACCAATTAAGACTTAATTTATAAAGATACTTTGATACAAGTTGAATAACTGTTATTTAAAATCAATAAATTGCAATAATATTATCCAGTAGGATGTTATTAATATTTCTCGACATATTTTTGGGAGTTTCAAATATAGAACACTCTGAAATGAAGCACTCGAGAAATATAAAACTGAATGGTCATCCCCAAAGAGAACTGATCTCAACATAAAAGTTTAAATAAATAACTGATGTCAGCTGGAACATCCCCCCAAAGCCTATTATGGGTGTTATTCACCAAAGTGAATAGATTTATTATATTAAACAGAAATTAATCTGAATTAACATATAACCCAGGGACATTTTGATTGTGTGTGTCCTAAAAGTAATTGTTCTGTTGATTAGATGTTCAGTTATATAAATGAGTTAAAAGTCCTTATGTAGTGCACGATATGTATATTGTGTCAAATGTATCAAAACATAATCAAGATATCAAACATATATAACTTGATAAATTAAAAACGAGTTTCTAACACACTGCACATTCTAAAACAATTGGTATTCTTACAATTCAGAATTAATAATTATTTATTTCTGGACAAAGCTATAAGTAAATCTATGTATATTTGTCAGCCAGCTTACGTAAATTATGTGCACAATTGAATGGGTGATTTGTTTAGCCTTAGCATCAGTATCATCTGGGACATGATCAAGGAATGGCTACATAGGGAAACAGTGAACAAACACATGCAATACTGGGATTCAAATAGCAATTATAAGTTGGTTTATTTCCATAGTTCATACATGTAGAGCTTCTTCTGCTGCCAATCTGTGACGGCTAAAAGTCTGTCTTCATACAGACTCACACTGTTTGGTAATCCAGGAAAGTCAACCAAATGTTCAATAAGAGCACCTGTCGCATCAAACATTGACACTTTTCTGTTTGACTGATCAGCAATGATGAGATGATGCTCAGAACTGAAGCACAATCCACGTGGCTCTTGGACGCCCTCAGCTTGAAATTTTGAGATGTGTTCTCCAGTTGTGCTGTATAGATCAATGGAGTTTTTTGTTGGTGTAGAAATGAATATTTTGTTGGCGCTATCTGTGGCTATGTATGGACCCAGTGTGTCACTCGGATAGGTTTGACACCAATTAACATCACCAGCATCATCATAACACAGTAAAAGATCAATGTCTTTTATGTGATCATTGCCACAAATGATGATGTCACTGGTTGGTGTAATGGCAACACCATTTGGTTGAAATTGTGTCCTCTTCTTTGTCATCTCCCACCTATCTGAGTTGTTCCTGTTCAGAATGATTAGAAATCCCTCATTGTTGCCTTTGTCCCAGTCAACAATGACGATGGTACCATCACTGACAGCTAGACTACATGGACTCTGGAATGAGTTTGTGTCAAATGAGAGATGCATGTCGCAGCCCTCTAGACTTGACAGCTGTCTCAAGTTAGAGGAACTCGCACACAGCACAGAACCATCAGCCATGAAATCTATATCCCAAATGTGCTCATCAGATGGCTCACACCACTGCAGTTCAGCAACTGACTGCTCACTGTTTGAACTGTCTTCCAGATCAGAGTCACTGGCTGTAATATCAAACACATTTGAGGCATTGGCATCACTGGCAACAGTGCGTTCGAGCTCCAGATGACTCTGATGAGTTTTGATGATTTCTGCAATCTGATTGGCTTTTATATCCACTGGAAGCAAGTGGGCCTCACTTGGCATCAAGAATGTCACCTGGCGACATGATGGACAACTTATTGGGTTGTCAGTGTCACCAGAATATGAATTGATCAACAGTCTGAGACAGCGTAGGCAAAAGCTGTGTTGGCATGGTAACAATCTTGGACTGACCAGTTGCTCCTGACATATGGCACACGTGAGCAGAGATCGTAAATCTAACAAAATATCTTTGGTATGGTTCTCTGCCATGGTTAAACTGGATGGTTTGAATAATACTATCAGTTTGACCTAGATCTGAAAGTACATAATTTTGGTATTAGCTTCAGAATGTGAAAACATTTCATGATGGATTTAACTCTTAGGCAATAACAATATCAACTTATCTAGAAGAGGAACAAAGTCTGAATTGTGTACATCAATAGAAATAAATAACAACAAAGCAGTGATAATATTAATATGACATGTTCCCTGTATATTTTTAAATGTCATTTGCCCAAGAACATAAATATTTAACTCAATACTGAAATCTTAAGGAATGCAATTTATTGATGGATACTACCAGTTATTTACAATTCATCAAAATTATTTTGAGCAATTAAAATGGCAAAACAGTTATATCATGTATTATGTTGTGTGATTTGTATCTGTGAGTGTTTTTTGCTACTTTTCACAACTATAGGCAACAGATAGATTAAAAGGTCATGAATGTTCTACTTAATGAATGTGTGAAAATGAGGTTGCATTCACAATATGGGATGTGGGCTTTCGTTTTCATGCGTCAAAATTACTATACAATTTGATAGTTCTGCTGTAACACCATATTTATTTCTGGATTATACAGTCACAAATATCCATTTCCAGTTTTGAAGGAATGTACATTTGGATATATTTAGGCATAAAATTATTCTACCATCCAATTTTACTGGATGCAGGAACTATGCCATTTTGTTCAGTAAATGTTTAAAAATTTACCATTGATATGAAAACTAATTGAACTACTGTTCTAAAATGTTTTATGATTTGTAAATCTTTTTTTCTGAGACCTAAAATTAACTTCAATTGTGTTTATTAATAAAGCTGACTCTATTGATCTGTATATATCCATCCACACATATAACTACACCTCACTCATTTACCCCCCCCCCTCCACACACACACACACACACACACACATATCCAAATTTTATTTTAAAATACTTTATAGATTTTCATATAAATGTATTCATATGTTCCAGATGATATTTCATGTTTATCATATTAAACATTATTTTTTAATTATCTGTCCAAAAAAATTAATTTGTTACTATATTTACTTTGGAAGAAGAATATCATAATACAGATCTTATCAAATGTATTATTAATAGTTTGTTTAATTATTAATACATAAAGCAGTTTTGCAAGTCAGAAACCAATAAATAATACACAAATGATAACAGCGGTGTTGTTTGATTTAAATTATGATTTAAATCATTATAAAAAATCAGTGGTTTCGATTTTTGGGAAAATATGGATTTTATTCTTCTATGCTAGTCATACTCATTCGTTAAATACTAATAATTAGCTATTTGTGTTATCTGACACAAAATCATGCATAGTACCTAATGCTATAGACTCCTGGGGAAGATCACATGATCTATACTACTGGTATATTTCACTTATAATATCAGACTGTTAAATAGCATCTACATCCAATGTCATGCAAGCCTATCATTAAAAACGTTGAAGGTAATGTTTCTATGAAATGTATGAGATATAAATACGAACAATGAGTGTGTGTTCAGATTTTTCATAGTTCTAGCAATGTTTTATAACATTCAATACAGCAATGACCTTAGGTTCAGCTATATATTGATCTAAATCTAGTGTCTATTCATCTTCAAGTATGAGACCGTAAGTTTATAAGGATATAAGGAAATAATCCCAATCACTGGAGGGCTGCCATTACGGCTACACCGGAAGCCAGATTCGAAGGCGGGAAGGAGAAAACTGAAATGCTCTGACGTCACATTGGTGCTCTCTAGACTCACACAGATTATAGTTTCTCTTGACCGTTAATTTCAATCATCTTCCTCTTGTCAGGTTCCTTCTGGCTCAAACTGATATGGTTGTATGTCATTAATGACATAATTTTAACAAGATAATGCTGTTTAGTTCTAGAATAATTCTTTGCTCACACTTATTTATATGCTTTTGTACGGGCTCTACAGACTTCAGGTCAACCGGATATGCTGAAGTGACGTCAGCATTCAGGAGCTTCCGGTATTTGTCTAGCTTCAAAATGGGGGCACCCATATGCCATTAAAAGTCGATTAATCAGCACTTTTAACTGGATTATTTAATTTGTCGTCGATCGTTTACACATTTTAACATTATTTATGATATTTGTCAGTATAGCTGTATTAGATCTCAAAATTTATAATGAAGATGGACTATTGCATTAAGTGGCCTAGGCCACCAACAAAGCAAATACAGTACATTATCAATATAGAGTGAAAGTGTCTAATTGTTTCTACCACTTGCAGAATATCTCAAATATTGCCTATTATTTCGGATGGTGCATTTACAATTTTATTTTAAAATGTATTATTGTTTTTGTTTATTATTATTATTATTAGTAGTAGTATTATAGTTCTAAAGGTATCTTTAATTTTTATGTCATTCTACTTTCTTTGTGCACAACTGTATTAAAGCTGCATATATATGTGGATGAATATAAACTTTCCTAAGAAAATCCATGTTTAATCCAGGTTAAACTCGTGAATCCAGATTTGGGCTAAACCAGTTTAAATTGGATTAAATTTGAACTATTGAATTGTAGAGAAAGTATTTATGGGATTATAGTTAATATCTGCATTTTCCATTGTTTTGTATTGGTGTCTGAATTTTATTCAGTACACATAAATTAAAATGAAGGCTGTATAAATGTAGTGATTGAATGTTATATATGTCAGATCTACAGATCTTGGATTGATCCTGTGTCTGGGTGATCTTTCATCTCATAAAGAAAAAACTTCAGTGCATGCATGGTTCCCTTGGGCTTTGAAATGGAGATACACAGGGTTATATATGAAATTATGAATTTTACATACCAAGAACTATCAACCTGGGTAGCCAAGGTCATGGGAGGGTAATGTTTCCAGATTTAGTGTTGTGAAGTCTCCAAACAACACCAGGTGGCAGGTCCAGAAGATAAACTACTTAAAGTCTATGGACGAAACCTAATTCAGACAAAGTACAGAGAAATAGTTCACATTTATTTAGCTGTGTATTTCTAGTCGATAAGACTAAGTTATTGAGTGCTCCCCTGGGAGTGGTGGTGGAGCAGATATTAACAACTACTCCACCTGTGCTGAACAACCGACAGCCTGGGGATACTCCCCGAAACACAAACAAATTACTACTTAGTCTTCTTAGGCCAGTTACTAACTAACTAAGTTAGTGAGTAGAATCTAGATCTGACATCTGCACGGTTAAGTCACTTACAGGAAGTTTTCATTTATAGTCTGGGAATTTTTATATTGGATGCAACATATAACCGAGAGAAAATTATAAATTAAGTAGACTTATGTTTATATTCTGTATGATTGCTTACCAATTTTCGTTTTGTTTACAAATGGCTGCGGGTATGTGATAGCTCTATAATTCGTTAGGGGCGCTACGCATACTCACCAGATGGCAGCATAACCAAATTCATTTTCAATTTTCCTTCACTGACAATAATGAAAAACTGTAATATCACGGTTATGCAAAAAGGCAAACTAACTAAAGCAGACAAACAACATGTAAACTATTATAACAGTGATTCGATGTTTAATAACTTTCTTTATTTTTGGCAGGATGTTGATCCTTTGGGAGCAGTACCAGTAGTCAATTATATTGTAGCCAAAGCAACAGAATTGAAAAATCCTTTTGCATTCAAGCTAACAAAATTTGGTGCCAGAACATATTATTTTATAGCTGATTCAGAAACAGAAATGTCCAGGTATGTTGTTAAATATTATTATTAATTTATGTTTGTTTATTTATATGTATTAGTATGATGTTGATGTGTCTAGTGACATTATGAAAAACTTAATGTACAAACAGATTTGAGAATTAATGTGATTCAGTGACTTCTGTCCATAACCTTCATTTCTTCATAATATTTGTAATTTCTTTTTGTTTCATTTGGTGGTGTTTCATCTGTACACTGACAACATTTAATAGAACTTGCTTTATTAGTAGATAAATCTCACAGCTGATCCAAAAGCTGTTAATTATACTATTATCAAGAAAGGGAGACAGTTCTGAATTGCTTGTTTATACAGAGCTTTCTTTGTAAGCAGGGTACAACTTGAGTTCATGTTGAACTGTGAAATTAATCATGAATGATGATATTGTTAGCAAAATGGGATGCCCAGAAAGAGAGCTCCAATCACCTTATCTTTCATAATGTTGTATTTTTTGTTTGGGAAGAATGATTCTATAAAGTAAGTGTGTTTATTGTAGTCTCACCGCACTACATTTGTACCATATATCTGTCCCCTTGTGTTACTATAAAAATATTTGTCAATGTCAGTTCTTGCTGAAACTCAACAAATTGATTCTTGTGAGATGAGAGCTGTTTGATAAAAGAAGTAATCTACCCTTTGATGTTTACCATTTAGCACTCAACATAATTTACATTTTATTGTAAAGGTGGGCTGAAGCCATTAAACAAGCTGGTGAAGTACAGAATGAGGTAAGTTATTTTTATAAATTTAACTAAAATGCTTGTTGGAAGTTTATTTGATCCCCAAGCATATGTCAGATGATACTGCAGTTTACTTGTCTATATACACTCATTATTCTCTGAATATAGTCAGCAGGTATTGTCACATTTAGAGTTTGGCATATGTTATGTTATAGTATACATTTAAGCCGAATAAACATTTTAGAACTACTGTTACAGCTAAACAGTGTCATGAACTACCAAATTTAAAAAAAAGTATGCATTTCAAACAGTTAGACTGGAAATCATAATATCTTCAGAACATTTTATAAACATAATAAATGACATTCATGACTATATGTTATAGAATATTTTTGGTGAAATCAGTTGAAAATTAATGAGTTGAAATTTAACTATTTATGTTGCTCTCTTAACAAATTTAGAATCCTATATCATAAGTAGTTTTGTTGTTAAAATAGAAATGAATTTCTTCCTTAATTAGAAAAGGTGCACTATGGGAAAATGTACTTATTATCAGTAGCTATCATTATTTTTTCTGAAGTTGTATTCAGATAAATGTTCAAATATTTGCTAATCTAAACACCATTACTTTGTACAGAAAATCGTGATGTGATTTCACTTGTAATATTAACAGAACAAATAGCAATTTTACACTTAAGAATATGATATATTTTATATTGTGTTATACCCTTCATGATGTATGTCTGTCTGCATGTATGTGTTTGTGTGTGTGTGTATATATATATATATATATATATATATATATATATATATATATAGATAGACAGTCAGAAATCATTAATCCGACAAAGATTTGTCACTTGATAATATGTTAGATAAATATGTCAGATTATCGAGTCTGTGACATACCAGTATATATATATATATATATATATATATATATATATATATAAGCTTTAGATAGAACATAAATGTGTAGTGATGTGTATTACCACCTGCAATAAATAATGTGTATTTCTCAGGCTTCTGCTGAGAAACACGGCAGCATCTTCTATTAAAAATACTAGATATCAGACAAGGGGTCAATCAGTTCAATTCCAGAATTGGAATTGATGGGCAATTCCAGTTTTAGAATTGGAATTGCTTATTTAAAAAAGATGGAATTGGAATTGAAGTTTGCTACCAAAAAAATTACACCCACAAATTAATTTACCATTTAATTTTTTAATTCAGAAATATTTCTTCCATGATAATCCTACTTGGAATATAAACTATTCGGAGTAGGTATTCCAAGTAGGTACTCAGAGTAGGTATTTGGAATACCTACTGATGTTAAAAGTAGTAGGTAAAAAAGAATAGGTAAAAAATTGAATTGGGATTGATAAATTTGATGTGGAATTGAAATTGACCAAATGGAATTGAGTGGAATTAGAATTGACAAAATGGAATATGTCTGCTAGATATAGATAAATGATTTTATCTTTCTTCATCTCTCCAACAGGATAATGTATGGCTTGATATCAGTTCGCACAATGTCAGCTTGCCGGCACTGAGTATAAGACGTCCTGAGTGTTATGGATATCTTTATAAGATGGGTAACAGTAACAAGGTTTGGAGACGGAGATATTGTGTCCTGAAGGATGGTTGTCTCTATTACTATGAGAATTTGAATTCTTGCACAGCTAAAGGTATGATTTAGCCTTTCCTCTTCTTTAATACATGCACATTAACACACACATGTGCACACACACACACACACAAACATGAACACACACACGTAAATCCCCCCCCCCACACACACACACACACACACACACACATGCATTACAAAACACTTTGTGAGCCTATATACTCCAAAACAGCGATTCAAATAACTGCCATTTTAAATAAACTTAAATCTACTAGTGCAATTTCTGAAAAACAATTGCAATTCCTTTCACCTGCCCAGGAGCCAAGACCTCATTTTTTCTATATGATTCTTAAAATTTACAAAGAGAATAGTTGTTGGACAATATCAAACATAATGCCCCCAGAAAGACCAATAGTGTCTGACTGTTACAGTGAATCCAAAAATGTATCATCTTTCATAGATAATCATTTAAAGTATATTGCATATAAAACACATATGATTTTGTAGAAAAAATAAAAGCCTTAAGTTTGCCTGATAATTGCTTGCTTATAACATTAGATGTTGAAAGTATGTACACTAATATAGATCACACCAATGGGTTATAAGCTATCAGGGACATAGTGGGAAATTATTCCATATATGATCCAGTCATAGAACTTTTAGAATTATCTTGGAAGAGTAATGACTTCTTGTTTAATTATGAATGGTTCATCCAAAACGTAGATAACTCTATGGGTAATGATTGGGCACCACACTACGCCGATAGTTACATGGTAAATTTGAGAACAAAGCATTGTTAAATGTCAATTAAAACCTCACAGCTACTACCAGTATTTGGTTGATGTTTTCATAATATGGCCACATGGCAAAGAGTTTCTAAACATTTTTAACACACATGAACCACTCATTAAATTTAAATCTTCTATCTGTGCTGATTTGGTCAATTATTTAGATATCACTGCATTTAAAGACCCTAAAAAAATAACTTACTAACCACCATATTTTTTTAAACCAACTGATAGTCATCAGATGTAATACAAACATTCTTCTCATCCCAATCATACCTTTAATGGTTTATTAGGATCACAAATTATGTGATTTTTTAGAATATGTTCTAACGAGAAGGACTTTGATAAGGCATGGGGGTATTCTTTTTCAAGCCTTGTGTAAAAGAAATTACTCTAAAAGATGGCAGCATATTATTAAAGGCAAAACTGTTAGGGAATTGCAAATACAACAACGTCGGTCAAATACCACTATTCCAACTACCAGCTGTTGGGGTTCAAAACCATGCAATATTATTAGCTGCAAAATGTGTGATCTAATAATTGGACTGCTCTTCCTGATTACAATCGTCCATCTCTTGGTGATTATATTTTAGTACTGATTGAACAGAAAAACAACGCAGATTCTGATTGGCGGGACCAAATTAATAGATTAAAATGAGAAACCGTCTAGATTAATACCCTGGATATAAATAAATAAATACATTAGAATAATAGAATGTCTCCTGAAGCTCTGAAAAGGTTTGTCACAAACACAACTCCCAAAACACAACTATTCAACCAACCATTACTATGTTTGAAAAGCAATGAGGTATCTTAATATCAATTGTTATATGGCAAGGTATGACTAATTAATTTCTTTGTGAAGTATATTTTAAGTTTATTTTTTATTATTAGTGCAATATCAATGACTAACCTTGGCATTTTCACACCTGTATAAACATATTAATTCCATTCAATTGTCATTGGGATGTTTTCTAAACACCAGGTTACATAATTTCACAAGTAGAACAAAAAAGATCTATGGGCTAAAGTACATCATTTCCTAGTGGAAATTGTGTATATTAGCCTTTAGCAATATAGTAACATTAGACATTCTATGCAACCTGATGAAGATTTGAATAAGTCGAAAATGATCATTGCAATTGGGTTGAGTCATGTTGTAATGCTGCTACAAGTATTGATCTGAATTTATTCTAATTTATACTTATATTATTCAATTATTCTGTGTATTATTACTTTACTTTTCTTTTTTAAGCTTTATTCTGATTAATCCACGCAATCAATCAATTTTTGGCTGTACTGTAGTACACAAATCCTTGTTTTGTGTGGATAATAGTGAATTGTTAATATTTACTTTTATATGATCTTCTTCTATTTTTTTTTAGTAATTTGTCTTTTCCTTACATTTTGATTATTTATGAATATATATATATATATATATATATATATATATATATATATTTTAGAACTTGTTTCACATTATAATTGCCTTTTGAATAAAGTATAACACCTGGGCCAGCACCTTAGCTATCTTGGCACTGTCTTAAGATATACCACTGCCAAAAACTATGGTAACTACAGATAAGCATACAAATACAATAGTTGGTATTTGGTGGAAATGTGTTGCATACTCAAAGACAGTGAATCCTGGCTTGTGCAGCACCAGTGGAAAACCTATTCTTAATATTTTGGCCGTAGGGAAACCAAATTTCAATACAGATTAGACCATTTTAAAGCTATTAATTTTTATTATGTGTTATGATTATTGTTCTGTCTGTGGTGAAGATGATATAAAGTGGTAATATTTGACAGATTGGTCTCAAAGGACGCCAACCCTGCCCAGTCCAGTACTAATTATGGTATACAATACATTGCCATGATAAGGCAGTTATAGACTACTCGTCAATAAAATGATTGGTGGAGTTAATAACTTTTCTGCTTTGTAGATACTCTAGTGTAGGTATTTAAACAGATTTGTGATGACGGAAGCCATTTTTGGTTTAATTTTGTAATTGTATTTTATGTTCATTATCATATTACAGCCATGGAATGGATCTTTCCCCTGGAAATGCATTTTATCAGCTTCCTTGCTCAGTTGTGGGATAGAAGATTTCAGTTTAAGACAGTGGATCAGGCGGAGTATTCAGATTTGCTCCATTTATCCATCTGTATACATTACCAGATAGACTAGCACATAAATCTTTATTCCCTGGATTTAATAGACATTTAAAACAGTCAGCTAATACTAAAACCATTATATACGCCGCTAAATGTTATTATTTAACTGTCGTTTTAAAATGAGGGCCACTAATCACTGGTCCCAGTGGTGACCTTAATATATGTACAAGGACAGTATGAGAGACAGACTCATGTTTTAGGAAGAATATTAAATATTTGGTGACTTATATATTTGTAAAAATAGAAGATTTGTGTATATTTATTTCATTTATTACTGGTTGTGCATGATGAGGATATTGAACATCTTTTCAGTAGACTTTGTGATCCCCTACAAGTCATCATCCAGACTGATAATTCCCAGATTTTTGTTTGAACATTTTCGAATTATATAAGCAGATGCTTCTTGCACCGGCCCGTGTAGAATCTCGCACAGTTATTAGCACTGTGACAAGTTAAAACGTTTCAAAAGCAATAGTAAAAGTGATTTCAAGAGCATTATTTGTTTGTTTTTCCAGGTGTGGCACATTTTCATGGTTATACAGTAGAAAACTCCCTACCATACAATAAACAGTTTGGCTTCATGTTGATTCCACCTGACAAAGATATGAGGACATTTTATTTATATGCTGAAAATGAGACTGAAATGAAAAGGTGAGCTACTGAATGCTTGTTTCAGTTTACTTTCAGATTAAGTATGTAGCTTTGAGTTATGCTACTAAAGACTATTATGTAGATTTAATATAGTGTTCTTTCTAAAAGGGGCTATTCTGTAGCCTTTTACAGCAACACATGTGTTTAGAGGTAGCTAAAAGGTGGATAGAAATGATGTATGAGTGATATTATTTACACTAAAAAAAAACCTTAAGCAGATAAGCTTTAAAGATACATTTAAAAATTTTAAGAGATTACACACTAATATAATCACCAAATGACTTGGTCGCAGACAAAGGTATCTATAATGAAATCTGATTGAATGACTTAAGATTTCGGAATGAGTTTTTTGTGGACAAGAAAGCACACAGGTATTCTGGTAGTGTGCCATTAGTAGGTTTATATATATATATATATATATATATATATATATATATATATATCACTGGATCCTGATAATCTAAAAATATTATGCTTCCTTAGGGATTTGGATAATTTCATTGCTGATATACAGCTATAAATGACTTGGGATCTAAAAATTGAACAATGATGAAACGGATATTATTCATTTGGTTTTCACATTTCCTGATGTCCATAAAAACATTGTTACACAATAGTGAATCCTTCATTACCCATAATCGGCCAGCAACAAATATAGTTTAATTTTTAGTAAATATATTAATATGACTAAACATATTACTTCAGTATGCAGAGCTGCCTAATACAATTTTAAAGACATCTGCTGTATAAAACTGTTATTGACACAACAAGGATTTGTTACAGTGATCATACCTCTGTTACATCTCATGTAGATTATTTTAACTCCATACTATATAGCATGTCAAATTATAGCATCAGTTATCTTCAGTGAATTCAGAATGGTGCAGCTCATGCAGTGAAAAATACTTCAAAATATGATTTATCATTCAAATAAAAATAAAATTTTATGCATATTCATTTCAGTATTTACTTAAACTATTAAATCTGTCAGTGGGAGTTCACCTGGGTGGCAGTGTAAATTCATATCCACTAGAAGAAAAAAAAACATCCCTAAATCACATCTTATCAAATGGTGTTGCAGATATGTGCATCTTAATTCATAAGTCATATGGTAAATGTGGATATAGTGAAACAGTTTGAACTTAGAATTAAATATTATTCTTAAAAGTTTAAATATTTTCTTATTATTCCTCTTTTCAGGTTCCTTTTTTTGTAAATAATATCTATCATTCAACATTTCTAATTGGGTTTTAAATACATTATTTTTTTAGCTTTCCTTGTATAGTGTCTATGAATGGCTCCTGCTTTTAAAATATCTTTATTAAATGTACACTATTATTAGTACTACTACTATTAAAATCATTGTCAAAATTATCTTTGTTTATTTCCATTCAGATGGCTCACAGCATTCATTGAAAGTCTCAGTAAGTGGGTCAAGGCCAGTGAGTATGAGTGAGTTAGAAGAAATCCTGGTTTGTGATAATCAGTTGTTTATCATATGAAAGCATTTCATATTTCTACCCCACATCACTATTGTTTTTTATTTTATATTTACTGTGTGTGTGTGTGTGTGTGTGTGAGTGTTATACACCAATATTTACATACACACATATACAGCTATATCTGTAATTATTACTGGCAAAGATATTACATTCCAATAAGGTGGATATTTTTTTATTATCATTTACATATAGAATATGTATGTCTTTGGTATTTTCAATATAATTATTTAGAATGTTTACTCTGATTATTTTCATATAAATATTTTCATATGTGTGTGTTTCAAAGTAACACTATGTAAAATTTTAAGCATTCTTTTTATCAGTCATAAACATGGCCACCAGTCAGTGTATTAGTTATTTGTATTGTCTTAAGAGTTAAGCTGCAATTAATATTACCTATATACAGTGTACGTGAAATTATTGTTCTTTTAAGTTTTCCAGAATATAAGTAACTGAGCTGAAACACTATGGACTTTCTCACATTTGATATGAGTAAAGTGAAATTATTGTGGGTTTTTATGTAGCCATGTTTCATCATACCAGCAATTCTACGACATAATTATTTTTAAGTATGCATGCCAGGTACATATAGAGAGTAATGCATGCTTCCAGAAAAGTAGGATATGGTAATGAAATATGAAATGTGTTCATTTTCATTTTGTTAGATATTGATTGATTCATATCTTATATGTATATAGAGAGATAGAGTGGTGTTGATGTCTAGCGCCATAAGCCAAATCTCGTCTTTTGGTTTTAGTAAAAGCTTCCTGAATTATATGTTATAAATATGGCAGGAATTAGTTTAAAGAAATAGATTTTGAATATATTGGTCTGTAAGTGAAATAGAATGGTTGGGATGGTATATACTATTTGGCATTCTTCCTGTTTCTGTGAGCAATTAGTACATCATGTTTTTTATTGTTCATTATTATTTTATAATAGTTGATTATTTTACTGCAATTATTCTAGGCACTGTCGCATTAGAAGGCCTATTTACAAAGATTTATATTACAGTTTGTTGTGTCTTGGGATAACTTTCTCATCCGGTATGTGGAATGCAATACTTAATTTGTAGACTGTTTTGTATTATTACCAAAATGATGTTGTAAAAGCACGTATAAATTAAATAATAATTCTGACATTCCAAATACTTATAGGTGCCAAAAATTGGGAAACAATCAATGTGTGACATGATGTCAGCACTATTGTCCGTGTTAATATGTATTCATCTTACTACATAGATCTCAAATCTTAATATGCGTCTTTAAATTTATAAAGGATGTTACTCATCTCAGTAGAGATAACAATTCTCGACTTAGAAACGTATAGTCATTCATTCTCATTTGTTTTACATAGTGAGATTAAAGTATCATAAAAATATCAAGAAAGAGATTATCCTCAGCAAACTTCACTACCGGTACTTCAATGGGATTAAATTTATAATTTTAGCTTTATATTTGCATTTTGGCTCTTTGTCTTCACTTTACTATTTGTTTATGTGGAGTATTTATGTGAATTCATATATTTTTAGATTTATTTCCCTTGTAGGGTCAGTGCCAGGTAACTTTCGTAAATATGATTTTGTTTAGAATATATTTGTTCGGTTGACACTTGTTTACATTGTTATAAACAGTTTGTTGTACTTAGTGAGGTCAAACTTCAAGAACATCTGGTCTGTATCTGACTTAAAAATTGGATTCTTACAGATGAAGTAGACTGACTTCACCTGCAGTTTGAACTGGATTATTTAATATGTGGTTGTGTTCAAATTTTGACATCATTTATAATTTGTGTGAAAATATTTGTATTAGTCCTGATAATTTGAAATAAAAGTGAACTCTTCTTTTAATTAGGCACGAAATAGTTCATTATAGTCTACCAACGAGTTATTAAACATATCTTACCTTTCACAAGAGCTACGACCATTAGCGGAGCTGTATTTAATTTCATGTGATGGAGTGAATTCTTTGTTTAACATCAGTACTGGTTACACCTAGGACACATTTTTAATATTTTAAGCCATAAAAATGTCAGGTTCTGTAGCCAGCGATTGATACTTCTAAATTCCCAGTTATTGTCATGTAGACCAACCATTTATTATCAGACAAAAGATACAATGCTGCTTATGGAGTTCTTTCCACAAAACATCCAACTGAAGTTTATTTGAAATTCAGCTATAGGTAGAAATGTCATTATATTTGTTTTTAATGTATACTTTCATGGGTGCCTGCTTATATTTCTGCATATACTAATGTGAATGTGTATGTACCTTTTAAGAACATTTTCCTGGCCAGAATCTTATTCTAAAATTCAACTATAGCAAGGTCTAAAGATATATGGAACAGTTAGTGAGTTGCTTAGTCATCGTAGTTACTGAAGAATAAAATAATACTAAAACTAGTGTTAACATATGAAACCGTGACCTGTATGATGTAACTGCATTTTCACCGTATTGTGATATACTCTTATTGAAGCACTATTTATAGCATTATTCTTTTGATGTTAATTTTATAGCTTACGCTCTATTGTGTAAACTAGTATTTTTACTTTAATGTGCACATGTGCTGGCCACTTCTTAGCAGGCTTAAAAACATTATGTTCACACGCGAGTTTACATGTTTCTGGTTAATAGCTAACTGCTCATCATCTGCCACAATACAGTGTGTGTGTGTGTATACTAGGTATGTCCAGGATTTACTTCTTCCTATCCTGATGCAAGCTGAATAAATATGACGAATTAAACATTTCCTTGCAATATTGTTATTCATTCACACAGTTTATGAATGAACATATTTATTAAATGTGTCACATTTTCTGTATGTCTTCTGAATGTATAGGTACATTAACATGATACTATAAATGTACAATTTATTTCTGGTAAAATTTCTTATATGGCAGCATTTCAACATACCTACATGGTTTCATGTTAGTTGCTAGTGATCTCTTTCTAGGAACATATAATAGAAGTAGAGACAGTGAAATAATTTCCAATCATTTGTTTATTTCCTTATCCATAAATATTGATGTAAAAACTGCAGTCTCTTCATTCGCACTATTAATTCATGACCTATTTTGGCGACTCCTACCTGACACAGAACAAACAAAAAATGTAATAAATGAAACTGGAACATTTTCAAACACCAAACTCATTTGCTGCTGTACATAATTCTAGGGAGGTTGAAATGGGTGAATAGCTGAGAATACAACGAACTAGCCTGGAATGATACAGCAAACTGTAGCTGTCAACAATAATTTAATGCATGATGATTACCTAGAATTGTTTTTAAAATAAGCATCACTTAATATGACAGGAACTGTATCAAGTGCTTCACATGGCATGGGGAAGAACTACCGATGATCCTATGATCTGTAAATATTAGTCCGAAACACAGATGGCATGGTTTTAATGTATGCATCTATGTAAGAGATCATCTGTACACAGAATCACAACAATGGTGGCACTTTCAGCCATTTGTATTTCTATCCGACAGCACAGCTGAAGGTTCTGTACCATGTCACAGATCAATAAATACCTAATTCACTTTCACAGTTGCTCCAGTTAGTTTACAGGTTTTGCATTAAACAACTATATTGTCAAGCATATACTACTGAACATGTTTAGCTGGAATACATCATCTTTGAAAATGTAAACAAAAAACTAAAATGATCTTTTCTCAACATGGTTGTTATGTTTTATAACCGACATTGACAAAGAAATGATGCGCTACATGGACACTAAATATCCACAGTAGTTGGTAACATGTCATTTATCATTATCTATAAAATGTACTGCAATTCAAAATGTTAATGACAAAGTCGCAGCAAACTGGAAAGGACATCCTATCGAAATTAAACGAAGATCAAATAGATTCCACATGGTAATAAAACTTTATTGAACTCTCCATTAGAGAGCCACAAAAGATGGTCTCCATTAGCAGACAACAGATCACATCTTATCATTATTACAGCAATTACAAATAAAATAGATTACTGATTGTTTCATTAGGTTGTGACGTACTCATCATGACCATCATTCATCATGAACAACTCAGAAATTCCCTGAAGAAAAAACACTCAGCATTTTTATGCAACAAAATTCTCAAAGCATACAACATATTTTGTATGGCATGGCATACTATATTATCAGTACAATTATTTATTGTACATTTTGGTGAATCTGAATGACGCTGTGATAACACAGAACAGCCAGCATGTGGACTGGTTGCACCATAGCACACACTATTGATAAAGCATCAAGTCAAGCTGGTGCTATTCCATCACATGCAGGTCTTGCAGATGTTGCGAGACCGTGTCGATTTCCTTTCGTTGCACAATGAAGTTCTGATTTTCACACTCTGCCAACTGAAGCTTTGTAACGTCAAGATCGTCAAGTGATTTCGAGCGAGTGACACAGGCCTGCTGACTGTTACCGTGCTGCGTCTTCTCGGGTGTGCTGCAGTTAGAACTGCTGATTTTGGGGTCAGCATGACTCTTGTCGGGAACCATTTCAAAAAATGAAGTGCCAACTGAAGAATACTGACTCTGACTTAGACTACAAGACATGTGGCTGTAAGTTGAATTCACACTAGTGTATGGTGAAGACATTGTCATAGGACAGTATGTCGACGTCACAGTACCATAAGTCTTTTCAAGTGACTGCCTCCAAGGCAACTCGTACGGCTTTCTGAAGCGCTTCATACGTGACAGCTTTAGCCGTGATAATCTGTGGGCTCTGGAATCCTGTTCCAACTCCTCTTGTCTGTACTTTTCTCCAAAATCCAAACACTCACAGGCAGTGCTATTTTTCATGATGGGCTTCCGAAGCAACGAAGATGTTGGCAGCGATGGTGATGACGACAGTGAAGATGATGAAGCTGAAGTGGACGGCTGTGTGAAGGTGGCTAGGCCGGTGGAAAGACTAGTGACGAACTGCGAGTTCAAATGAATGATCCGGTACATGCCCTTTGTTGGGCTGTTAGCCGGCGTACCAGCACCAGTAATGCTTGGTTCACTATGGTTGCGGTTGCGCGGACAGAGACTGCTTTGACGGAAACGCAGCTCCTGCTCACGCAGATACTGCTTCCTGCTATCTGTCACCGTGCTCAGCATACCAAGCTCACTGAGAGCCGAATCTAAGTCCATAGCAGATTGGTTGACGTCAGACGGAGAAGGCTTCGGGCAACAATAGCAACCATCATAAACATCCATCATGGCTGAAACAATAAAACAGACGCACAAGCTTATAACTATGTCTGAAATAATGAAAATTAACAAAGAACATGGTCGGCAGAGAGGTGAAATTAGTGTCAACACACTGTAATGATCAATCACATCTGATTTTGTTCAAAAGCATTGGCTAATCAGTGAAGAACAAACTAAATGGGAGTTTAGCTATCACAAGACACATATATCTAGCTGATATTAAAATTACTGTATCTTGTAACTTGACAGTGATGGATGATCTACATTAAACTAGGCAACAAGGTTTATCTATGTGTACAATGACAACAAAATGTATATAATGTAGTTAAAACTCTTAAATATTAACATTTCAACTTGAGTTTTAACTACATTATATCTTTTGAAAATCTCTGTATCATTGCAGTTTCCCCATCAAAATAATTTTTGCGCCAAGAAATTTCACATAGTAATGAAAAAGTAATGATGAGACCAGCAATAAATTTTATTGTATATCTCAGAGACCTGATAAATCAGGAAACTGAATGTGAGAACAAGGCTCAGAGACGGAGCATAAAAAATATCACTCGGCTTTGCCTCCTCCAACTTGCTTCTTATAACACGATGAGGACAAAGTGGAACTCACAAGAGGTTAGTCCAACCAGGTAATTAATCATTAAAATATACTTTTAGATTAAACTGCTTGTTCAACAGCAAGATGTATTAGTTCACATCTACATTGCAAATTCTACAAATGTGATCTATAATTTCACTCGAGATGAAATTAATGTTAAAATGACACACTGAATTTAAGGTTACATTGACAAAATTTTAATAATGAATTAAGCATATAAAAGACATACACTTTAACTTGGTCACTAACAAATAATGAGAAATTAGCTGGATGTTTTCTACCCCAGTGACACTAATCTAAAGGACTAGACATATAATTATCATAAAAGAACCATCTAACATAAAAGTAACCCTTAAATGACTATATTATCATGACACCTAAAAACTTGTTCAATTTCTTTAAAATAAATTGGTATTAGATAATTCAACCCATGCTCCTGCCGCAAACACAAATACTGTTAATAATAATATATGTATTTTTAATATGTACAATGTAACCTATTATAATCATTCAAAACATTTTTATAAACAAAAACTATAACCAGCATGTAAAATTTTGTTTCATAATGTCAGCTTAAAATTTACATAAAGCCCACAAACAAAAATTACCCATGGGCATGTACTGTTAATAAAACATCAGACTCGAACCCATACCAAATCTTTGTCATTATTATGGACCTGCTGCTCTGATGGTTGGTCTGGACTGCACGGAGGTCATACTGGTATTACAAATACATTTAAACATAAAGGACATTATTATAAATCATAATGGTCAAATACAGAAGGCAAATTTGTGTGAAAATGGTAATGATTAATAAAACTAGTCAGTTGATCAATTGTGAAATTGACTATACTTGCTGTGAAAGCAGATCAAGGAACAGCATGACTGAACAGGTGAAACTGAGGACACAAGTACTTGTAGTTTTTCATGCAGATCAAGAAACAGCATGACTGAACAACCAACCTTCAGTGTCCAGACCTGTTAAAAGCCCCCCCCCCTTCTTATTTATCACAGTAGTCTCAAACACTCTTTATATACTGATATATCTGTGTTAGGAAGGACCGACTTGTTTTTGGTGCTTGTCCTTCTAAGAACAGACCTAACTGAAAAATTGGCACTGAATATACACAAACTAAAGCTCCTGTAACGTGCATCCATAAACAAACCTAATTATGAAATAACAGGCTATCGAGCACACCTTTGTGGAAAATTAGGAGAAAAGCAGGACTAAAAATATTGAAAAAGTAGGAGAATACCAGGATAAAGTATGACAGAAACCAGGGTTGGGTTTCTTCCCTTCCAATGGGAAGAAATGGGTTTTTACTGGTAAAAAAGGGGAAGAAACTCCCAAGGGTCACAAAGTCTGTGACAACAATCAATGGATCTGGTAAGAGATTAGCATCCTTGTAACTGGGATGTAGAGCATATGCCACAAGGTGCACCATTGTGATGGCTTGGTTGAAACATTTCTTAACAAATCATGTACTAATGTTGCATAAGAAGTGAGGAATACCAAAATTGATGCTTTTAAACGGTCTTCGTGCAATTAATTGATGAACAAGTGGATTCCAATGATCCAAACAAATTAATCAATTAGTGAATCCTGTGATCAGCAGTTCTATCACACACATGTGAATCGTTAGTTGTCGTCTGTCATGTCTTTTAATAATGTTTCAGTTATAAAATCAAGATGAAATTAAGACATTAGTTAATATTTATTGTAATAATTATGTTTGGTGAAAATTAATAATTATTTATTGAATAATGATGGATTAATAGGCAGCGATGTGGCGATTTTGGCTCTTATTGGGTTGAATCCTACAGTGTTGTGTGTTAAGGATGGCCAAAGATATCTTTCCTTCAGCTGGTAGGAAATATTACGTGCATAGAAGTCGAGCTGCTTCTGAGAACTCCTATTATAATTTTCAAAAAGTGCATATGTGTATTAATAGCATGAAAAATATATTAATATTTGTCAAATTTTGGGGTTTCTTCCATTTCTTCCCAAAAATGGAAGGGAAGAAAGTATTTCTTCCATAACAGAAATAACACAGTTTTACCATCCATGGAAGAAACATGCCCACCCTGACAGAAACAGTGCAGATAACACAATTTTTCATGTTTATAGCTCACCATGTACCTGTATATAATATTTGTTATCCAAAATAACACATATCTTATGCAATTGTCACATTAAACAGTTACTGTTCTTCACTGATAGAAGATCTACTCTCCAACAAGAACCTACCTCTAATGAACACCTACTCAACAGGTGTAGTGAGTTTTATAAATGCTTAACCCTGATGAGTGCATACCATTGGTAAGCTCCATGGTAAAGGAATGATGCTCACTGCTGAATTTGCCCTTCTTTATACTCCCTCCACACTCTCCAAAGCATTCATAAGTTGACGTAAAAGGAATCATAGAACCAATTTTACTGGATTTGAACAGTGTTATTAGCCTTTATTTTTCAAACACAACATATTACACTTTACAGTGACAGAAACTGCTAACACAATAATATTGTGTGTTACCAAAATTGTGAAATGTTAATTGGCTTTTACATTGTTTTTCAGCTCATTTATGGCTATGTAGAGACAATTAAGGAGGAAATCCATGCTTGCATATGCAAGAATAAGGGTTCATTTACAGTTCACTTGGAATGATTTCTTGCACAGAATGCAGTAGGCACTTTAAACAGAACTTGCATCTACCCAATACCATTGTTCCACTACATATCCATTTTGTTTAACCAAAATTCTTGGAATTTTGTGTGAGTTGGCATGTTTACAGTGTTGTTGTTATAATAGGGTATTCTTATCAGTCCTGTCACCAATCTACCAAACCATTACCAGTGTATGTGCATCATAAGTGGCCTAAAAGTAGAAAGCATGTTAAATACATAAGATACTGGAACCATTACTATTATTGTACAGCTGATGATGATTATGTTTTACTGCCACTTTTATGCACATGGTAGGCTAAATGACCTCCAAAGGTAATGAAGTGAAATCAAAGATGAAACAACCTTCAGATATTCCCTCGCTAAGATTCGAACATGGGTGGTAGTGATCTGTGGTCCAACATGCTATTGCTAGACCATGGAGGCGTCCCTTATTGTACAGCTGCAAGAACTGCATTAGAACATTCATGACTGATTGCATTGCTATTATAGAATCTCTCCACAGCTTAATATGTCACTGATGACAATGTTTCACAGCACCAGATTATGGGCCTTTTTAATGTAAAAATAAGGTGGACAATGATAAATTAAAACAATGTCACATTTGATATAAGCTGCTCATAAGGAATAATGTGGACGTTTTGAGCTGATAATTGAATATTAATGTTTTAGACTAAAAAATGGCACAGAAAATTATTAAAATTGAGTGGGTGGGAAAATACATAAAAACTAACGGTAATGAAGCAAAGTCAAACCTTCAGATATGCCTACGCCGAGATTCAAACACAGGTAGTAGTGATCCAACACGCTACCACTAGACCATGGAGGCATGCCGTTTTCAGTTGGACAACCCCTTACAAATAAGCAGCAACTCACCTGTGGTGGCTTGTAAAAACACAGCAACGTTGCCGGAAGAAGGTTAGCGGCACCCCCCTGAAAAAGTCGGGGGAAATGGCAGGGTTGGCAAGATCAGTCAATAAGAGTATTGACCAGACCAGTGGTTAATACTAGTTAAAACCTCCTTTTTACTGGTCAATTGAAAAATCCCTTTTTATAAAGCATTAATTTACAAAAAAATTATTTTATGGTGTGGTGGCATATCAACATGTAAACCATAGTATCCCCTCCGAGTACATTCATATGGGGGAGACAATTAATAATTTATTCATCTATTTAACAAGAGTTTTAAGAAAAATTACTATTTAAGATTTAATTGGTTTATTATATCACCTTTGGCACATAGCACTGTATGATAGTGATTTTTTAATATCAGAACATTGTGGTATTAGAACATGTTTACATATCAAGAATAACTAGTAATTCCCATCTGCTCAGATTGATAATCCCCATAGTGTCGTATTAATATTAGGTATCCCAACAGATGGGTAAAAGGCACGTCCAGATGCCAAACCTGGTGTTTTTAGCGTTTATTTGTCCAACAGTTTTTCATATTTCTATCTGAGCTACGTCAACAAATTTTATGTTTTTGAAATCTTCAGTCTTTCTTCTTTCAATGAGTATACGTGTTTATTACATTGAGTGTGTAGTAAGGAAATGCCATGCCAGTAAATGATGTGCCTATCGAAGAGTACCAGTGTTTCGGAAGCGTTGTCAAAGAGGCAGGTGCAACACCCCTCTGACAAACAGCAGTATTTGTCGCTGACTATTTACTCCCTATAATTATCTTCATACGCATTAGAATCAGCATTCCCCCAGGTTTCTAGTGGTATATGTCGATATTAGGTGTGAGAAGAAATAGTTCACTAAAAAACGAAATGAAAAAAATATAGTTGTGGAAACAAAACAAAAAAGGGACATATAGCATCTGAAAGAGAAATATATCCTTTATACAGTTATACAAACAGCAGTTTGATATATATTATGGTCAATCAGCAAAGAGATCATATTCATGCACCCGTGGCAAATCATGCCATCTTCAATCCTACTCAGAAATACGGAGGTTCCGATTTATTGACAGTAATGGATATTGATTTAAATGATGAATTTACCTCCACTTTGCGGACCGTAATGGGTATGCGCTTTATTATCATTTGAACTATTTTATTTTAGAGCAGTTTCAATTAGTTAGATTTAAGAAAGTTTGAAGACATTTGCCTTTGAAGTCGGATGCCTGCCGTGGAAATACTTCGTAAAGTTAAAACTGAGCCATAATGCGGCAGGCGTAGCAACCGACTTGCTATACTAAAATAAAGTTTTGCCTAGTTTAACGATATACTACAACCTACAGAAAAAACAGTGTATACAATAATTCATATGTTGTAAATACTATGTAAATTGTATTAATAAATATAATAAATGAAGCATATGGCAGAAACAGATGCAGGTCGCCTGTCATTTGTCTTAAGAGCTTTTCGGTACTGCTTGTTTTGGGCGATAATACATTGATCTATGCAATTCGGCTTATTCAGACTGTGCGAATCATACAAATTCATCACCATATTTAAAAGTTCACTGTATTATAAATACATTCCATGCTTGTTATAATATACTTATCTATATTAAAAAGATTTACAGAAGTAAATCTATAGTAATTGGTGATAACATTTATAGGAGATAAATACAGTACACATAATGACATAGACATACACTGAATCAGTGAGTGTCAGGCTCTATTTGACTAAATAGTAAAATAGTTACTTATGATATGTGATTTAAGAACAATTCATTATTGCTTTTCAGCTGGTGGTACACTGGACTTATTCTGGTCAGTGTTCATGGCTAAGGATGCCATTCCCTGTCAACTTGACATGGCTTCAGCTGACCTGTTACAACTGAAGTTGGAGCTTGACAGCTGTCACAAGGTTGAAGGTGAACAAGGCTGCTGTTCCCAGGACTGCCTATGCTGAACCCATGCTGGATTATAAATCTAGTACTTTAACTTGGAGCAAGAATTCACCCAAACCAAACAAAGAAAACAAATTTTGACTGAATTGGATAAATTTCAAAATTGAAAAAAATGCATGACAATAGACCTTTACATTTAATAATCAGTCTGAATCAGGGCTTATGGGTGGCAGTTGCATATGTGGATGAATTTTTATTGGTACTGTGTTAGAAATGACAAGTTCAGAGGTAACAACAATTCAGTTTTAAACAGGGTTACACTTACAGACTGTATACAGATGCCCAAGGACAGATGATGTTGCTGAAGTTCAGAGTGAATTGGTTTTTTGCAAGGTTATAAAAGCTTAATTTTGGGTAATGTACCGATTTGATCATTAGATTTGTCATGCTTGTAATGAACCGGTTTATATAATACAGCATTTAATAATACATTGCAGTATAGAGAACACATCATGATATTTTCTAGAGGTGTAACTCCCGGGGATTTAATATATTTGAGGCTTCAAAGATGGCTTTCTTTTAAGCGTAAAAATGTGTGGTTTAATTGTTTTTTTTACTTCAGCACCAAGTCTCTTTCTTATAAGCTCAATTTTAATATCATTATACAAGTTGAATTTTTTTTAGTTGGGATACCTATTAATATTCAATGAAGTCTTATAATTGGGCAATGAAGATACTTGGCTATACTATGGTGTAATAACAATTAGATCACTCGCCATACAAACAATGCTGCATATTGCTATATAGCAGTATCTGTTCAGAATGATACATATATGTAGGTGTTACTACAAACTACATGTTTGTTTTGTTTTTCGGGGAGATTCCCCAGGCTGTCGCTTAATCAGCACAGCCTCTATGTTGGAGTGGTTGAGAAACCTCCTCCCTCACCACTCACAGGGGAGCAGTATGGAAAGGTGGAGCTGAAATACCCTGAGGTTGGTCACTGCCAGAGTGTTTTACGTCCTCAGGTTTTTTTTAACGTCCCCGTTTATTTTAATCAATTCAGTGGAGACGGCAGCGCCATTTAACGTGGTCTGCCACCTACGATGTTGTAAGCCAAGAAATTAATCCCTGGAAAAGTTTTCACCTCTTACAGGGTTCGAACCTGTGACCGTTGGCACCAAGTGCCGGATGCTTAACCGCTAGGCCACCGGAGCTCACAAACTACATGATGTTGCTAGCAATATTCAAGCATGACTAGACACAATTATAACCCTCCTATTAGTTGATTAGGTATTTGGCAGTGTTATATTATCCTGACAGTGTTGCATATTATCATATTGGGAGATTCACCAGTGCAGTTGCTTCCCATTGTTGGCTGGCTACAAAAGCATGGGTAATAGAATTCATCAGGAACAGACGTTTACCTGAGCTTTATGTCAAGACTGTTTGTCATTACCTAGAGCATTACTCCATGAATCTGCTACAACCAAGACAAAGCCTATAGTGTGGTGGTCATGTGTTTGTAGATCAGGCACTGTCCGTTCTGATATGAGTACTATAGGACAGAATTTCATGCTGTGTCCAGCCAGCTCCTATTGAACAGGTATTCTCAAACTCTGGACTCCAAAGTTTGGAGTCATTCAAACAAAACTCTGAAATAGGCTGGGATTGCAGAAAACTGTTAAACTGGTATGTGCTACTGATTTCTCCATGGGAAAGAAAGAGATAGACTAGAGAACATAAACATTTATCAACAGGATAGGACTATCTATTATCAGACTTATTTTTATTATATTGTGCAATGTCAGCAAACTCAATTTCAATGTAATAATTTGTTTTGATAAATGTTTCAATACATGAAACAGAGTGTGTTTTATTTATTTTTTTAACTATATTTGTTGTTCAGAATCTAACAACAATCTTTGAAAATTTGTATTGACCAGTATTGACCGCCTTTTCAAGTATTGACTGGGGTATTGGATTTGGTGCATTCTAGGCCACCTTTTCAGCCAAACCAAAGTAGCAGAATAATTTTGTGTTGACAAAATAGGTAATGAGGGACTGTAAAACAGATGATGTATAGTGTCGGCTGCTATTGAAAAGGCTGAGTAGCGCTATAACTTCACTACTCAGCTTTATTTGATTGTTGAAGGAACACAATAGACATAGCAAAAGTAATATCCGAGTACCAGATATTCTGAAGAATAGCAATATGAAACTTGCTGCAGAACCAAACCAAAGTTACTGGCCCATAGAAGAGCCTACATTGATTATTTGATAGGATTAGTAAATGTTACAAATATCAGTCAATATACTGTATATTTTGCTTGCAAAATCAGGTGGTCTCTCATATTTTGCCATGCCTGTGTAAAGTTCCCTCACTGGGAACTCCACTAGCCCATAAATGTTGTAGTTAAATTTCATCTCGCATTGACTTTGAAGGTTTAAATTTAATGTTGGTAGCATGTGTTGACCCAATTTGTGAAATATATGAAGACACAAAGACCAAAGTTGCCATTATTGCTGAGTTATATAATAACACAAGCAATATGCACATGTTTATAACAATTCAAGTCATTTTGAAATTACACACAGCAAAGAAAAAAGTAGGAAAAGGCAGGAAATAGTAAGAATTACGGAGAAAAGGTAAGGAAAATAGGGCAGAGACAAAAAGTAGGATAGCTGAACAGTCTGAAATAATCATCCACCTCAGGTATAATTATTACAGCCTAGTAATTTTGATGTTAAACTAGCCTGACAGGAAGTTAACAGCTTGTTCTAATTTTTTATGTAAACAAACCATTTACGGTTAAAACTTCCATGCAAAATGGCTAGATCTTGACATGTCGTCAATCTGCAGGTTACTTCTAAGAGGCTCTTTTTGTAAACAATGAGAAACTGTTGATGATTTGTGGATGTGATAGCAGTAAACAATGGGAAATGTGGATATAAATTAACTGACGTTAAACAGTTATCATACAGTAAGGTAGCAAAGAAACCTGTCCCCTGTAGTATAAACAATGTTGTGTGAGCAGTCATATGATGATAATGTACTTGAGGATAGTCAAGTATATAATGTTTGGTAATGTTAATTATAATCAACTGCAGAAAAAATCCAATGGTCTTCCTTAAGAAGAGTGATATCACCTGACCCCCCCCAAAAAATTCTCAAATAAAACAAATAAATCAGGGCGGCCATCATTCCAAATGTAACAGCTCTGCTTGCTGATACAGACTGTGAGCTCACTTCAGATCCTGCATTGTAATCTTGTAGATAGGTACAGCATATATTAGCTCTATAATACACATGTATCATGTATGTCTTCCAAGTATTCAAAACACCGATTTGGTCCGACTTCAAAACCAGAACCACACTCATGACACTGTGTGACTGTCACTTAGTATTCTAAATAAATCAGATTTAGCTAATTACTAAATTAGTGTCTAGTTCACCTTTAGATCTAGTACAAGTATATAATTAAGAAATACAAAGTCAGTAAATCTCTCTATTATAGAGTTTATATGAATAGTCAATAGATCTATGCATTTACTAGATTTAGCTTTTAAAATTGCTCCACACATAAATCATCGCATAAAATGATAATTTTTTTTGATAGTAGTCTATCATGAAAACACATCGACAGAAAATATTCTGTACATCTTTCAAGAGAAAACTAATGAACAGCTGGATTACAATTTTACTCCTTAGAAACTTCCTTTCCGTTTATTTACGCCCGTGTGAAATTGACATGACTTCCGAGACTACATTTAACATTGGTAACATTGCATTTGCCAATATCTAAGAACATGTTAACGTGCGCATGAATATTTTAACGATGCAGATACAGTTACTAATCATCTATCAACTGATTGTTGATGTCCAAGATTATTACCTGGCTTGGATACATATTTTACATAATTTGACGGCACATACTTCTATTTACGGCCACGCATGCCTTCAACTTGACAGCAACAGACATCACGTGACCAACGGTTTGCCGACGAGAAGTGGAATATTTTAGAAAATTTACCAGTTAGCATGGGAACTACAAAAAAACTGGAAGACATACCAATAAATATAACTATACTGACATTTTAAAATAAAATTTCATATTCACATATCATGTTATTACATAGATTTTGTATTTAGTTCGTCGATGTTTACATTCCGTAAGACGAGAACATTGGAGATTTCGGGATGCGAAACAAACAGAATAACTAAATACTGATATCATTTCGTTATTGTCATACCAAATAATGTAATATACATACAATATACGTGATGATGATCATCATCATCATCGTTGTCGTCTTCATAATCACCATAATTTACCCCAAAAACATAGTATGAAATGAATTAATACAAAGGTCACAACTTCACACACACACATATATTAGACCACAGGGATTTGACTCTGATAAATAGTAACATATATATTGTGGGGTATCCGGACATTTAGCCAACGGACACTTACCCAACGGACATTTAGCCAATATTTGCAGGGGGGACATTTAGTCAACATTCAAAATTTACATCTACATGTATATTGTTATATTTTTAAGTTTGTGTATGCTCTGTCAATATTATGTTCTGTTTATAGGTGTTGCAAATATACGCCTATCTTTAGATAAGATGTTAGTAACATAATAATTATTGCTGCTTTTTGTATAATTTGTATATTTATATTAATGTATACTGTTTTCTTCGTTATTATACATAAATATAAATAATGATATGCAACATGCAATATGTCAGGGTTGGGAGTTTTTTACACAGACGTTATTAACACCGTTAACTACTCAACTATATCTGGCATGTGGGTAATTACTACTTGTATATACGGCAGATAATCTACTAGTCTCAGAATAACTCTCTATCCAATGTTGACACTTACATTTATTGTAATGTTGTTAAGATGTGACTGCATAACCCCGGTGATATCTCATGGTTTTAAAATGTGACTTAATTTTGCATCAGTATAGAAAGCAAGTCTGAATTTAATTTGAAGCAGTGTTACACTTTCTCATGATCATAGTGTTATGTCACATTGATACATACCTACATCATTACATGTTGGCTTAAATTATTGAACTAATACTGTGATTATTATTTGATATCTAGCCTTTAGTACTGTATAAAGGTGGAAGAGTAGAGAATTCCACTTGGGAACATTTTTTACATGTTGCCGTTGGAAATAAGAAATGTACAAAGTGCAAAAAGTGTGATCATCAGCAAGCTAATAATAGTCCACTACACAAAATGTTCAATGGATTCAGTTTCATCAGCATCAAGTGAGCGAATATTTACAAAGTTTGAAAATATTCACACTAAAGTGTACAATCTTCTATGCAACAGTAAAGCTTTTAATATGGTATTCTGCTATAGGATTCTCAGAGGCAGTGCCGAATTAGACTATTTAACTGTTCAGATAGACAATATTCACTTTTAGTGCAGAAGAACAATAAATGTAATTATTTTGTTATATTCCTACTATTCATGTAGACATTCATGTGTCAAATATTAGGGTGTAGGACAGTTGCTCACCGGTGAATTGTTAATGAGGAATTTTTTAAAAAAGTAAATGATTTTTAATTCATAAATATATTTCTTAGTATCATATTACCTATATAATTATTGGGATGAATATTACCAATTATTAGGGAATTAAAGTTCAGAGCAACTGTCCATACTCCAAATATTGAGTAGTGTGCTGATAAAAATGCATGTATGTGAAAGACACTATAAAATAAATGGGTCACCTAGTGCAAAAAGATCTGGCTTTGTTTACAGTGCTTCTGTTTGGTGTACCAGACCATCCCCAATGACACTTAACTTCTTTCACCTGGAACCAGTGACTTCTATAGGCTAGTAGGATAAAAGGGCAACTAGATCTGGCTTCCTTTACAGTGATTCTGTTTTACGTACAGTCAGAATTTGTTGATCCACAAGGTTTGTTGCATGATAATATGTGGGATAAACGAGAATATGATTATTGAGTTCGTGACATACTGGTAGTCTGTGTCACACATTTTAAATCATACAGATATACGTCCGTAGTTAAACCAAATTTCAACAACCGTACGCAAGACATGGAATGGCATTGAAGCCATTGAGCATTTTGATGTTTGTTAATTACAGACACTATAAAGAAATACTCGTGTCATTATTTGAGAGATAAATTTAAATGAGATTATTATGGCTCGATATGTTTTTTTTGTTCTTAAATGACTCAATATTTTATTCAAGTATATTTATACTTAGCGCCCAGTTAAGAAATATAAAATATGGAAACAATATAGATAACACAAACAAAAATATTAAAAGTATACGATGTAGACTTAATAATAGGAAAATTGACAATGTACACCTATAGACAACATGTCAGAAATAAAGAATGTATTATATGCAATGTTTGTGTTTTCAGATTTTAGAGTATAAGACATTTGTTTGTGATCATTACATTCGTACAATGAATTGAATAAAATTCAATTACATACACTATGACGATTGAATATAACATCTGTAGACTATATGTAACATATGTGTTTGCAAGTTTTAGAATATGAGACATCACTTTGTGTTTGTTACATTTGTACAATGAATTACAAAAATACAATTACATACAATGTTTTGTGTTTATTGAAACAACTATATTTATGAAAACTCACATAAACATAATAATTTTTTGAATGTTGGCTAAATGTCCCCCCTGCAAATATTGGCTAAATGTCCGTTGGCTAAGTGTCCGTTGGCTAAATGTCTGTTGGCTAAGTGTCCGTTGGTTAAATGTCCCGAATTCATATTGTGGATGTATATATTATAACCGAACCAGAATAAGCAGCTGTGATAAAATAATCGGAAATTATAGTTTGTGTCTTCAAATTAAAGTGTTGATTCTGTAAAGGGACCCTCCCCTATTCCTACTCACACATGATGCAGAGGGTGTTATTCAGGTAGATTATATATGTGTCTCAAGAAAGACGCCCCTGTTTTGACCAAATCATCCATTTTCACTCCCAATCTGTTATAATAATAATAATAATAATAATAATAATAATAATAATAATAACTGGTAGCATTTCTATTGCGTCCTATCTAAGTATGACAATTAACTGTCATAAAACCTTCAACATATGGACATATATAAACAATAAATACAGTTAAGAAAAAGTTATACAATAACCTTTGGTAAATTTAATCAGACGCAGGATGACAATTAATATATACCTGATATATATCTGATAAATTAAAAGTGATAATGAACTCGCCGTCATTATATGTGCAATTTTAAAAAGTGTTATAAGTGTTTCTTAAAAGATAAAATTGACTTTGCTTTGATGTTCTTGCGTAGATCGTTCGATAGTGCAGATTCTGATTTATGAAAAATAATTTAACTATGGTATAGAGTTCTTGATACCTTGATATTGTATATACGGAATTTAAAAGGCAGTGCCTGTTATGGTATTCCGGTTTTTCTGGGTTGTATTTCTGGAATGCATATATATGTCTCATTATATCATGGCAATCTATAGCGCTCCCCTTTCCAAAATTTGACTTCTTCAGACTGCTCAGACAGGCTGTTCAGACTAGCACAATATATCACATGTTCAGACAGGGAGTTCCAGTCATGAACTGTTCTTTGGTTAAAGATGCTTCTCCTCAAATCAAGCCTGCATCGACCATTGAACACCTTTTGACCGTGGCCTCTAGTGTATTTCAATCACCACAATCACACCAACGGGTGTATACGGCTTCATTTCCACAGATGTCGGTTTTAGATCTAAAGAATTAGCTCATGATTTCTCAACTGGACAATGTTGCCTCAGGATTATATGACATCACATCCCTCTTCTGATATATAACGAATTCAGAACTGCACATGACGACTTATAATACGGAATCAAAAAAGGGAACATACGAGTTAACACTGGTTTTATTCCATGAGATACTGTTTCACACATTCAAATTAATGATTGGATTAGCACACTACTGTACTTATAAGCGACCTGATGCAAAAGTGTATACACAGTGAGCTCCGGTGGCCTAGCGGTTGAGCACCCGGCACTTGGTGCCAACGGTCGCAGGTTCGAACCCCGTAAGAGTTCGAAACTTTTCCAGAGATTAATTTCTCGGCTCACTACATCGTGGGTGGCTGACCACGTTAAATGGCGCTGCCGTCTCCACTGAATTATTTAAAATAAAGAGGGACGTTAAAAACCCCCTGAGGACGTAAAACACTCTGGCAGTGACCACCCTCAGGGTATTTCGGCTCCATCTTTCTGTACTGCTCCCCTGTGAGTTGGGGGAGGAGGTTTCTCAACCACTCCAGCATGGAGGCTGTGCTGATTAAGCGACAGCCTGGGGATTCTCCCCGAACAACAAAACCAGTGTATACACCAATGTAGATAATACGAGCCGAGTTTGTTCTCTTTTTTGAGGGTGCCGAACAGCCACACACAATGTATGGAAAGTAAATTAGCCTTCTCAGCATCAGTTCCGAGGATGTGGAATAAGTTGACTGATAATTTTTTTGGTGTTCTTAAAAGCGGTTTGTGTATTTATGTATAAAAATGTATTTGTGTTGCGTTCGTCAGAACATAGGTAATTATCATTTCACTGTAAACCGTCTAGCTTGGAGCAACCCAAGTTGATTAAGGCATTACATAACATATATTATTATTATTATTTAGCTAATGTATAATATACTCTTTTTTAGTAAAATTATTTTAACACTGGGCCAGAGTTATGCAAACATCATTGATGTTGTACAGACGGCTTTTACCGGTGTTTCGTTTATGATAGTAACATGATTTTAATATGGGGTTCATCCGTCCTACCCTCGTAAGTGCATTATTTAGGCACACTGCAATCTTCTTCAGGAATGATAACTTTGGTATTGTCTGAGCTCCGGTCCGTGTTGGTTTTGGCGCTCATTCAAATGATGACATCCCTGACTCAGACCTGTTTCAACCCAGAACACACTTCAACTCACTAAGGAGCACACAACACATGCTACCATTATAGGCGTAAAGCGTTGCTCAAACACATAACCATAACTTCCTGTCAGGTTCTCATTTTTATGGATGAGTGAACCGGTCGTCACGTGACGGCATTGCAGCTCAGGAGCCTCGAACCCGCGACCCTTTGACTACGAGTTCTACGCTCTAACTAACTGTGCTATCACTATCACGGCTCATTAAGCAAGACAAGATATTTATCCAAATATATTTATCAAAAGACATTTATGTAGAATGGCTATGTTAGATATATAGTAAGGTTTCGATAGATTTATCATGAACGTTTCTTAAATTGGTAGCAATCCATGGGTTTTCAACAATAACGTTGTAAATTGAATGTCACTACTCACACACACACACACACACACACACACACAAATCAACACACACATACACACACACATCAACACACACATACACACACACGCGCGGGGGCGAGAGAGAGAGACGCCGAAAAACATTTATTAATAAGTATTTTAAACATACACTATAGCTGAAAAACGACAACATTTTCCTCAATTTAGAACACATTTTCAAATGCTTATTTGCATAATAAAAGAATGTTTGCTTACTTATGATAATACTTGTTATTATCCCCAAATAAAACTATAGTTATTGTATTTCTTACTGTGATGTAAATGACTGTACGTGTGTGTTTTGATAATATATACGACTAAATACATTTAATTCGGAAACTTATTTATCCACTAACATTCACCACGAAACAGAATAAAACGTATTACGATATTGTAGATCAGATTAAATTGGTGATAGATAACGAATTTAATTGAAATGAAATACTACTATGTGCTTAATAAAATTATTAATTAAAGGAGTGTATGAGGCGCACTTATTTTGCTTCATTGATGTGCATAACCCATCTCAGTCTAATTAAAGGAAGAACTACTTCTAACAAGTATCCCATAGTAACTTAGCGTCACCTGTGTGTGGGATGTTTCATCCTGCAGGAACGTTTTTGTCCTGATCTTCCCGTGTGTCTAAAATGTATCCAATCAGCCATATGCTTTAGGCATCATTTGCTCCAAGCCCAATAAAATACTGACTGACCGACCCATTCATTTTCCCACCAAATCACTGACTCATCCAATCACTCCCATTAAATCAATCTATTAATCGTATCATAGCAATAACACAAGTCTAGCAACTGTGTTCAATTGTGGATAAATATTGCTCTGTTATAATAACACCGAGTAAGTTGTTTGTTTTACCTTGTTGCTGGTTATATGCGAAACATATGGTCAAGGGGCGACTCTCTATTGAAACATTCCACAAACACAGGTATAAGCCGGTTTGGAAACCATGACCTCTATAGTAACAAAAACTAATTCCATAAATGATTTTTATGTTTTATCCACCAACAGATTAGACTATCTGTGTGATTAAACCCACAGGCAATATCCCATGGTGTTATCTAAAGCTCTACGAAGCGGAATATTTTAAATAAAAGAAGCGAATCGATGTTTTTATATTGATGATTTTCGGGATGACTTTCTGTTCGGCAAAGAAATCTGATCTGCAGTATCCATACGCCCACAAAGTCTACTTTTGTGGATAAAATCCTATACGAGTCAACAATATTTATGATAAATATACAATCTGGTAACAAAGACACGTGCAAAGTACAATAGATATTGTTCTATACTTTAACCTCTTATTACAAATAATTTCATATTAAATAACCTGGTAAAACACCTCCATGCGGTCACGCCTCAACGACGGCCAACACCTGTTCTGTATTGCGGTCGACTTACACAGTCCCAACCATCTTCCCATAAATTACAATGCCAATAACGATGTATATAGCGGCCACGCAAGCGTTTCTTCCGTATTACGGCGAGGAATACTTACGGTCCGTAATACGAATTTGAGTCCTCAATTGCGACCAATCAACATTCTTGGCCACTTGCGAGATGGATGATTGACTGCTGATCTCATAGTAACAGTCGCCGATCCGTTTAAAATCACGAATCCGTTGACTGCAGATGAGTTTACAGCTGCTGATAACAAGACGCCGGGATATAGCTGAGGATGACGAGTCGTACTGCTTAAATAAAACCGCATGTCCTGACATGAGCTAATCAACTGAAACTTTTTTGTGTGTTAATATGGGACTTGTTAAAATAAGACGCTTGCAGAAGGCAATGCCATCATCCACTATAGCAACCAGTCTGGACCACCATCACCTAATTCCTCAGAAAAGTGTCAATAGCATTTTGGGAAGTGTTTTATGATGTGACTGGCGACGTCTTTGAATAAAACTTTGGTTTTTACTGGGTACAGTTGTGTTACGGCCAGTCCTCAATTACGTTCACAAATCGCCGGTCACAATACAGGCGTAATACAGGCGTTTTGTTGTACAAGTTAATAATCGTAGGTCAGCTTCTGGATGTTACAATCTACTTCCCAAGGTTTAAGTTGGCTCATCCCCGCCGTTGGACAAGTGGTTGTAGATAGCTGGCCGAGGCCTGTCTAATTCGTTCTGGTACAGCAACCAATATGTTGTCATCTTGCCCACGTCCTGTATTAAGAATGGAAGGGCACAGTATAAAATCACCGAATAAATTTGTGATGCATTCGAAAGAAACTAAAGAAAACTGACTTATTGCAATTTCACGCAAAGCATACATCAATTATCAAAACAGGATCAAGAGATGTTTCAGCTTACGGCTTCGATTACATAATGTGTTTTGTTTAATGACCTTAATATCAATCTCTCCGCGTTTCTCCATGATGTAGCCGCCAATATCATTAAGGATGTCTCTCGTTGCCTTGCTGATTTGAATCTTTAAGGCTAATCAGAGAAACCAAACGTGTAAACATTAGCTAACTGTGACATGTTTCTTACTTTCAAAGCTCTCTTTATTCAAGGAATAGTTAAACCGATCTTAACTAGCATTCTATGTTGTATCCAATTCGTAGCTGTCGTTGTTCATAAAATAGGAAATAAATCTAAGGTATATCTAATTTATCCGATTGTTCAATTATTTCATCTACCTTCACCATTTGCTTCCATCATAGCTGCGACGGTAACTGTTTCACCGAAGAGGCAATAGCGAGGCATCTTTATGCCGACTACCCCAGCAGCTACAGGACCTAGAGTATTACACAGATGAAACACACACGCAGGCGCACACACACGCACGCACGCACGCACGCATGCACGCATATATATATATATATATATATATATATATATATATAAGTTATATAATTACATGTATGTACATCACTTTTTTAACAAATGACGCAAAATACATATATACAAATATCATTATTATTGTGGTGAATCACACGTTGCGCTACCTGGTGGCGTGCATTAGATAATTAAACCCAAATTGTGTGAGTTAACGCCTCGGCTAAACCTGATGATTATAATATTAACCATCTCATCACAAGTTTTATCTAAACGCAGCGAAATTCAGGCGTCATCGTAACCGAAAAACGATGTTACATATGTTCCACCAAAATCACACCCAGGAATGATGATACGGCGGGAAAAAAAGACTAAACAAGCCAAACAGCCACCTGAGTGAATTCCTATCCTGAGCTTCAGTTGCCGGCGAGGCATATGTTTGATAGTGAACCTTGAAACGAGGCTAAGAATATCCAAAGACAAAGATGCCACAGCTGAAGCGTGTTGGTTGCCGTTAGGATCAGGTACACCGCTGACAGTCACATAAGCATCGCCGATCGTCTCAATCTGAAATATGAGAATCGTCGTGTCTAGTTTGACTCCTTCGACATTAAGAGAAATAGGTCGTGTTTTAGGAGCAACCGAATATGGCGTAATATGGAGATTGCTGAGTAATATATATATATATATATATATATAAGTACGCATTTTCATTTCCATGTTTATAATCCTGTTCATCATTAAAATAGTGCGGTTATTCACGGCCAACCCTTCAGTATTACTTCGCGATGTTTAATTATGCCCAGGAATATAAACAACTAACCTTATAGACATCGTACTTCTCCACGATACAGTCAAAGGCTGAATACAGGTCATTGAGGAAGTTCACCACTTCAAGAGGTGTACTGTTCGAGGCTATGTTAGTGAAGGAGACAACGTCAGAGAAATAGACAGTGGCCTTCTCGTAGGCTTCTGGTTCGACTTTTCGTCCCATCTTCAGTGGATCAGCGATAAATCTACGAAAGCACGTTTAATGCTCGTGTTAGGTACGTCGATTATATATCAACATATCAAAATGGTCGTCAGAGCAGCGATAGAAAGGCCTTGGATGACCGATGATAAGTAGTATCTTGGAGTATAGCAGATAAAGAGGACGCCGATCTGATACTTTAATGGCCTTGGGGAAGCCTTTTAAGACCCCATCAACTGGCATCGAGCTTCGTTGACATTTTACCTGGGCAACATCTGGTAGAGAAGTTTGTCCGTCTTCAGCTTCTCCTGGTCTAGTTGCTTTGTCCTGTCCGACACTAGATCTTCCAGATGGTTCGTATACTGTTCCATCATTTGGCATGTCTTATCCAGGATATTAAAGACCCTGTCAAAATAAAGCAATTACAACAAATCAGTAATGGTTGGAAGAACAACGTTAAAACATGCCAGTGTATTATTACCACCAATGTTAACAACAATAAAACAAAAATCCATCTCTAAATTATCAAGAATTTTAAACAAAATAGACCACGTACCCAATTCAACAGAACGAAGTAAATAAATATATTTTTAAAGTGAAAAACCCGAAATGTTTCCTTATCCTACAGGTTCGTTGTGTACAACTAGAAACAAGATAGTCATTTCTTTATTACTGTTACACACTTTATTTTCAAGTTCTATTAATGTACTGCTTCTGCAAGTTACCTTTCGTTAAAAATGTGATCTGAAACATTACTGGCCTCCAAGTTCCAGATGCGGGTACACGATGGAGTAAACAATATCAGTTAAACATCGGGTAATACGCGCGAATCATTCACACAATGTATATCATTAGACAGCTGAGTTCTGTTAATAGACTTACACCCCAAAAAAACCTTAAAACTAAACACAGGCTTTAACATACAATAAACAACACCCATTTAATTTATGTTGTATAATTTGTGATTATTGATGTATAATATATAAGTAAACATTAATCGTAAATCTTAAATAAATATATATATATATAATTTGGTTACAACTCTGGAAAACATGTCAAATATTACACAGCCAGAATGAGGTTACAGGAATTGCCCGGCTTTCTACCTATTTCTTCAAGGTTCATGTGAATACATCAGACCATTACTCGTAAAGGATTACACTCATATTACTCGTTACACAAGTAATAACACCCATTAATGTATTGATTGTGTCTTTTAGCGGATACTAATAGAAGAAGAAAAATAACATTGGCCTAAATGTTCATTGGTTAACAAAATATAAAACTATTCAAGGAATGGATATGATTGATTAACAAACAAGGACCCAGTAAATAATTAAATAAGCAGATATTTGTTATCATTTTGATTTTGTTTTGAAATAGATTACTTTTAATTATTACATATAACAACATTACAACTAGCCTCACAAATAGACGTTAATAGGAACCTTGTTCAAGTGTTACAGCTAGATTTGATAAAATCCTGTTTATATATATATATATATATATATATATATATATAACTATCCTGTTAAAAGTCTTCACATAATTTGTAAGTAATATAAGTGTTGGTACCTTGCACATGGCGACGGGGGATTGGGTATCTGAGAGACCCTGGGAGAAATACCGACAGGGGTTTAGGCCCCTGGCAGGTTTAACCAAGCCGGACAGGTATCAGAAGAGGGACAAGACGTAACCCATCACCTGGTCCTTCCGGTTGAGGGTCGGGCATTGGGCTAACAACTCCACTCCGTAAAAACAAACATTGTTACGGAAACTACAACAATTCGTTGTTATAGCCTTATGACCCACTGGAGACGAAGGGGATTAAGTAAGTAAATCAGAATAAGAAATATGTAATGGCCATCATAAAGTACTATGTTTAAATCTTTAGATTTACTACCAAAGCCGTAGTCTTCAATCTTATTTATTGAAGTAATATCTTTAAAAAATCATTTTAAGCAGAATATAAAGATAAACAAATAAAGCCAAATAGAACAATATCTTATCATGTTGTCATTGTGATCCAGAGAGCCTTAACATCTATTGACAAAAATAAAATACCAAATATGGACACAGAAAGAAATAAACAAGAGCAAGATTGGTGTTTTATATGTGATAAATGGTTTTAGTGAGTGAGGTTTTCGCTTACTTTCCTTCGTTTGCTTCCTTAAATAGTTTTATCACTTCAGTAAAGCTCGGCCTAGAAATAGCTTCTTCGCTCCAGCATGACGTCATCAACTTACACATATAATTGGGACAGGAATCTTTGGGTACCATCGGTCGGTATGGAGGATCCAGACCGAGTTGAACTAAACGGACGATTTCTGTTTGAAAGCAAAAACAAACATTGGCCGAGTTTAGATCTTCTAGCATAGAGAGAGAGAGAGAGAGAGAGAGAGACACACACACACACATGCACGCACGCACACACACAGAAGAGAGAGAAGGGAGAGAGAGGCAGAGAGAGGCAGAGAGAGAGAGAGAGAGAGAGAGAGAGAGAAGAAGAGAGACAGAGAGAGAGAGAGGGGAGAGGGAGAGAGGGGTGGGAGAGAACATGCAATCATTTAAAACTGTTGCTAACAAGTTATGAATCAATCAGTGATAGCACATCACATGTCATCTAACACTTGTCAAATATAATTTAGAAATGTCACATTGTAATGGTATTTTGCTAAATTTATAATTTTATTATTATTGTTGTTGTTGTTTTTGTTGTTATTGCTGGTAGTGGTGGTGTTGCTGTTGTTGTTGGTGTTATTGTTGGGAGTGGTGGTGGTGTCGTTGTTGTTGGTGGTGTCGGTGTTGTCGTCGTCGTCGTTGTTGTTGTTGGTGGTGTTGTTGTTGTTGTTGGTGGTGTTGTTGTTGTTAGTGGTGTCGGTGTTGTTGTTGGTATTGTTGTTGTTCGTGGTGTTGTTGTCGTTGTTGTTAGTGGTGTCGGTGTTGTTGTCGTTGTCGTTGTTGTTGTTGTCGGTGGTGTTGTTGTCGTTGTTGTCGTTGTTGTTGGTGGTGTTGTTATACAATTTACCATTGTCTAAAACCTATAAGGACATAAAGCTCATGAGTACCTCTTGTTCCCCCAACATATGAGAGATGCACCAAAATATCTACCCTAGCATTTACTCTTTAACCTCCCAGTTTCTTGAGCCGAGATATTAACCGAAACAATGGTGTGCAGAATATAGTCGAACCCTGACTGCTTCGAAAACACCGAACTCACATTGGATGCGCAGAGATAGGCGTTATATTCAGGCTTACTTACTATATTTAATAACACATTTCTTGCGTGTTATATTTTACCTTTAGGTAGTTCGTTGGTTATTGCCTGATAAGGACGTACCAAGGTTATGATCTCCTGCATGATAATCCCAAATGAGTACACATCACCGGGCTTTGTGCCGCTAAGGAAATGGTTTTCCTGACGTAGAATCTCCGGTGCCTTGTATAGTAATGCTGAATGATAAAACAAAAAGAATCTCTGTTAGAATCTCTGGAGATATATATCGATCTAGTATATAATCGTCAACCACAAAGGTCCACTATACCTTTGATGAGTACATGATAAACTTATTAATTATGCCCGTTCAAACACACCTACACATATTTAGTGGATAAGGTCGTTGTTGTTAGATTTATTGAACGAGCATAATAAATATAGACGACACAGTAGCAGTAATAGTAGTAGTGATAGTAGTAGTAGTAGTTGTATTGGTAGTAGTAGTAGAAATAGTAGTAGTAGTAGCAATGGAAGTAGTAGTAGTAGTAGTAGTAGTAGTAGTAATGGAAGTAGTAGTAGTAGTAGTAATGGAAGTAGTAGTAGTAGTAGTAGTAGTAGTAGTAGTAATGGAAGTAGTAGTAGTAGTAGTAGTAGTAGTAGTAGTAATGGAAGTAGTAGTAGTAGTAGTAGTAGTAATGGAAGTAGTAGTAGTTGTAGTAATGGAAGTAGTAGTAGTAGTAGTAGTAGTAGTAATGGAAGTAGTAGTAGTAGTAGTAGAAGAAGTAGTAGTAGTAGTAGTAGTAGTAGTAGTATCAATGGAAGTAGTAGTAGTAGTAGTAGTAGTAGTAATGGAAGTAGTAGTAGTAGTAATAGTAGTAGTAGTAGTAATAGTAGTAGTAGTAGTAGCAATGGAAGTAGTAGTAGTAATAGTAGTAGTAGTAGTAATGGAAGTAGTAGTAGTAGTAGTAGTAGTAATAATAATAGTAGTAATAGTAGTAGTAGTAGAAGAAATAGTAGTAGTAGTAGTAGCAATGGAAGTAGTAGTAGTAGTAGTAATAGTAACAGCAGTAGGAGTTGCAGCGGCAGTGGGGGTCAATAACAGTAATATAGTAGGATTAGAGTGGTGGTATTAGTAATATTAGTATTATTGGTAACGGTTTAGTAGGAATACAAGGATAGCAATAGCTACACCGGATGGACCGTGTATGATAGATTAAATAATATTAGATTAAAAAGAAATACGCCTAAAAGCCAATACTAATTTTCCAATGTGCCCCGGAAATAATCGCTTCTTTTTATTTGATTAAATACAGATCGTGCAATAATTTGAAATATTATCTATATAAATAAATGTGAATGTGTGTGTGTGTTTGTTTGCATGTTCGCAAAAACATCTGAAAAGAGGGTCTTAAGCGGCCTTCATTCTGTGGACTAATTGGATGACAAATAATTAATTTCACAGTCAATTTTCCTTGAAGATTGCTTCAGCAGTAAAACGGTTTTCATTAGGCAACGGAATTCAATTTCTTTGATTGGATAAATAATTAATCTTCCTCGAAGGTAGTATCCCTGAAAAAATACATTCATAATCAAATTCTCCGTATTCAATCCATTCAATCAAGATCAACAGTTCTTTTCTGACAAGATGAAGATACTTGGCAACTTTAAAACTAGAAGTTTTCAAAACTACTGGTTTCAAGGCATCTTACAAATTCTATAAGCTTTTACTTATGTACGTGACAATTTCCAGAAACTTCTCTAACTTCCACACTGAGTTGTTCCATGCTGTTTCTGAGATTGTGTTTCATGCTCAAGAGTTGGAAATGGAAAGCATTTATTCATTCTCACTCCCAATGGAAAAACCTGAGAATGTTGTATGCCCTGCTGCCTTTTATACCTTTTATCGCTTATTCCAATAATTCTTTTACCTACTAAAATAATTTTTAAAGCTATTATTCTAAACCCAAGAAGCCCCCCCCCCATAAGAGGAGCAAGCTTTAAAGTCCGTACGGAGCGCGGCTTTTAAGTTTGTTCTTAACTATCCCGTTGCAAGTATTTAACTATGTCTCCTATAGTGACCACGTGTTTCCACTCCTTGGAGGATCTGCTACTAGAATGATTACTAGAATGATTACTATTATTAATATAGAATGTTAGAATCCACATAAATTAAAATCTTGTTAAATCGTTTTTCTTATTCGGATGATGGCCAAACTTACTAACGAAACATCATCCCAACCCCCCCTCTATGAAAATGTTCTATCTCGGCTAATATCTCTCCAATAATTTAATTATAAAATAAATGACTTTAACCAGATGTTATACGTGTTTTGTTTTTTTTTGTTTGTGTGTTTGTGCGTGTTTGTGTGTGTGTGCGTGTGTGTGTAGGTGTATGTGCGTGTGTGCGTGCGTGTGTGTGTGCGTGTTTGTGTGTGTATGTGTTTCCTGGCGATTCAACTAAATAACAGCAAGAATAGTAAATTAATTATCACATATTATAAAACCAGATGTACGCTAGATGTGTTTGTTATATTGAATAGAATAACACTATATTAATAAAGAAATTGACAAAAAGTAGTAGTAGTAGTAGTAGTAGTAGTAGTAGTAGTATTACCTGAATACTTCTTATAATCATCAATAGATCTATCGTTGATTCTAATCCTACTCAGACCAAAGTCAGTTATCTTACACACCCATCTATTGTCTACAAGACAATTGGATGACTTTAGACGTCCGTGGAAAGTAACAGAGGAGCCGTGAAGACATTCCATGCCCTGTTATGATTGGAGGAGATAGGAGTCACATTAAGCCGTATCACCAAAGTTAGACCTCTGTAATCTATAGATATCAGTTATACGACGACAACAACCTCTTTGATGGTAAGATCATGTGACCAAATTTATGCAATCCTGCTATTGTTCTAACAATCTGAGGTACGCCATAACTATCAGTTCAGCTGTTGTTTGTGACAGTGGCTTCATCCACTGAAGACAACTATTGTCACTTTTCGCTTTCACTGACGAGTAAATTGTTTGATCTAACCCTAACTTATTATCAAGGAATACAACAGCGGTCAAAATCATCGACAAAAATTAAGTTATCTTCTATAAAGTTCAGATTCCAGAGTTTAAAGTTATGTTGATAAGAAATGGACTATAATAATAATAATAATAATAATAATAATAATAATGACCGAAATGACAGTTTTTTAGGTGTTTGGTAACCTCAAATTTACAGCTTCCCCGCGGAGACTAATTCTAATTAAATTACGATATAGTCCGTTTATTGTGCGTGCGTGCGTGTACGTGCATGCGTTCATGTATGCGTTCGTGTATGTGCGTGTGTGCGTGCGTGTGTGCGTGTGTGTGCGTGCGTGTGCGTGCGTGTTTAAGCTGTGTATAATAAGGCACAGGCACAGAGAATCTCGAACCGTGAATTCAAACTTTGGACGTACGTGTGAAATATTATGAAACTTTTTATGTGTTATCACGTTTACTTTATAATATGTTTATGTCTTGATTTCATGGGCAAATATGAAATGTTAATAAAATTATGATAGCGACGACGACGACGACGACGACGACGATGACGACGACGATGATGATGATATAACATTAGTTAATCACTAACTCACCTTACAGATATCCAGCATAAAGGACAGTTTGAAGTCAGCATTAATATTGATGTTAGTATTAGCTAGTACATCCTAAATAAAATACACCATATAGTAGTAATTATTTTGTGAAATAAAATTAAATATATCATATATATAATAATAATAATAATAATAATAATAATATTATTATTATTATTATTATTATTATTATTATTATATTTAGTAATGTAAAATATACTCTTTTTTAGTAAACTTATTCGGTGACAATTAAGTGAAACAGAAAAGAATTACAGATAATGTTAATTAAAATAAGTAAATCTACATATGGTAATTACTTACAGTCAGACTTCCTCTCGAGGCATAGGACGTTAATATACCTTTATATGGTTCATCTACTGATAAGCCAACAAACAGATTGATGTTCTCATGGTGCAACTCTCGTATCTGGCACACACATTATGATTTGTACAAGGGAATATATATATATATATATATATATATATATACGTACGCACCCTAACACGTAAGAACTGATGTATACCGCATGTATGGACATACAGACATACCTACATACATATCTACCTACAGACAGACATACTCACATACAGACATACTCACATACAGACATACATACATACATACAGACATACCTACATACAGACATACCTACATACAGACATACATACATACTCACATACATACATACTCATATACATATATACAGACATACAGAAAGACGGAGACACAGCTCGAGATTTATAAACAAAAATGATAGAAACTCCTGACAATAAAATTTCTTTGAAGGCAGATGGATAGATTGAGACTAAATCCTCAAACATATAATATACATAACCCTTATAAGGAGAATACAGACTTGTCTTAGAGATATGATGAGTTGTCGGTCAACGAATAAACCTCCTTCAGAAATCTGTGTCAGGTGGACGGAAATTCCCTACAACAGATAATATCTGAGTTCTTTATAGGAAAGGAGGAGTACGTATACATTTGAGAGGCTAATTAATTTTCTTGTTCAAATTTCTAATTCAAATGGGAATTCCACATCTATTAGTTTACCTTGTATACAAGTTTCCGAATAATAGATTCATCTTTTCGGAATCTGTTCAACGATGTGGAACTATTCTGCCAAAAGAAAGGTATTCGTAAATGATCACTTAATTACTTACAAGCACACACACGCACAAATACAAACACAAGGACACGATTTATAAGTTCTAGATACCGTATCGTCGGAGCGTCGAAGTTCATCAGGTTTAATTCTCCAGAAAGTATCATTTTTAATGTCGCTTTCAAACTTTAATTTCCTGAAACACGACCGAGTTAGGAATGAAGTAACATTTTAAGAAAAAAACAACAACATAGGCATATTAATTATTACCACATGATAGTTACAGGCATATTAAGTAGCCGATAAGGATCACGTTTAATATAGATTGAGTGAGAATTAGAACATATTTAAAGGTTAACAAAGACAGATTTATTATTTCAATTTTAGTAATATGACATGACATCCTTTTGGTGCAGTGGGTAATACGCTATACTGCAGACTTTATGATCATATCCCAGGATCGAATCTCAGAATTAACTCTTTCATCCACCACTATAAAGCTTTGGTCTTATCATTGCATTTATCTGGGGAGTAGCTTCTTGGCCATTTATCACATCGTGATTAGCCAGCCCACACAATCACTGACTGACTGACTCATTCATTCGCCCATTTACTCACTTCTAACTGCACGAATAATAATATTATCGGTGGATTTTAGTTTAAAGTATCCAGACTTACTTGTACAAGAAAACGGTTCCCACGGAGACAGCGAATAAGGAGAGTATAACTCCGCAGGTAATGCCAACTGCTAGGATATCTGAAATATGAATATCACAGAAGAGGTTTTTTTGAGGAAAAAATTATTTTAATTGAACCGTGAAATCGTTTTGTGCATGGAAGAACAATCCATTTTACAGTTCAAGGATCGTTTAATTAACCGTCACACAGAATTTGAAACGAAGGCTTAGAGCTTACTCGTGGTCAGAGTAAGGTGTACCATAGCACAGACCTGTTGTCTTTGAACAGAGTTCATTTTTCCAGCCGCAAACCGGTCTATCGAGAGGAATATCCTTCCGCCCACCGGCGAACACAATATCGACTCCATCCTTTGGTATTACAGAGTTGCTTTCGTGAGAATATTCTCCGATGGTTATGAATTTATCACCGGAATATATCTCAATTTCGTACGTGTCCTCCTTGTCGCCATTCTGATCAATCTGTACCTCCCCAGAAATCCCTGTAAGAAAGGAACGAGAGGAATTAAAAAGCAAGAGTTATGAAGTTAATTCGATGCGACGGCCTTGAAGCCACAGGATAAAAATAGAATTTGTTATCTCTAGATCGGCATTAAATTTACCACACTGAATTAATGAAGTTTGGGGAAAATGGGGTAATTTCAGTTACACTAATTGATATAACGCTTAAAAAAAACGATAATCAAAAAAGTATGTTCTTATATGAGAGTAGAATACATACATATCAAAACAGTTTTATCGTATCATTCAGAAAATATTGATACAGCAATACTGATCTAATTCAAAACAAATTATTCAATATTCTGACAAATTGACCTGAACATAATTGAACTTAATTCCTAAACTTTTTGGAATCGTAGTTATAGCCGATATTTCTTGAATGTTGTGGTCCAACCGAAGTTCGGTGATTGTTTTCTGATAATCAGGTAAGACAGTATTCTGCGCCTAGTTGTATTTTAAAATTAACAACAAAGGATGCGAACTAGTCGTCTTCCTTGAAGGATTAACAGTTAACATATTAAATATAGATGTTTCCTTACCTGGAAATTTCCTGTTAAACATCAGGCTCGATATGAAGTGCAGATCGTTGATACTATGACCAAGGAGGACAGCGTCTTGTAAAGCAAAGGCATAGAGGAGTATCGAGTCATATAACATACCGGCGTGAATGTCAATCTGTTTATAATACAAAATTATAGATATGGTATATAATTCTATTATATTGTATGGAAATAAACGTGTGCCTTGTTATAATAGATAGGTATATTGTCATATCAATATACTGCCAATAAAACTTAATCTATCTTATTTATTACTACAGATAACTCATAGCATTTTTTAAAATCATATATAATATTATCACAGATGCGTTATATTAGTTATAAAATGTCATAATACACTATAATAAGAAACTAATATATATTATAAGTCATAGTATACAATATTATTAGAACGATGTGCAGATACTGAATGTAGATATTGGACCCACTCCGCCATTTATACCTGTGACAAGCATGTCATCCAGATCGAGCTACGCCCCCACTTATTTTAAATGATTATTTATATATAATATATCTGAGGCCTCGCTTTGAATATTTGACGCCATATCACAAAAATGGGATCATTTAATATCATAAACAACAAAATGTAATCCGATAGTACCAATAAATAATTATAATTATTATCATGATACATTTCAGGAGCCAATTTTTTTCCCTTTCGTAGTACAATCTGTGCGCGTACACACGGACGGACAGACGGACGGACGGACGCACCCACGCTAGAGCCCTGCACGGGTTGGGTTAACCCGTTCGGCTTAACCCAACCCGTTGGTCGGGTCGGGCGGGTTGAAACTTTTTCTTCGGGTTACGGGTTGAGTTTGGGTTTAAGTCTTGCGGGTTGGGTTGGGGTTGTTGTCTTGTGGGTTGGTTATGGGTGTTTTGCCTGGTTATCCAGCATTTAAATGACTGTAGCAGGCATAGAACCCTCTCAAAGCATTCTAAGCACTCCTGACTCAGGAATAGAAACACTGAATCGCATCTCGAGCGGTGGCATTGGGCACAGCTTGCTTGTGTTTCGGGGATAATCCCCAGGCTGTTGCTTGGATCAGCACAGCCTCTATATTGCAGTGGTTGAGACCAGCTCCTCCCCCACCACTCACAGGGGAGCAGTACGGAAAGGTGGAGTCGAAATACCATATGGGTGGTCAATGCTAGAGAAAGAGAGAGAGAGAGAGAGAGAGAGAGAGAGAGAGAAGATTTAAAGTCCTGCTACACGTGGACTTTAAAGGTTGGTACATGAAAGGGTTTATAACAATAAAACATATTTTGAAGGAGTTAACAATTTACCTAGTTTGTATTGGGTGAATGGATTGAATATGGATAATTTGATAAGGAATGGTTTTTCATGGATATTATGCTGAAGGAAGAGATTTGGACCACATCAATGCAAACCAAAGAAATTGGACTCCATTGTCTATTGAAAAGTTCTTTACTGCTGAAGCAACCATCAATGACAATGAATAAATGGCGGGAAGCATGACCGGCTCTCGATGTAATTCAATCTGACTATGTCTCGGATAGCTCAGCTATCGGATGTGTTACACCAGTGAAAATGGTGTGTTTTGCAGATTATATAATAAAGATTTAATTTATATTGGTATAAATTGATTATATTTAGTTATTATTTGTATTTTTGTGTTTTCTTTTTAATTGATCATTTCACGCCCTATATTATCGTCTACTTCAGTGTTTACGCTAAAAAACCTGGTTATTTGTGTTAATGGTTGAGAGTTGTTGACATTGTTTTTATGTAACGACCAGAATTTACTTTCCACTTATTTCTTTCTCATATTTAGATAATGACTTATTCTAAACATCAGTTGCTTGCCTTACGACCTCATGGTGGTAATACCATTTGTTTAGCGAAGCGTCCACGTAGTGGGAAGCAGCCAACGATGAAAGCAGATGAGGTCTGCTGCAAGTAATTTGATCAGTGTGCCAATAACACCATATAATGGCACAAGAAGAGAAGAACACTTTTACATATATTTATTCATAATTTCATTGAAATCTCACCAGTCAATGTCATCTTTGCCTCTCAGATATCGCTAGCATGTTACTAATTTAGCTGCTTTAGATAGTCCAAGTCTATTGTCGCTTATTCGGCACAGCCTGATTCAAGATCTCTTTTCTCCCACCTTATATCCCCTTTGACTGTATGAAGCCACCGATGATGCTAACCATGTCTATCCATGTGTAACTATAATTTCATATGAAAACTTTGCAGCTATCTTGCTACAATGCAATTAGAAAAATCACAAACAACTAGATATGGAGGATTAACCAAAGCCATTGTCACTGCATGAGTGCATGTACATGGTCAGCCACAGATATATACCATAAGTATATATCTATGGCTCACCAATCCGGTCAAAAAATATCAGAAATCAATCAGCCAGTAAAAGCTGGTTAAAACTAGTAAAAGCCACTGGCCCACTTAATACTCGTATTAGCCAGCTTTTGGCCAAGCCTGCTGCAAAGAGACACAGGATGTTTTATGAGCGGCTGTGGATCATACCGGTTTGTGTGTTCATTATGAATTGTTCGAGTTAAGTAAAATTGAAGTTAAAAATACTCTTGCCTGTGCCAAATCAGAGTATGACAATAACAAGACCAAATCATTCACGGGAAATCAAAGGACTGTTTTCCGTGTTGTGAATAGAACATTACATAGAAATAAAACTGTCCTTCCGACTCATATTAAAATATGGCCCATTGTTTTAATAACCTCTTCCGTCAAAAGATATTAAATCTACATGATGGGTTCCCTTCCTGCACCTTATCACAGGGATTGCCATTGATAAAAGAGTCCTGCATGTCCATGATTGATACATTTTGAGGCTTTTACAGAGACTGATATCAGACAGTTGCTGAAAACGTTATCCAATGCTTTCTGTGTAGTTGACCCTATGCCTACATAGCTTAAAGTTATGGAAGAATGATTGAATGTTCTGATAAGTCCGATTACAAAGATAGTTAATATATCGTTATCTCTGGGCGTTTCCCAAGATCCACGAAAGCTGTCCTTGTAAAACCATTAATAACAACAACAACAACAACAACAAAATAGTTTGAACTCTAATAGTCTAAAGAATTACAAACCTGTTTCAAATCTTACATTGTTATCTAAAGTTATAGAAAGGCCAGTTGATTGCCATTTAAACAAATGTTTAATCAATAATAACTTTAATGAATCATTACAGTCCGCCTATAAAAGTTATCACAGCACTGAAACAACCTTGGTTATGGTGAAAATTATATTGTGAGGTAAGCCAGTATTACTTGTTCTTCTACACCTGGCTGTTACATTTGATACGGTTTACCATAAGGCCATTGTTATTTAAATATTTGTTTTATGGAAAATGTCCCTTCCAAAAATTACGGTGGGTCGAGACAAAATAATATATCGCTGAAAACATAGGGTCGGTAAAAAAATTGATACAAAGTTCTAGTTTCTGAAAGATTTGCCAGATTCGGTACCTAGCCATTAAAAAATGCCCCAAGACAGATTTATTCTGGATTACTCTCGTTTTATATTTATTTTTACATTGATATTCAAATTCAGTTTGCCAACCAATCAGAATTTACTGGATTGAGAAACTGATTTAAATGCACTAACAGCAGAAGATGCATGGATATTTTCTCCTTAACGTTAAATAACCAAATGAGGAAATACATACCAAAATCAGCTTCCAGTAATGACAAAAGGAAAATAAATCTGGATGACCAGGGTAGCCATAGCAAAGCATAAAAAGAAGCAGCAAGCATGGAAACGATATCAGCTAACTAGGTATCGTTTGGACTACATCCGTGCAACTACTGAGAAAAATGAATTCACTACCCTGACAAGAAACTTGAAGATTTTGAACGGAAGCTGGCAGCCAGTTTGAAGGACAACCCACAACAGGCCTTGGTGACACACAGAAGGACGATGGCAGCCTCACTGGTGATGATCATGAAAAGGCAGAAACCTTAAACAAGTACTTCACTAGTATGTTCAGAAAGAAAGACACAGACACCATATCTATTATGAATGAGCGATAGGAAAGTGTTACACTCAAAGATATAATAATTACTCCTGATATGGTTGAGAAGAAACTAAATAAGTTGAGTGTTTCCAAGTCAGCAGGCCCAGATGTATTCCATCCACGGGTACTAAAGGAACTGTCCAGAGCAATAAAGGTGCCTTTGCAAATAATATTCAGTAAGTCTATTATGGAAGGTACACAACCAGAAGCATGGAAGGATGCCCACATATATAACACCGATCCACAAGAAAGGATAACAGATATCCAGAGGACATTATAGACCAGTAAGCCTAACATCAGTTATTGGTAAAATTATGGAATCTATAATTAGAGACTAGCTAGTCAACCATATGATTAACGATGATCCATTCTGTGATGCCCAACATGGCTTTGTTCCATGTATGACCTGAGCGGTGGACTGAGTTGCCGGATGGTGAAGACCCTGTGGGTTTCATTTACCTTGACTACAGAAACGCTTTCGACACTGTTCCTCATAGGAGATTAATTAAGAAACTTGAGGCATATGGCATAAATTGCGGCCTCCTCACCTGGATTGAGAATTTCCTCTCAGGCAGATGGCAGCTAGTAGTGGTGAATAGCAAGTTATCTACTTGGGCAGAAATCCTCAGCGGCATACCACAAGGCAGCGTACTTAGGCCAATTATGTTAGTACCTTTTATTAATGACCTACCTGATGATGTCACATGTACTGCAAACATATTTGAAGATGACACCAATCTCTTTCAGGGTATAAGTTCCCATGAGGACTGTCTACAACTCCTGGATTAGTGGACTGGTCCCAGAAATGGCAGATGGAATTTAATTAGGCCAAATGCAATGTTCTCCATCTAGGCTCAACAAACCCATGTTATGAGTACAGTATGAGAAATACCTCATTGGAAGCAATAACCTAGGAGAAGGACTTAGGTGTTACCATTGACCGGGATCTGAAATTTCATATGCATGTGTCCAAAGTGGTGAACAAAGCGTCCAGAATGTTTGGACTTGTTAGAGCAACACTCACCTGCATTGACGAGACGACACCCCAAGCTATTCACCACTATGGTACGCCCACATTTGGAATATAGAAATGTTATCTGGTGTCCAAGGTTCCAGAGGAGAGCCACAAAGCTGATACCAAACTTGAGAAGTCTGCCATATAGAGATAGGTTAGAAGGCCTGAGACTCACATCTTTGTGCTATCGTAGGTGACGTCATGCTGAAGGTTATAGACAAGCTGGAATCAAACCTATCCTTCTCGCTGGCTGACAAATCAAATACCAGAGGGCATAGCCTCAAGCTAGTGAATGGCCGCTCAAGATCAAGTTGTATTCAGTCAGAGAGTGACAAACGATTGGAACAGGTTACCAGCACACGTAGTAGACAGTCCCACATTAACTATATTCAAGTCCCGATAAGACAAACATTGGATATTAAGGGGTTAAAATCTGCCGTGATCCATTAAATAAGAAATACCTTGCATAGAAAACAAGACTTGACCGGAGTTTTTAAAAGGCTGTGCCATCAATATTCCATAGATCTGGTATCGAGGTATCAAGGATATCCACCTGATATCCGTGTCTTCCTCGATGATCATCTGGCCCACAAAACAAATTCTCTAACATATTCTTCCCTTAGTTGAGATTTCGCAATCTCTCCAATAGTGACATGCCCGTTCCACTTAGAAATTATTTCAGTTATTTCTACAGTAATTCGGCCATCAAGCCTAGAAATCTTGTAAATTTAAACTAACTATAACTTCCCCCTCACCGAGAAACACATAAATAGTTCGAACTTTGTGGAGATCTACTTAAAATTGCCATCGAAAATATTGCGGTGATAAGGCTAGTGCCGATAAAAGAACATGTACACGAAGTACAGCGGTTAAAGGCCACATATCATAAGAATTGTGCAAAATTTGACAAAAGCATGAACATTGGCAAAAGGATAGCTAAAAATCTGTAGATTCATATAAGCGTATGTACCCATCGCCATCACCATGGTAACTGGCCGCCATATTGAATTAAAAAAATTGTCCGCCCTAAAAATACGAACTTCGTCATATCTTGATTCCTAAGCAACGTTGGAGCATGATCTTGATGTCTAACATAACATTTCCAGCGTCACGAAATCCATTTATGCAATAATCAGTTTGCTCAGATTATTAGTATATTGATTTTCAAGATGGCTGACAATCTGAAGCAATAATATTTTTATATTTGTTGGTTTTACCAAACATTATGAAATACAGTATCAGAAACTTTTTATTGATATGAAGAATATTGTATGATCTTTTTATAAACATGTATATGATATAATAAAATTAATTAAACATACTATTTAGAATATATTTAACATACATGACCGGAATAAGCAATCAGGCAATGCCTCTATATTCTCTATATCCGGTATCAAGGTATCAACAGTAACAACAAACCCACACGTACAGTTGATAATTAATTAATTGTTATTAAATACATACATCACTCACCTGCACATACTTTAACCTCAGGAAGATAGCAATCGCTATCCTGGTACCTCAGTTCACATTGTAGATTAATCATTAATGATTTTAGTAATATAATTTCTTGTATAATTGTTATGTGAACTGAACGAATCTATCTATCTATATATATATCTATCTGTCTATCTATCTATCTATATATCTATCTGTCTATCTATCTATACATCTATCTGTCTATCTATCGGCGCTTTATCACAGAGATGTTTTAGATGGCGATTTTAAGTAGATCTCCGCAAAGTTCGAACTATTTATGTGTTTCTCAACTAGGGGGGGGGAGTTATAATTAGTTTAAATGTATAAGATTTCTAGGCTTGAAGACCGATTTACTGTAGCAATAAATTAAATAATTACGAAGTGGGACTGACCTGTCGCCATCTTGGATTAGGCCACGTGGTAGCCTAATCCGCTTCCGCACGGTGTTCAGGGGGAGTCGGCGCCAAAATAATAATAAAAAGAATAAAAGTCTATTTTATTTACCGGCGGCGGGTTTCAGCTGTGATTGGCGGCTTTGAAAAACAAGTATTAAAAAAACAATGGGTACTGAACTTTTTTCTAGGTTGAAAGACATATTCGGTTTGTTAGGTAAAGTACTTGAATTGTTTCGATCCTATCTGGAACAACGCTACCAGAGAGTGTCTGTTCATGGTATTTGATCTGATGTTCAGTTTTTGTTACCTGGTCTACCATAGGGTTTAGTTCTTGGTCCTCTGGTTTCTACAATGTATACCAGTCCTCTTGGGATCATTGCGCAGCGATATGGAGTTAAATATCACTTGTGTGCTAATGACACATAGTTGTATATACCACTGGATCCTGACAATGAGTTAAATATCTCCCCTTCCTTGAATAATTTAGAACATTGTATTGCTGATATTCTGTCATGGATGACTCAAAATCTTCTAATGATAATAAAACAAATATTATATATTTGACTAATGGGTCAGTAAAAAATCTAAGGGTTATATTTGACCAATGTATTAACATGTATGAACATGTCACATCAGTATGCCGAGCTGCCTACTACCACCTTAAGAACATCCACTGTTTAAAAGCATTCTTGACACAAGAAACACTTGTAACTGTAGTCCATGCCTTTGTTACATCGCGTATGGACTATTGTAACTCCTTGTTATATCTTATCTTGCTATATCTGATTATAAACATCAGTTCCCTCCAACGAATTCAGAATCGTGTCACTTGCTTTGTGACAAATACCCGAAAATATGATGATATCACCCCAATTTGTCAAAAATTATATTTACTATTAGTTAGACAGCATATCATTTTAAGATTTTACTTAACAACTTATAAATCTATCAATGACATGGCATCTGAATACCTGTGTGAACTGGTGTCCATCAGAAAGTCATCCTGAAAACGAAGACCATCCAGTCAGATACTACTGGAGGTGCCTGTATCTCGTCTAAAGTCATATGGTGATTGTGCGTTTAGTGTTGTAGCCCCCACTTTGTGGAATAGATTGCCGGCAGGTATTAGAAATGACTCCTCTCTTGAAAATTTTAAATCTGTTCTAAAGCACACCTATTCAAGATTGTTTTCACATATAAATAATAATTATCGTTTAAATCACTTATAGGGATTTTACAGACATATTATTTGGGGTATTATTGTACAGTGCCTTTGAATGGCCCCTGTTAATGATGGCGCTTGATTAAATATACATTATTATTATTATTATTATTATTATTATTATTATTATTATTATTATTATTATTATTATTTTGTTGTTGTTGTTGTTAAATGGTGTCCCGAAATTGAATGTGAAATTAATTGCTTGTCATCCAATTAGAACCTAGAATGATTTTTTTTTAATTGACGGTCGAGGTGATGGACGCCATCAACAACATCAAAGTACCAATTAATGTCATATTCACCGCCGTTTAAGACTTTTATGTCACAATATTTGCGAACACACACACAAACAAAGACACAAGTATATATATATATATATATATATATATATATATATATATATATATATATAATAAGTTGCATAATTTAAGAGCATTCTACTTTGAGTTAATGAATACTCTTTTATTAATCTTCCCGAACTTTCATATTAACCAGCGTTGATCGAGAGTTGACTTGTGTGTTCAAACTAAGCATTTTAATTTATTATAACAGCGTAACGGTTACAATCATTACCATCATTACAATCACTGGGCATCATTACAATCGTTACCATTGTTACAAAAACCTAATCACAAATGAGAATCCTACTAAAATCATAGTATGTTCATTTAAATAAACAAATCACCTACCTGTACATTTTTCTCTATGATGTAGTTGAATGGAGGCAGCGCACTGGCTGACCTGATCTTGTCTAGAAAGTTGTTATAATTAACGTCCTGAGGCCGCTTCAAGTTGATATTTAATAAACCTTGGAACGCTCGTCTGGCATCTTCATCTCGACCGTCCTCACCTTTTATACTGTCTATCAAGTAATAATAATACGTGCTATCCATTATTAATAACGAATATAAGAGCTACGATGATGTACAGCGTTGGTTACGTTGGTATTAATTATTACCGTGTATCAATTATGGAGAACTATCGTGAGTAAACATAGTAAAGTGTCGGGTGATATCTAATTACATAATGGTCATCAGGTAACTCGGCTTGATTAGCGTATGATACTTAGTTAATGACCACCGTTAATACACACCGGTGTCGTGTGACACTTGGTCTGCCTTGAACCGCCATACATAATCACACACTTCACTGCAGACACAACACACACACACACACACACACACACATAACTGATTGCGCAAATGGCCACAGACCTAAAAAATTTGAGCTAAAATCCCAGCCTGGTTATATCTGAATGGTGTTTTCAGAATATTCACAAAGAAAGAAGTATTTTATATTGGAAAACCTAGAGATGGTCTGCACGATAAGTACTTCCAAAGTTGTCAGTTGTTATGAATACATATACAAAAATAACGGAATAAATACCTTGTTGCATATCGTAAGCAATGAAGACAAATTCTCCGGTCAGCTTACCAAGATCCAGAAGTAGTAACATACGGCGTCGTACCTCAGCGGGGCTGGCACAAAATAGTAGAACTGATGTCGTTCGGGAATGGAAACGAAAGATTTTGCACAAAGCTGAGATATCATGTGAAATGCGTTTTTAGAGCGTTAATTAAGAGGCAAACCTACCTTTGGCATTTTTCAAAAGATGTACCAGGATATGCGTTATATGAGCCAACTCTTCTGCCTTTTCATGTTCAGTATCTGTGATGACAGCTACCATGTTCTGAACGAGTACGTTATCATCTTCCTAAATAATTGGAACAAAAACAAGGTTTGAATGCCACGAAATGGTTGTTCTAGAAAGAGTACCACCACCAAAACACCCCATTTACTAACCTCTGCATATTCCTGGATACTTTGTGCCAGCCATTCATACGACTCATCCAGGATAGCAAATATACTAAACCGCTCCCAGTGAAAGTGCTTAAGTAATGCCAGTATTGGTTTCTTCAGGAGTTTCTTCGATCCTATTGTTCTGGCCAAAGTATGAAACTGAAATACAACATTATCAATGTGTTCAGTATCAATTTCATGGTATATATATAAATATATATATATATATATATATATATATATATATATATATATATATATATATATATATATATATATATATAAAATATCCACATTAACCAAAACCATCTTAAAACATTGGTGTGTGTGCGTGTGCGTGTGTGTGACCGCTCCCCCACCCCGCCGAAATAAGGATCCGTGAGCTGCGTCTAATCTTAAATACCGAGCTGAAATCAACACAAAATAATAAAATAAAATGACCCTAACTGTGGCCTCAGTGGCTAGAATGTTTTACAAACGCACTACCTTCCTTTTGTTGGAGAATTTCGCCGACTGACATCCCCAGGAGACCATTGGTAGGAACCTGTGAGCGGCGAACAATCCGAGGATTTCACAAACCGGGTCGCAGCCGCCACCGATGATAGCGTCCATCCTCTTGTTGGTTTTTGTGTGTCGTATCAGCTGCCAGACGGTCTTGCCCTGATTACATCCGGTGTCGTAATAGGAAATCTTGATGACGTAGTCGTTTAGAATCATGTCGTTATTGTTGATGTAGTCTACTGCCAGCTGAGCAGCCGGTCCGATCGTGTTTCCAACTGGCCACGAGCCGGTTTGGGGAAGAAACACCGCCAAGTTGATGACTCCCTTCGACGAAATCTGTCCTGTCACGATCACAGCGAGAAAAGGGAGCAATCGCGACATTTCACCAATGGCTACTTGCGGACTGACTAGAGGGCTGTTTCTTGTTCGTTTGGGTGGACGAACATCGAGTTTCTTCACCGATGTTGGTTATACAGATGCCGAGTATACTTATATCTGAAGAGCGAGTATTTAGTTTTGATGGATAGCCGCGCATAGTCTTGCCCTTTTATAGCCTACTGACGTCTAATAATGATGCTAACCATTAGTGAGGTTGATAATTGTTCTCGTGAGCCTCCCCAGGTGATTATTTTCGGTGAACAATCAGTAATTAATAGCTATTGTATCTCCAGCATCTCAACGTGTAATATGAAATAGATATATAGTCGGATATTGAAGGCTTTGTGTTGTCAAGTTATATGGTTATTATGAGATAAACCGACTGCAGATGATATGAGTGTTAATATTACAGGTAACTCTAGGTGATGACGTTATAGGAGTACCGTCCAGAAAATAAGATAGGGTATAATACTCAATTATATAGGGGATTTTGTTTTTATATCCGTATTATAATAAACATTTATTATCCTGGGGGAGGGAGCATGATGCATTAAGTATAAAATAAGGGTAGGTAACTAATCCAGAAGGTTGAACCCCCAAAAGCTTAAAATGCACATATTATGAATGATTTTAAGTGCGACTAGAATGATGTGCACATTAAAATAATGATATGCGGTCACATTTAGGAACACTCCTTAAACTTTAAAGATAAAAATTAAAAGACACATATGAGATCATACAAAACGTCAGTATTCGTGTCCGTAAGTCTGGGCTCACTCTAGTACCAAATTTGACTTGGCAAAAGTTGCTAAATAGGCAAATGTTTCTTTAAGGTTCTTCTTAAGCAGAAGCCAATTTGTGCCATTAATAATATTCTGTATTTTCTCAATCTTGTTTTTATAGTTGGCAAACATATTGCAGTATAATATCAGATGCGGGTTAATTGGACAGTTGGTTTTGATACTTCATCAATTTATAACAGTGCATGACGCTTTGTTGAATAGTACCGATAATGTGTTCATTTATAACAGTAAAAATGTGTAACATAAACTATTTATTAAAAATAATTTAGAATGTATATCATTCTGCATTTGAAAATAATATAATACATATAGGCTACTAAGAGATTCCAGTTTCATTAAATCATGCAACACGGACAAATCTCAAACTATTCTACCGTACAAGTACATTTACATCGACATAAACCTGACACATACCTGTCAATCTCCGTGAAATGAAACAGTAGTTTCAGAATGAGTAAAATCACAAACGTGTCAATAATACCATAAAATAACCAAAAACAGAACCTGGATCGTTGGTGTCAACTGTTATTTATTGATTCAATTTTTATTAACATATAAAGTAAGAATCAGAAATTCACATTGATCGCGACTGCACTTGTTGTGCAGACAGTACTCGGATCCAAACGTGGCATTTTACTGGTGCTGTATGTTGTACTCGTGTGCGGCACGTTTTGCTAGAGCCACCATCTCCTCTGATTCACTAAACGTATAACACCACCTGTCGTTGTTAAGCTTGCATTGTTTAAGTGCTGTGAGTGTGTCGGCGTTAAGGCTCTGGCGACACTCTGCATGCACTTCCGGACAACGGACATTGCTCTCTCTCTCTCTCTCTCTCTCTCTCTCTCTCTCTCAGTCATCATTGTTGTGTGGCAAACTGAGAACAGCGACCATTACTTGTCCAAGTGCGGGGAACTGCATATGTCCCATTGTCGTCTTTATCTTCATGATTTCACCCCAGTAACAGCCAACAAATTTCTGTACACCACCATCTTCCATGCCGATCTCACCGTCTGCCATAAGCTGGTAGTCCTCAAATTCTTCTACGATGACCTCTTGGTCAATAAGAGGAGTAAAGTGTTCAGCCAAACGAACAATTGCGGCATACGTCAGTTCATCGCGTTTGGTTGGCTTGTTCCAGCACAACAGGTCATATGGGGAATATCTTCAGCATTTTTCGCGCAACAGCACAGTAGAAATTACGAACATCGCTAAACATATTCGCTGTCTGGAAACATTACTTTCACTAAGTCGGTGAAATGATCGGTCACAAACTGTGTAAAGGGTACCTTTGCCTTTATGATGGGGGAGGACACCTGCGGTTTCACCGCGAAGAACGACGTCAAGGAGGGGGGGGGGTCTTGGCCTCATTTGTTTTGTTTAAACAGTTGGCCAGATGCAGGTTCACATCATACGCCAGATGCAGCTACTTTTTAGTTGTAGGTGCAATGATTACTCTTTTGAACCGGGTAACCCATTCCTATTAGAACTAGTTGTACACTTTGACTTTGAGGGCAAATGCCGATTATTGTCCATAATATCTCTATTCAAACTTCATAATAAATGTCTATTTTCAAACTCAAAAATAATCTTCCCTTTTCAAATTAAATGCTGGCATAACTCTCACCTGAAGTCTGATGCGGTGTCGTATAGTCTTGTCCACAGTTGAACAAGGTGAAGGAAATGATGATGATGATGATTAGTGTTTTACGGCCATCAAGGTGATGGTGTCGGGTGATTGACGTAACATATGTATTACATAAGTAAAACAATAACGGTGAAACGATTAGAAAACCTTTTTTTAGCTATACTTGTAGTAGTAATTGTATTAATAAAACCGCAATGACTACGACTAAGCCACGATACTTAACAGGTCTGCTGATATTAACAACAAAAACGGAAAAGAAAATGTCTGCAGCACAACACAACATGGAACGAAACATGCTCGACATCACTTATAAAGCCCGAAAAACTAACAATGGGTGACCAAAAAAAAATCGAGGAAGGCCACCAACAAGGCGGAGAGTTGAACTACAAGAATACTGGAGCGAGGTGAACTGGTGCATGAGAGCAAGACACCGGAAGCAACGTGCTAAGGCTTTCGTCCTGCAGTGGACTGATCATGGCCGAAGAAGGTGTTGATGCCATAGTCTAATAAATGAACTGATAAGCAATAAACCAAGAACGAACGGCACGATTTGAATAAAGACTAGAACTATTAACTAGCTATGAGGGTAACATGTGGCACACGTATTAACAACTGATACAATCATATAAAGTGACCATAAAAGCTGGTGGAACTTTTAAAGAAGTACTACAACATTTCAGTTTTTGAGCCAAATGGTTATAAAATTGTAGACCTCTCTAAACCTTGGTGTCGTATTTCTAAAAAAACAAATAAAGATTAGAAATATAAAACCCTTATAATAACAATAATATAATGTAAACGATATCATTGAGTTATCCCACTGAATACAGAGATAAATGCTAAAACTTATGTAGCTTTACACCACGTGGTAACTGAAAATATACGGATATATGTAATACTGCTTGTTTCATATATTTGTTATACTTTACATTCCCGTGGGCATAAGCTCGATGGCTGAGATTCCACTCCATTGGTGGTGTGGGGGTCTTGGGGACCCTCTCTAGGAATTGTTTTTAATTAGGAGGCAAGTGGTGGAATCTGGGACTGAAATAATGGAAACATTCTGCTCCAAATACCTGGGTTTAAAAGCTGGAAGCACAATAAATTTTATTCATATGAATTATAAGTAATAGACACACACTTCTATTAAATTTATTTAACAAAATAAAATGGATTTCAACGTTTTTATTGTTGTATTTTATTTGGTTGTTGGCGCAGACGTCTTTTCGGTGTTGAAAGTTTTCTTCTGGAATACAACTGATTTCCCAAGCATGGCTGCATCTAAGAATTGAAATAATGATAAAAATGGCCCCTCTCAATAATTATGTGGGGATATATGCCTACTCGAATTGAACAAGCCAAAAGCTTTAAATTTTGCTATTAGGACAATCAGTGGTATCGTATATATATATATATATATATATATATATATATATATATATATATATATATATATATATATATATATATATATATATATATATATATAATATAACATTCACAAACTGTTCAAATCCGCCATATATACAGGAAAAGCTGTCATTTTAAAATAATAAAGGAATAATTTCAAGAGAATTTTATTACAAATATGTCTGTGTGTGCATATATATATATATATATATATATATATATATATATATATATATATATATATATATATATATATATATATATATATATAATAAAGGAATAATTTCAAGATACATTTTATTACAAATATGTCTGTGTGTGCATATAATACACAAGTATACCCAATTTAAATCCTAATGGGGCTTGTAGTCATTGAAAACAATATTATATATGCCATATATATATATATATATATATATATATATATATATATATATATATATATATATATATATATATATATATATATTAGAGCTTGCAGTTTTGGGGAGTCTAGTCAAAGTCACAAAGTTGTTTCTAAGGAATTAATATGCGGCCAATGATAAAATCTTCGGCAAAATTTTAACAACAGCGCGTGGTCGATTTGGCCCTGTCAGTTACCCATACAAAATGTCAATTATTCTTGATAAGTATTATATGGACGCAAAACAGAGTAACCCAGGCCTTCTTACTGCACTAATTAATAGCAAAATCTATTAAAGTAACCAAAATTACAAGTAGAGGAAAGGCAATTTAATATTCATACGATATGACTGCATTTTCAAATGGCAGGACAGCCGCAGAGCAACAAGCCAGTCAAATTTAGGTTTCCATGACTGTGGCAGCATATCCTTCGGAATTCCCTGGTGTTAAGATTTCTGCATTGATTGGTCATCATCATCATCATCATCATCATCATCATCATCATCATCATCATCATCATCATCATCATCATCATCATCATCATCATCATCATCATCATTATCATCATCATTGCGTGTTTATCTGGATAGCCAGATCGATTGGGACGGAAACAGCCAATATTGTTTTCATTTGCCCTCCCGCTGTATTTATATCAAACGACGATAATTACCCGTTACTGACAAAGTTGTTTTGTTGATACTGGCCAAATAATGTTCTAGAATGTCTTGAGTTCTGGCATATAGCTTCGACTCTTATATTTAATTTTTATATGGTTTTTAATACCAACCCACCATAACCCTATACGGTAAAACCACGGGAATTACCCAGTTTCTCCCGATACGGCAGAAATACTTTGCGCCAAGGGAAAAATGGTAGAAAGGGAAGAAATTAAATATGGGGGATATTTTCATGAAATTATTAAATTAAAAGAGATTATTCCAAATAAATGACAATTTACAACGAATATAAACATGTAACTAAGTTATTTAATTATGAATCTTGTCAAAACAAAACTTCACCCGTACTCAAAAGCTTCAAATATGCAATTATCCCGAATAATCTCACGACAGGTCTACAAGGGACATCCAGAATATCAAGGAGCCAAACTATCGGCTGCTCAAACAGAAATATCCAGCCTTCATTCCCGAAATTTCAGGCCAAATAAGAACCAATACCCATTAGGCATTTTTTACCGAGGCTGCTCTCAAAGTTTGCTCTTCAATTCAATTCAATTCGTTCATTTCACATTCATAATACACAATTTTAATGAAATGACACACATGTAGAATGTTGAAAAGGAGGATGCTTGAAGTATTGCTTATATAATGCATCCCCCCGTAACTGAAAATACTCCGTACACTTTATTATACATAATTCAATGAATGTAAATATTTTGACAATACTGGATGTTGACAAAACGGTGATTTGATTATCATCTTAATAGCAAACACGATCATGGGTCGTTATGACACCACAGGAACGATGACAAATTGTTATGACACGTAAAATGATTCCATATCGTTATGACACACACAAGCAAAGACAACAGGTCATTATGAGAACGAATAATTAGGCACGTACACATGCACGTATTACGGACAACGATCCCAGTGTCCATATCACGCCTACAGCGAATCACACACGATATCCACACCAGTGTAAACCTCAGTTTGTTAACATGTAATTACACAATATTCCAAACCTGGATGGCACAAATTAAAGTTTGTGCACATTTGGAGGGACATATATGAACACTGTAATCCAAATAACAACTCTAATAATATTACTTAGCGGAAGGCAAGGAATCAAAGAGGAGTGAATTCTTATTTTGTGGATTTCAGCATCAATCAGGATCAATTGAGCGAATCTTCTCGAACTTTGGTCAAATTAATAGCAAAGTGAGGAACTGACTTGACAACAATATGGTATCAAAGATGGTGTTTTGTTACTGCCTACTGAGGGGAGATGTGGAAATTGACTATTGATGATATAGACATGAACATAAATTATCACGTTATATGTACGAACATCGTATTGTTTTTATATCTGCATAATGTACATGTCAACATGTTCTAATGCCACAATGTTCTGATACTAATAAATCGAACTAATAAACGAATTAAATCTGGAATGTTAGTATTTTGAAGCATTTATGTGTCTTTAAACTTTATTTAGAAATTTGGGGTATGTTTATGGGTAGCAAATAGTACTACGATTTCTGTCAGTCTATGTAATGGCGGGGAGTAGTTTTACTTTCGAAAAGGATCTGAGATTGTTGGTGAAATGTATCACCGACTTTGAAGTATGAATAAACATTACTTTCTCCAGTGGATATATTTAGCTTTAATGTCACAATAACTGTATGCCTCTTGGGTTATTATGCTCTTTCTATATTAAATGGTCTCAGTCGATTTGTAACTTGTTTACAGTTTAGTCTAGTAAATTAGATCTAGTCTAGATCCGTCTAGTTCAACTTCAAGCGGTGGTGGCTACGCTTAGAGTCTAGTAGTGGTACTAGTAACACTATCAGTATAATTTTTGTACTTAAACCTTATTGTTAAATAATCTTTGCTGAAGGTGCGAACTTGAATAGTGTGCCATTCCTTCAAATGTTATGGGATTGTAATTTGTACGCTGGTCAGACTCAGTGAGTAAAAATTCGGTTTGGGCAAATGAAAAAAAACCTCACTTTCTCGGCTGGGCAAGTGGAAAATTTCTTATCATTTAGCAATGAAATTACCACTCGTCCTGCAGCCCACGCCACGGTCAGTGGTAACTTCGGATTTCAGTCTGGTAACCTCGGCCCCGTGAATTCTAGTAATCTCGGCCCCTAGACATTTATAGCTATTTCTATGTTGGTATAGTGACGACAATATATGCTAATAAAAGAAATATGTTTAATTATGTGGCATTCTGATATGTATTATGCATACATTGCCAGTGAAACATTTAAATATAACATGTTGTGTTCGTGTTTGCGTATCTTCTTTAGCACAAACTTGTAAGCTCAGAGAAACACAAATCATGTGGTTGTTACGTCATACACACACTAACTTCGTTTATTAAAAATGGGTATGAAGAACATGAATACTTGCACAATAATTATTACGAAGAACAGTACACGACATTCATCCCCCTAACTTTTGACCATATCCAATCAAAATGTAAACCGCATTACCACAATAAATCAATATATAAACAATACCGTATCAGGCGTATGTAATTGCATGTTCAGTTGCAAAATAATCCATTCATTTTTTTTTGGGGGGAAAGAGTTCCAGTCCGAAATTACTAGGGGCGGAGGTTACTGTAATTCCATGCCACAGTGACTGCCAGGCATCAAGCCTTCAAAGGCATGTTCTTTCACTCTTTGTTTACTTTTCCACTTAGCGACTCAGTTAATCTGGTCGATTAGTACATTTAGGAACATGAGGATTGCTACCTAACTACTAATATGATAATGCTAGTGTTATATTTAATAGACAATCAAGGAGCAACATTGTGGCACTGTTGTCTTCAGGCTGTAGCTTAAAAAAAGAAATACAGGCCACATAACTACTCACTTTATGTAGTGGCTCAGTGACACTGATAGTAAGATGGCACATAGGCTTGGAACAGTTTGGCTTTACAGCCACTAATAATAGTGCAAACTACTACCATTAAGTGAGAATGCAAACAAAGCAAAATAAGAAAGATTATGAAAGCTGTAAGCGAGTTCGATCATTTATTCCATCTTGGCAGATATAATTAATTAATTATAATGATGTCTTTGTTCTGTAAGATGGATGTACACATAGATAAGTACACATAAACATAAATTTGTTTTATATGCTGTACATTTATAAATACTTATTAATTTATAAAACAATTTGCACAGAAAAACTGGATTTTGGGGCAAAATTATTAGTGTAATGGCCTGGAGTCAGAACATGACATGCCGATGTCTGGCAGTTCCCTCTCTCTCTTACTAATAGCAATACTAGAGTTCTAGTTAGTTAAGTAAGGCCAGCAAAATATTTTCAATTCGGTTGCCCCCGGGCAACTAGATTAGAAATGCACTTGCCCAACAAATGTTGCATACCACATATATGGAATCTCAATTTTAAACCGATTCCATATACAGTATGCGAATTAGACAAAAAAAATGGAAAACATGTTAATGTACAAGCGTGATTCTGTAAATCTATGTGTGACTGCGTATGCGACAAAATGGATGGTTGAATCCAGAATTATACCATCCTGTCATAAAATTCTGGATTCAACTGTCCGATTCCAGTGTCCAGGCAGGCTTTCCCAAGAAAAGAAGGTGATCAGGCTGTCCAAAGCACATGGATTTCGCATGCCGTATATGTGGAATCTGCTTTAGGCGTAGCTGGCACTAACAGCCAGCTTTGCATTGCGGATTATAAGTATAGGAACGCAGCAGGAAAAAACGATTATTTTAATTGGTTTGCTCACCAGGCATTCACACACACATATTTGGTGAATTTTTGTCCCAAAAATACACTTGCCTGAACGTGCGAGTAATTGGCGATCAGCATTAGCCCAGCATGAAAATATACTTGTCCTGGGTGTCTGAGCAACCAATTTTTCTGGCCCTGGCTTAGGCCTTTAATAGCTAAATGAACAGTTCATTTTCAGACTTAATTGTTTGATGCTTATAAAAGTTACCACAAATAATAATCAAAAACTACCTGCCATCATAGATATAAGGACATAATACTATTTACTGGAAGGTAATCATTAAGCCTTTTAAGGAAACCTTGTAAGCGAGATTATATGATAGGAATGAAAATTTTTATGTCAGGTGGCAAAAGAGTCATACAGCTATCCCAATCAAGTCATGTCACAGATCCTCTGGCCTAGTAAACCTAATGCTCCTGTGTTTTATCTACTAAATGATACTGTTGCCAATTCATTTAGATAAATATGACACTTTGGTAGACATTTCATCTTACAAGGGTGCAAAACAATCTTTATAAGGAATTTCACTATAGAGTTTTCTTTATTTGTTTCAGTAACATACAATTACAAGATTGTTTGGACCAACTATACCTTAATATTCATAAGTACATTTCTGTTCTGAAATTTTGTTTGGCTGACCTGTATTTATATTGTTATAACTGAGTAATACAAACAGCTCGTCTTAAGTGACATTATATTTCAGGAACATATGATCTGTGCCTGGCTTGAAAATAACAGTGCCACATGAATTATAGTGGATTTACTAGGACTTCAAAATGGATAATATTATTAATAATGTATATTTAATGAAGACTGGTAATGTTTCAGACCAGAACATTATTGGTGTTTTGACTCTAGATACTGTATGTACTCGTGTATAAGACGCATATGTTTTTAGGACCAATAAACCCCCTGGAGTTGAACCCACATATAAGACACACAAAATGTACATCGACATTTGATTGGAGATTTGCCACAAGGACAGCATCATCTGTATATATATATATATATATATATATATATGGTTTCAGTTTTGATGGTGTCCCCTATGTTGTTTATATAAATGACATAGTGGACACTTTATTTATATAATGCATCCCCCCTAACATAACATTAAAAACATTCATGACAAATTTAAAAATAAAAAGTGTATAATAGTCAATAGATATAATTATATCTTTTATTATGAAGCAACATACAAGTGTATATGGTATTCATTCCATTGTGCAGCTTGGATTTTTTTAAAGTGAGGAACTGGGAAATCTTCCTAATTCTTTGATTTAAAATGTGCAACCTACTCACTAAGGCCCTCATTCAAAGCTTTAAGTGTATTGTATGTTTTGTTGAGTACTTGTATGCTGCTGACTTATTGGTAACAAACTCATTTCTCCAGGTCAGTTGGAATATTAAGCAGACACATCAACTAATAATTTTTTAATTGATTAAAAATATCTATGCATATCCCTGTTTTAATGATTAGGGTTATAAAAATTAATAATCCCTGATAGTTTTTTATGGTGCATTAAAGTTGTATATTTTTATAGTGCTGTGTAGGTATTATATAAAATAAAGTAAGTCAACAAATAGATGTAAAAAATACAATATCACAAGTTATATATAACATACTGTGCACTGAAAAGTATAAACATTTATATTAATGAAATGATCATTTAAAAAAAATCTTTAAAAAAAGTCAGTTAATTTAACTCCGTCGATTCTATTTTATACCCAGTCCTAAAATGTGCCTTTCGCTAAGTTTCACATGCCTTGATTAAATCACCGCACCTTGTTTGAAGTGAATGTGATCAACAAGCTCAGTACTATGGTTTTATTATGCTAAGCACTTTCTTGTTTACATTGTTGATCTTATCTAAATAGTTCAGGTACTCTCTGTGTTATTGCAAATATGTTTGTAGTGAATTCTACTCCATATCAAAAATTGTTAAAATCTTATTTGAAATAAATATCCTCTTTTTGTTTTCAGGAAAGTGAAGAGCATTTTTCAGTCTGCTTAGATTATGCTACATCAAATTTGAAGTATCACAGATATTTGGAGCCAGACAGCCATAAAATACAGAGATCTATTAATGGGTAATTTTCTGGCAAATTATCTCTCATTTGTTAATGATGAAAATTCTTAAATAGATTAATGTTATTAGCATTAGCTTGCTTAAATCTCATGGATATTTATGTTTGTATGCAAGTTGCCTCCCTGCTCATTTCATTTGCCATTACTATTTGTAAAATCTTTATGACACCATTTTAATTTGCTCCCTATTTAGTTTTTATTAATGATGAATTTTATTTATCCCATTTGTCAAAGTATACCATATTATAATGAGGATATAATATCTAAGGAAAATTGTCAGGATTGCCACTAGTCAGGAAATTTGGGAATTAATCACTGAAACTTAAAATTTGATGAAAAATCCATGAAAGTGTCCTTTACCCATTAATGTTCTCACCACTGTTTCAGAATTGAGAATTTAGATTGATACAGTTAAATGTATGTTAGGCTGAAGTCAGATTTTCATAATTTAAAATGGTGTACATTAAGAAATTAGTCAACTGAACATATGAATTTGACTCTACTTGGTGTGAATATGAGTGTACAGGTGACCATTTTGTGAAAGTTAGGATGCAGGTCCCTATACATTTCACAAAGATAACAAACTTTAATTATGAAAATACTATATATAAATGAAACTGTCTGATGATAATATAGATACTAATATACATTCTCTCTCTCTCTCTCTCTCTATATATATATATATATATATATATACACACACACACACATTTGCACAGATTGTTTTGTTTTCAGGCTTAGTGAAAAGTTCCAGATTCATTCCCAGGATGAAAAAGCTGAGGCACTGAAAACACTTGTGTCAAATTTTTTGGAATTTCCTGCATTTGAAGATAGAGAATATGGGAAGGTATGTGTATGGTTATTATTCTCAAGCTATCAACATGCACTACTCGAAACCATTAAGGGAGCAAGATAGTTTTTACTATTTATTTTTATTATCTGGTACAAATAGGTTAATACCTTTATTTTTCATAAGGTATGTATCTACCACAGAGTTATTGTCAGTTGAAAGTCAGTCATGAACAACTTGATCCACGCTGAGTTCTTATTGGCTGCAGAACCAAAAGAAGACAAATTATATACTTATTATTCATTGTGTGTGTTGTGTCAGTGGTGGTGGATGCTGCTAGATGTTTCTTTAGCCCACTGGAAGTTGCCAGAACAGTCCAGATGCTAGATGATGACACCATCCAGAGACTGGTCACCCCGACTTGGTGTGTCTAGAAGTGTGGTTAGACGCTTTTGATCACAATATCAGGAGAAGGCTGGGTATGTAAGCAGGGCAGGCTGTCAATTTTGTACTATGGTCAGGGAGGACCATTATGTAGTGAGCTATGCACTTCAGAACTGGTTCATCACAGAAAACCTTTGACATGCCACTAACATTCAAGTTAGTGACCAGACAGTTAGGAACATACTCTGAGAGACCCATAAGACCAGCCAGAGGCATAATCTTCAACTGAGAATTCGCAGATCGCTGTTTTTGGAGTTGTATGGACCTGTGCATTCTTTGATCAGGAGGCATAACTGAATTGAGATAATATAATGAAGTACTGGACATTGTATGGCTCTTTGATACTGCAATGGGTGATGGGTTCATTTTCATGCAGGATAATGCTCACCTTGAACAGGTGAGCATTGATGTCATGGTCTGACATCTGTTTCACTGGACTTCAGTCTGATAGAACTTTGCTGAAACATGGATGGGAGGTGTGTTTGAGCTGATAGCCATCTTCCAAGAACAGTAAACGATCTCAGGACAGCCCTTGTTGGGGAGTGGGCAGATATCCCTTAAAGTGATATCGATTGACTATTTAGAAGCCTGCCAAATCATTGTGATGATTATGTGAATGCCCGTAGGGTGCTTACTAGATACTTACATATGCTTGGCATTAGTTTCTGATTGATTAATTAAAACAAAATCTGTTTAAAAAGTACTATTATTTTCCTCTTTTACCAAACATCTATATCACACACAAAAAACTATAATAATGCATTATCTAGTTGAGAAAAGCAAAATTGGCCGAATAATATTTAAAAAAAATATAACTTGCCATCATAATTGTTTTTAGTAGTGTACTTAATGGTAAAAGTTATTATTTTCTATCTAGAGTAGACATGCTATTTGCATCAAACTCCAACTCTGAGTAAAAGACCAGTACAGTAATAATACGAATGTGAATCAAGGAAATAATTTAAAAAAAACATCCATAAATTGGTGCACTGGTAGTGATATAAATATATAGGATTGTTTTGAGTGTGATATGGTACAAGTCGCTCCAATCCAGGCTACATTTGAAAGGTGAGGTCTGGTTGATATGTTATGTGCTAGCTTAAATTCAGCTTATTTATAATCTGACCTTTTATGTTACAGATTTGTAAGTCAATATAATTTTGGTTATATTGTATCTTCTGAAGATTTTGTAAAACATTATTTTATATGGGTATTGCTAAAAGGGTATGCTAACAATAAGTAGCACTAAGTCATCACCTGTCTAACAGTTAACAACATATATTGTTTAAGAATACATAAACACAAAATAACTAGAGGTAAAGATGCATTCATAAAGGCATTGAGTTCATGTTAGAAGATATATCTTTTATAAAACAGGACCACAGTAAAGAATCTACATCTCAGAAATCTGGTAGGGCTCTTAGTCATAATTTAAGAAAAAACATATTGACTTTGATCTATTAAGGTTGGGCATCACACACAAGCTGAGATATGTTGGTTGTCTGATCTGTGAATTTCAATCGTTTTTTTGATATCAGTAAAAAAATCTTAGCCATCAATTGTTTGTTTCATTTTTTGGTTGTATTAATAACGCTTCAGTGCATTAAAACCAGTTATTAATTATAGATTTATGGTCCGTATTATGCGATTACTATTAACCAAATTAAGGAGGTCATTTTATTGGTCATTTAGAATGACATTGAATTAAGTAATCTTCTAAGTATATACCGGTAGTATTATGGATCTGATTTCAAATCCCCATATATGATACCTTAATTATATTTTAATGTTGATCCCCACATAATTTGATGCCATGCTTAATTAGAAATAAACATATCACGTAAGTATGAAAATCAATATTATTTAATAAAATTGGTTTGTGTTTTCAGTCTTTTTGAAACTATTGTTAGAGGAGGTTTGGTTTGAAATTTTGACTGTCTAGCTTAGAGAGTTTTGTTCTTGATTTCAGACAGCAACACACTATGCAGTTCTATCCTTGCTGCTTTGTTTGTCAAATTCACCAATTCGTGTACCATATGTAGAACCTATTGATGATACACTCTCTGGTGAGTAACACAAGGTAGTGTAGTGAAAATGTTTGCTATCCTTTTCAAGTGATTTATTGTTTTCCATGTTGACTGTAGCTCACTCTATTTTACAACTCTGGGTCATTGGCTTGTCCTTGAAAGTAGAATCAAGCTGAAGATTCTTTCTTAACACAAAACAATAAAGTGAAAAGGTTTTCTGTATTCATATATTTTTCAGGATTATTAGTCCTAAAAGCTATCATTTGGGTGATAGGCTTACTGTCAATCAGCTATAATCATATATGCACTGATTGAAAAGAGAAAAACCTCTTGCATTTTTGCTAAATAAATTTCCGAAAGTTGTAAGGAAATTTATATTGTTTGTATTATGGATGTTAAAAGAAGTTTAAATTCAGGGAAGTTAATTTTAAACAATTACTGATACACATTTCTTGTCTTGAATGCAGCATGCATGACAGTTTTCCTCAAATTTGTGTGACAGATACTTTGAGAAGGAACCTTAATATTAGAGTGCTACACTGAAAAATGTCTCCTTTTCTGTGAATGACATATACGAATTCATTGATGTGTGGAAATACTGATGGTGTGATGATTAGAGCCCTACTAGAATTCAATTAGAACTTATACCCACATTTGTGGGATATCTCCGGGCAGTTGCCCCTCAATCATATGTCCCATGTGTGACCAGCACTTAGATGAACTAAGTCATCATTAGTTTGTTTATAATTAGCACAGCTGGTACCATAATCTCCTGTGTATAGTGCACACTCATGTATAATGCGCACCCCTTGTTGACCAGAATATTTTTCAAAAAACTTAGTTTTGGTGTATTATTAGGAAGGTTGTTTTATTATTATTATTGCTGTTTTTCTTTTTGGGATATTATTGCATGGTAATGTATTTTTCATAACCAACATGTTTAATCTTAGCTTGTAGTTAATATATTATTCTTACTTCCTTAATCAATCAATCAATTATACATATGCCTCAACCTAAAATATTTTGGTATATATGAGTAATATCTAGTTGTAGTTTTACTTACCGGAATTCCCTTTACTGTTATATATACCGGTAATAGTAAATAAACTTCTTAAATTTTGTTAATATTAATAACAAGAATGATAATCATTCCTTTTAATTAGGCTTTGACTACCATTGTCAAACAAATTAATTATAATAGATTACATCACATTACATATGCTTGAGTACAACTACACTGAATGATAGTGTTGGGGGGGGGGAGGTTAGGGCAGTGGACCTCTAGATAAGTAGGACAATTTGTATTTGTAAGAACATGAGTAACAAAAGACTCGTTTAAATTAAAACGAGTATAACTTCTCAACTAATCTGTACTGCTTTAAATTTCAGAAAAGGATACAAGCTTTGATTGGGCAAGTTATCTGCTCGAAGATATTGAAGTTTACAAAGGACCTTTCACTGATTCATCAGTAAGTTAAATATTATTCCTTTGATTAGTTATTTTTATCTGAATTTTATTTGTGTCCTAGGTGGCAGTATGTTAGGCACTGATCTAAATGTTCGACGTTATCACAGTTTTTGCAAACCTTATCCACTGAAATTGTAAACGAAAACATACCATATGTAAAAAAAGATCCACAAACTTTCTCCTCCTGTCTTCTGTTAGTACAAATTGCCACAATTTAATTTTTATAGATGAGAAATTTGGATTCCAAATATTATTGAGGAATGATGGTTTTACAATAAATTATTTTTAGTTGTGAATAAAGACATTTAAGTACAAAGTATGAGGTTCAGTAAGTTGTTTCACTGACACATTACAGTAAACATATAGTAGGGCCCCATTATAACACGGATGTTGGGGTCTACAAGCTGTTGACTGTGTTAAAGGCTTGTGCTTGTCACTGTCAGTCTTGAGAGCTACTGTCTTGTCTTGTAGTTGTACCATCTTGTAGTAGAGTGTGGTTTCTTCAGCATTGTATATATATTCAAAACAGGTCTTTTATGCACAAAATATGATACCTAATTACAATAAATAAAACATATGCAATAGCTGTGAATTAACGAAAAGAATCAAAACCTTATTTAGTGGGTGGAGTCACACAATAAATGAGAGTTCTGATTGGCCCATTTGCTTGGCTGATTGAGCTAAGGTAAGGTGGTGTATAATTAAGTTTGTTATCAATAAATCTACTGGTGTGTAAGTTGTGGCAGTTGGCTTTGTTTTTTGACACGTGAATTACAAACTGTGAAAACAATTTCAAATTATTTTGAATTTTTTTTATTGGCCAGTTGTAGATTTCATGCCATTTCACATATAAATGCTCTGTCATGGATTCCACAAATTAGTGTCCAAGGTCTGACCATGTTATATCTGATTATGTGTTATAGCAGACCATGGTATAACTGTGTGTGTTGTGTGTGTATATATATATATATATATATATATATATATATATATATGCATATTGATACAGGAGTGTTAAGAGCAGGAATAGAAATAACTCAAAAACTTAACGGTAGTCAGCAGGATTACCTGGCTGAAAAATTTGGTAGTCCTTAGAGATAGCTGGTAGTCCCCAATACCTCGCTCTTATGTATATATATATATATATATATATATATATATTAAGATTATAATTATTCTCGTATTTGGCTATGCCAGTATTGGTAGCCTGACCGAATTTCTGGTAGTCCTCTGACTACTGCTATTTTGATTCCTGGTTTAGAGTAATTTCAAGTATTTTATATATATACCGGTATGTAGTTCTTATGATTTGACATATAACAAAATTATTTTAGCATAGGTAAAATGAATATCTTTATTTCTAACACTACTTAATGTTGATAAAATATGTTATAAAACCAAGAACATTATGTTTCTGAGTAATTATATGTGTGCCAAATTAACAGAGGTCATATTCAAATATAAACACGTGTATTTAACTATGATGCAATTAATGTTTGGAAATTATGTAATCAACTGAAGTTACAGGAATACATTACTTACCTTCAAACAGAATTAACAGTATTATTTAAGAAATGACATTGTGAATCAGCAAAATACATAATAGCACTTCCTTTGTTTTAGCATTCTACTGTTCATTAAATAGCTACTCAAGAAATAACATACCAATAGTCAAAGGTCTGAGTTTCAATTGTCTGATTAATCTTTCAGTGGACTAATGGCCATAGTTAGACTATTACTGTATTCCTGTTAATTATTTTAGTCTGTGAGCATGTAGCATTTGGATGATGATGATGTAAATAAGCACCAAACTGTTATTTAGCCATATGCAGTAGTCCTATTTTGCTTAAAAATTATGTTTTGTGTTACAGAATTTAAGTTGAACATTTTAATATTACTGTAAGTGTAAGTCCACATTTATTAGCCCTATCATTATTTCCATGATTTCCGTTTAATCTGGTCATTCTTCACAAGGACTCATCTGATTATGAAGATGATGTGAAGGATGTTGGCTCAAGACTGACCTTCGCTGAGGATACTCATCATTATGAAACATCAACTGCTGACCTGGATCATAGGCTGCCAGATAATGATCTTTGCATGGAGGCAAATGATTGGCTGATGAGAAATGTAGTTGTACAATACTGGTCAGCTCATGTGTCAGATGATCTTAGATTAAAGGAGAAATCTAGTGTCCTTCTTGATTGGTTAGTATGTACTTGTACAAAATGTTTTAGGTTAGAATTTGACAAATTTCTATTCTTCATACACATGTATAAACATAATATACACGCTTGTAATTTACCAGGATGACAATAAACTAGTGATTTCACTGAAAAGATATCTGGTCAGATATTGTATTTCCCAGAAAAACCAGTGAATCATTTAGAACACATGATTTTTAATATAACAAAGTCTAAATGTGGATCTAATGCTACACCATTGTTCCTGCTATATTACTGGTGTTTTTGCACTTTATACACATAACAAAAATTTGTTATCATGACAGGGAGAACTACCAATCTAGAATCAACCCAGTCTTTAGTCCCCATGACAAGATGCCAGTAACAGAACATCACATTATAAGAGAAACAATATGGTAAGAAATTATAATATTTGATTCAGTGTGATTGCATTTATGTTGACCCGAGGTAATTTTAAATTTGTGATACATTTATTGTTGGCTAACAGATCAAGAGGTCACTGGAGGGTTGCAGTTACAGCTTCCTGAAATATCAGATTTTACAGCAGGAAGTCTGTCAAGTGTTCTTTCCTCTCATATATAGTCACTGTTTAAGTCGAGGTTAAGTATTGGCTCAAAATCGGAAAAGGCTAACCCATTTGTTTCAAACTCACGGTGTCAGCAAGTGCGTGGTAAATATATCAGTATCAATTTATTCACTGACAGTGACGCACACACACTCACATATGGCTTTCGTTTTGTTGTTATATTTAACTAATAAACAAACTTGTCACATCAAACATGCCTGATTGTAACTTCAATGGGCAAGGGTTATTAATTAATTGTATCACAGCAAGTGGAGAGCAAGGTTTACAATGTGAACAGCGATTTCTATATTATCACTAATCACCTTGCAGTACTGGTAGTGTATGGCACATGACTATCAAGTATTATTACGTAAAGAGTGGCATGTTTGTGAGATTCCAATAACAGTTTGGTGAAAATTAATCATAATTTATTAAATAAGACTAGTAGGCAGAGATGTGGCGATATTGCTCCAACTGTGGCTGAGATAAATATGCCTGTTTGTAAGTTCAGTTAACAAGTGTTATTAATTCATTGTTTCATGGTACATCTGGAGGTACTGGTAGGTAACAGCGCCTGACAATCAAGTATTATTACATGAAATCTGGCATGTTTGTGAGATCCAAATAACAGTTTGGTGAAAATTAATTGTTATTTATTGCATAATAATGGATTAGTAGGCAGCGATGTGATGATTTTATTCAGACTCTGGCTCTTATTTGGTTGAATCATATAGTGTTGTGTGTCAATGATTGTCAAAAACATCTTTCCTTCAGGTGGCAGGAAATATGACGTGCGTATAAGTCGAGTTGCTTCTGAGAACTCCCTTTTCCTACCCCAAAAAAATTGACTTATATGCGAGTATATAGAGTAGGCATCTCAATCCAGATCAAGTCATGTTACAGATGCTCTAGCTTGACCATCCTCATGACCTTGCCAGCTCTTATCAACTTACTATAACTACCTCTAACTGACTCCATTGTTGGTTCATAAATATAAATCTGACAGCTCAGCAGACGCTTTGTGTTATGAGTACAAAACAATCTTAATAAGGAAGTTAAATATATAGTTTTCTTTAGTCATTTCAGAAAATATGGACCAATTATACTGAAATATTCATAAATATACTTTTGTTACACAGTTATCTGTTTGGCTGATCTTTGTTTACATTCTTATAACTGGGTCATACAAACAGCTTATGTTAAGTAACATTAAATTTCTAGAGCATCCGGTCTGCATGGCTTCAAAATGGCAGTGCCCACATATGAGTTCTATAAAAAAAACTACTCTGGTACCTACTCCAAGCAAGCCAGTTTTGAGAAGCAGTTGGCCCCATACAAGGTGATGGACCACTTCAAACTGGCTATAATTTAGATCCTATGTTTCAAACTGGACTGGTGCCAGAATGATGAGTCTTGTGATGTCCGCAATCTGCTGACTTCCCAGGTGGTGCAATTGTCCCCAACAACTCTAGCAGAGTATATGGAATTGAATAGGATTTGATAAATTTGATTTGGAATTGACCAAATGAAATTGAGTGGAATTGGAATTGACAAAAATAGAATATGAGTCAGGACAGTTACTGCGTAAAGTTTATATTGAGCACGAATTACACTATTTTACAGAAATGCCATGGAAATGTTAATTTATTTAGTAGAATATATGATTATATATAGGTCAAAGACTGGTTTTTACCGGAGAATGCTAATTATCCCATTGATAGATTTTAAGTGTAATTATTTCATACTCTGTTAGCATTATGTTGAATTGTGATGTCAAGCTGTGATATTATTTTATTTCAGGTTGTTACTTGGAGTGCCCTCTTCTGTTGTGTATGTATGGAATGGTGTGGAATACAAACCAAATGAAGATCTCAGTGTAACACACCTTACACAGGTAATGAATGGTATTAATATAGCAATAATAACATGATTGATGACATTGTGAAGTCTACTGTCATAATCATTTGTATTGAGAGAGCACTAGGTTTATAAATCACTACTGAGTACTCACATGAATATTCCTACAAGTATTCATTATAAAGAATAGAACTTAACATAGAAAGAGCATATGTTTAAAGATTGTCTGTGCCTTCACTAATGGGGATAACTGAATTATGAAGTAAATTTTATTTTATTATTATATGTATATCTTAACAGCAAAGTACCTTTGATCAGAAATATTTTACTGTCTTAAATTCTTTTCACTTGTGTTAGTGTAGCCCTTATTTGAAATCATATGCAGTTTGTTATTGAATTATTAGCTTAATGGTTAATGTGGAGGAATTGCTATTCTGACAGTTATTCGAACAGATCTGGCAACACTGAAGCTGCTAAACCTTCTTTATGCTCCAGAAGCCTGCATGTTAACTGTAGACTTGATTAATGACACTGTTAGTTTTACTTACTGTGAAATAAATTAACTACAAAGCCAATTAATACAGTGTTGATCCATTTTCATTTGGATTTAATCAACTTTCAGTGTCTTTAATTATGAATTTGATTTAAAAAACACCATCTTGGTTGGCCTGAGATGATTCTCCAACATAGTTTATATTTAGAACACGGTTTTGGTGTATATGAACAAATAAGTTTTAATCTAAGCTGAGCATTGTTTGGTTTATATTTATAAATTGTTCGTTTCTTTGGTGATTGTGTGGATAGGTTCTACTGCTGAGTATTTCTCTGCTATTTGCTCACCTTTAAATTTAATTTAGCATTTTTCCCCTCAAAAGATCAAGTTAGTATCACAGTTTAGAATACTGATATTTAAATGTTCTTTTCTTTTACCACAGGAATGTCTGTCATCAGTTCTCACCAGTTTTGCTTATTATGGTACAATTGTGCGACATCTGTACGAGTTTAAAAATGACGTATCTGGATTATCAACTGCTCATCATCCTGTCAACAGTCAAACCTATCAAGCATTCACAGCAGCATTGTCTGTCTATCTACAACAAATGCAGAAAGAACTAGTATTAATAGAAAAGAATGTGCTTCTACAAGGTGTGGACATTTCACAATGATTGTTACTTGAATGCTGTTATCAATGTCAGTTTCTTTTCTATTTAAAGATTTCTTTCTTTGGCATGTTGATACTCAGTAAAGTATATTATCAAGAAGTAAGCATTTGGAATAAGTTTCCATTAATTTTTGTATATTCCAATGTCTTAAATTAGAGCATGATTTGTTAACTTACTGTCTTACATTTTACATTTCCCTTGAAATTGATTAAATTTGATAATTTATAGATCTCAATTAGCATTAATATTGTAAAAAATTATATTGTGTTTGATGGAGTTTCTACTGATCATAAACCTGTTTATACCAATGTAAACATGGCAGAGATTCACCATGACTTCATGATTAGTACAATTTTTTAAATTATTTTAATTAAAATCTTATAATATTTATTTTGAAATTTATTCAGAAGAGTCACACACCTTAATAAAGTTGCTGAAAGATTTCAAGCCACATCTGATGGAATTAGAAACACTTGAGGTTGTTTACACCAATGGCATTGCAGCATTCAGTCATGTGACTGGTCCATCCCAGAAGGCATCGGGTCTACTTGGTGTGTTATTTGAGATGATTAGAGAGTCTGATAGTATGGGAGAATATAGTGCTGATAGGGTATGAACAATAATTAGTTATCTTATTTTCATTATGGTGTCTTGCAGATGCAATCACGTTTGTGTGTGTAGGGGTTTGTTTTTGATGCAGCAACAACAGATATTAGTACTGATGTTAGTAAAATGAATATTCTACATTTTTATTACAAAGGTGGCCCTGCTATTGTCATTATGGATACAGGCCAGCAAACCTTACCTGGACATCATAGATCAGTGGACTACTGAAGGACAACTGATGGATCCATACAAGGAGTTCATTATTCAAAGGTATCTGTGTCTCCTTAGGTCAGAAATATTGGTACATAATAATCTTTCTTTAATGAAAAATTTCTCAAAGAGAAATGCTATGCATAATTTATTATAATAACATGGAGACACTTAGATACAAAAATGCTTTGTAATTTCCCAAAGAATAACATAAAGCAATAAATAATTAATTGAAACATTTAAACTGATCTCTGATTTATCCCATATTTTGTTGATTGGGATTTCATCAATAGAGATGACAACCCCTTAAGTCTTCGTGTATTTAGTACATTTGTTTGGTGTCAAATGTTGGTGCATGATCAGTTATTAATTTAGTATGATTTGTGGGACTCCAACACATAAAAAATGAAAGTTCAGTTTTAATCAAGTGATCAGCACCATACAATTAGCCATCAGAAAAATGTAAGTATTATGGTAATAGTGGAAGTATTTTGAGCACTGTTATTGGCTTATTGTATATTGTTATTGGTATGGCTTTCTCAATCAGTATTCTCCAAATGCCATTTATTAGAAAATGGTGACAGCATTTTTTAAATGATTTTAAGTTTATGCAAAAAGTTATCACCTTATATCCCTGTATTGAGGAGTCTGAATCGGATGCAATGTTGTGCATATTGTCTATTTTATGCAACTGACTACTTTATTAATTAGCATGATATATCACATCAAAGGACACACATCTACACAAAACACAGGCAACAAACATCAACAAGAAGGGAACTATCAGGAAGTTTCTGATAAAACCTGGATATGTTCCAGTAACAAATGAGGTTTTTCTATTTGTGGAATTTGTGGTTGAACACATTTCCCCCCATTTCAATCATTGACTATGCCATGAAGATATTCCCACCAATGTTTCTTGACAGCAAGATTGCAAAACAGTACATTGTTGTAGACATACAAATACAACCCAGATTTTGCATGGATTCTCTTGAATTGTCAGAGAGCACTCCTGTAGTACAATGGTTAGTGCAGTATGCTGTAAAATCTAGGTAGTGGTTTTGAGTGTGACTCATAACTGTATTTTATTCTATTCATTACCAAATTATACATAATTTATGCTGTCTAGGCTCCTGGCAAAAGTAAAAACAATTATCACCTTCTCCTCACTGTCCCCACAGTGGAGTAGCATGAGCCAGCCTAGCCTGCCTGCTACTATTTCCTACCAGGGTATTTAGCTGGCGCAAGAGCTACTTCCTCTTTTCTTTTGCTGTCCATGGTTGTCAAGTTACAATAAAAGTGCTCTTCAAATTCTGTCACAAACCTCCAAATTTTCATTAAGAAATGAGTGTATTTGGAGTCATAACAACTACCTGGGTGATGTTTCACATTTTCATTCCCCATAATTGCCCAGAAAATAAATATTTTCTGAGATGTCAAATGGGCAGATTGGACATGGTCGCCCTTATAATGGCGGCTTATGGCAAGAGCGCCTTTCATCGCTCGCCTCTTATGATTTCTCTAATTCGACAACAGTGTCATCTCACCTTAATATCCCTGTTTTCTGGTATATTATCTACTTCATTGTTTCAAATAATGATAAAATAGTATTAATTTTGATGCAAATTTTGCCAAAAATTTACCGGATGTTGTGTTCATTAGTCATTTCCACTGTTAGACAGGTGGACTGTGGCAGTAAACATGCCATTTGTGTGCTTCTATCTGTTTGTTAGTTACACTGTGTTTTGTGCAGTATTGTTTAACTGTTTTTAATGATATAGTATATTATTTATGATAAGAAACTTTTACAAAATATTCCATAAAAATAATCTGTAACGTCTTAATTAAAAATATTAACTGAGGTGGTTGGCAAGGGTAAAGAATCATGTGGGGAGTTAGGAAACATCCTACCTCTCCTGTGGCCCCTCCTAAAGGTGCACAAGACCCACGTTTGAGGGCTGTTTCCCATAGCATTTGACCCTCTGTGTGACCAGGGCACCTCCATGGTCTAATTGGTAGTGTGTTGGACCACAAATGAATACCATGTGAGTTCGAATCTCAGTGTGGGCATATCTGAAGGGTATTTCATCTTTGACTTTGCTTCATTACATTTGGATGTCACTCAGCCCATTTAGCCTATCATGTGCACAAAAGTGGCCGTAACACATCAATCATGAACATCACCCCCATGTGTGACCAGTGCTAAGGCTAAATAACTCAAATGAACAACTCTAGAATTATGAGATAGGATAGTCATGTCTGAAATTATACTTGTTTCAGCCTGGCCCCTGAAGGTAGTTATATCCCTTGGTTATCACAGTTGACAGAGAAACATTCTGACAGGATTGTTGAGTATACTTCAAGATGAAAGAATCAGTACTAGGGAAAACATTTTCTATTTGATCAACAAGCTAATTGAAAATAATTTTAAATGGTCAAACCGTATTGTATATTGCATCAATAAAACCCCATTAATGAAGTTTCAGAACAAAGGAGTAGTTGGCTTCCCACTGCGAGACCATGAACAAATCTTCATCACTGACTGATCATACCACCTGCTGCATCTGGATTGTGTTAAAGTGGATTACATACTTTATAATGTAACCCATTATTAGTTGAACTGAGTGCCAGACTTATGAAGCAATGTAAGGCTTTCCAGCAGATATTTGTTGCAGATATGCTAAAAATTGTGAAATACTGCAGGATGTGCATGTTGTCTTTACAGCCATGCACAGACCATTTCGCAGTCAATGGGCGCTTCTGCTGGGTTACTTAAAACCAGAAATAAAAACTTTCCTTGGGTTTAATGAAAATGAAGTCTGTGATAACTGATTTTGTCATAGTATTTGTTAGATGACTACTTTCTAGTATAAGCCAAAATGTTTTGACATAAAATATCATTATTTAAGTTTTGTTCCCCTCCTGATTTTGTGTGTTTGTGTTTCTCATATAATTAAATAAGTTAAAAATCTATTAAAATGGAAATTATCTCTGAGGAAATACTATAATTTATTTGCAAATACAGGTTTTAGTGCATAAATACAGGTTTTACTTCTATAATTTACCAGTTTTGCTCATAGCAGGTTGGCATCTCTCCATGAAGTACCAAAATAACCCTAGCATTTTTGAAGAAAAGGCATAAATCCACCAAAAGTGAAAAATTATTCTCATGCCAGATGAACTTGTATCAGAAGGTTTTAAATATATATGGAGTAATCTGTAGGAGAGCTAGCATAGATGTTAGATAATATGTGAGGTGCTTTGATGGGAAAGATTTAGCAGTTGATGTGCTTTCAATTTTGTGAGTGTGTTTAATAGAAATACTATCTTGCAAATCAAATAAATTTCAATCAAATCAAGTAACATGTATTAGTGGGATGTTTTCCAATGGAGTCATAGCTTGGACATATTTCACAAATATAAGGAATGCCAAGACTAGACTCTTAATGCCCAGTTTGTTTTGGTTCAAATGCTGTACAGGCAGTGAGAACACAATAAGCAGATACCAGGTCTAAGAACTCATTAAGTAATATATCCCAATGCCAAAATTTCAGTATATAGGTTATTATCTTATTTTAATACAGCATACATACCACAACTTAGATATCATATCTGCCAGCTCAGACATGATGTTGTATGGCCAGCATTTTTTATCCAGCCCTCCAATTAGACATCCTGTCAATAATGTGGTTGGTTTGAAAATAAAAACGATGGTGTGTGTGTCTTTGACACTTTGTGTGTGTGTTCACATATTTTATACAACTCCCCTCCACCAACAGGTTGAGTTGGGGATTGGCCATGCATAGAAAAAAATTAAACATCCTACTTTGGATTTCTGGCTAAAAGCCTGTATACTAGTAGATAACTTGCTACTTTTGACATGATCCACAGATATAAATCTGTTTTTGTCAAGTTGTTTATAATACAAATATATTGACTTTTTTACTTGATATTGTGATTGTCTTTTCTGATTATAGAGCTAAATATCTGGAAGATAACTGGCCATCATACATATAATGTTTATAGGTGTTTTTAACTTTTACAGAAATATTGATATCAGATCACTAGATGAGAATTTTTGGGACACAGCATTTACTTTGCACTGTTCAGATACAACTCAGACTGAGGGCACAAACACCAAGTTACCAGTGACTCAAGTAATGCCAAGGTAAACATTAAACATGATAAAACTGGATAAAAACATTATTTATCTCCTTCATATTAACAATAAACACAAAAGAGAACTAACTTGTTTGTAGAAACTGCTCTGAATTGTGTGGTAAAAAGGTAAAATGGAACCAATGAACAATTTATTTGTAACATCCGGAATATGTCAATAACTTAAATTAAAAAGCAGTAGATAACATGGAACCTAAACTAAAAGAATGTCTACTTCTGTTAGGAAGGACTGTAGAAGAAAAATGAAATGTTCAGTAGATGATTTTTAAAATTGATTTATCCAAATATGTTCAGTCTGGCTCAGCTGTAACATGTTGATTGGGTCCATAGGTCATGGAGTGCATTATAAGTGAAACACCAAAAGCAACAGTTGTCTTGAAATGATTGATCTGTATGTATTACTGGTGGTAGGGGCAGGGGTTTGCATGCTATGATTTTTTGTTGGACCAGTTCATGTTTATCTCTATTTGTGAACGTGAGAACATCCTACAGGGTTCCCATGAGTCCTGGAAAACCTGGAAAATAACAAATTCATTTTCCATGTCTTGGAAATATCCTGGAATCTTACAAAATCAGGAAATGTTCTGGAAATGTCCTGGAAAATTTATTGCCTGCCAAAAAATCCATTTATAACCAATACAAACCACAAATATATATGCCTGTAGAAGAAAACTTTGATTGTAGAAGAAAACTTTTGTTGTAGGAGAAAAAGAGTACTGATACATCATCTTTATAATCTATGTTGGTTAAAATATAGATAAAAAGGGGTGGATCAAACAGCTATAAGGGGTGAAGTGGAGGCTGTACCATAAAAATGTCAGTAATCAATCATACATTGATTAAATAATATTATATATACTTTTTCGCAGATATCTTAATTTATTACCTTTAAATTTGGTATACTTTGTCCTGGAAAATGGTAATTTTTTCCCTGGAAGTGTCTAGGAATAATATTTCCTTAGCTGTGGGAACCCTGATCCTACAATTTAGGAAGTAATGTAGGCAATATAGTGCAATTATTTTAATCCAATTAGAATGAAGAATCTTGGCAATAGCCAATACAGCTAATGCTGATGTTGCTATGTTGTCTAACTAAATACCACTTCACATTTATTTTACAGCAATTCTATTGGTAATCAAATGAATGTTTATTCTACATGTAATTATTATTTAAAAAAAATTGAATTGAGATACAGATAATTGAAATTATTTTGTGGTTGGAGCCATGTGATGGGTGTGATAGTTATCAATGGCTACATGAACAGATGAAACTAATTAAGTATGTAAGTAAGTTTATTTTGAAATATACACATATTTCAAACAATAGACAATTAACAAATTCATATATTCTGTATATGTCTGAGGCAAACACCAAGACATGCATCTTTAATCTCAGCACTTGTTAATATACTGTAAGTCAACAGTGATAATTCTATAATATATAGTTAATGATATCAGTGTTAGCCTAATAGCCTACCCCTCCCAACATTTAAATAAACAAATAAAGCTTTTTGTCATTAAGCATATACTATGCGCTACGATGCAGGGATCATTGCAATGTCTAGTACAATGTCCTTGGATCTCACAGTTCCTGGTAAATAGAGGCACTGCCAAATTGTTTTGGTTATAATTATTCATGAATATCAATAGTTGAAATTTATATAAATCATTAATTTTTAATATTTTACTGGTGTAAAATAATGGCATTGTGTATTCATTGTATCTGGTCTTGCCTAGACTTTGAATTGCTTTTTTGTAATGTTTTGAGTTCTAATAATACAAAACTTTTAAACTTTTTTAATTTTCATGAATGATATGCTTATGACAGGGAAATATCGTCAGTCCAAATAATCAGGAATCCAGCTCATGTCTGTATTTCTGGGATACAACTCAACTCCAAACGATCAGGATCCATGTATCTTCCAGTATATCACTTCTATGATATACTGGACTATGTTATAGTGGAGACAGATTGTAGCAATATTTCTAATAAGAAAATAGTTATATCATTAGGGGTAATGTTTACTAAAATGTAATACTAATAGCTATTTGTATTTGTTTTATTATTATGTATTTTAGTTTCTTGTTGCCAGTTCTAAATCAGATCATTCTGGCAGGGAAGTCTATGGAACTCATCCATAACCTTGGATATCTGTCACAAGTACATAAAAGTAAGTTATAGAAATAAATTGCATCAGAAAAAATATTATTGTTTTGTATTAGTTATAAAAATACTGATTTGCAAATTATACTAAAAAAGTTTGTTTTGTTGAAATAAATTAAATTTTACCTGTGTGTGTGTGTTTGTGTTTGTTTGTGTGTGTGTGTGTGTGAAAGTTGTTTCATCAGTGCAATGTTTAGACCACTCCACCACAAACCTCCAGGTTGTGGGTTCAAATCCAAATCCTACCTTTATCTGTGGGATGTTTCCTTAGTGATTTTCCTGTTGGCCATTTGTCTCCTTCGTGGGCATTGGTGAGGCTAAACAAACCATTCATTCACTCACACACTCACTGCCTTAACTATACAGAGATTATATATTACTGTAATCTTCCATGTATAACACACACTTGTGTATAATGCGCACTTCTTGTTGACCAAAAAAATGTCTGAAAAAACTTCTAGAGAAACCAGGAAAATCTGCAGCTGGACTTGCACACCATTTTTTCCATAAGTACCTACACCCTTCATGTATGATGGCCTGATACAGATTTTGCTTCTAAGGTCTGCAAAAAGATCAAAAGTTGTTTGTCATAACCTTTCATTTCCATTTGTAATTGCTTTGATGCTTATAATTAATAAACAAACTTGTCTCAATCGTGAGCAGTGATTTCTATTGTTTTGCTAATCAATGAAATATGTTTTGCGAATATTTACAGTAGTTTATTTATGTTCACACATTGAATAATGATCCTTTTGATTATTTGATAATTAAATGTGATAAAAGATAATAATTAAACACATGGAAATTAACTAATTTATTATAATAACCGTGAACACATTTCATTTAAGTTTACAGTATTATAAATAGTAAAAAATATATTATTTTATCCATGCTAGCCTTATCACGGCAATATTTTCAATGGCCATTTTAATTAGATTTCTGCAAAGTTGGAACTTCTTGTGTGATTCTCGATGAGGGGTTAGTTATAATTAGTTTAAATTTACAAGATTTCTATGCTTAAAGACCAATTTACTGTAGAAATAACTGAACTCGTTTCAAAGTGGAACTGTCACCATCTTGGATTAGGCCAGATAGTAGCCTAATCTACTTTTGCACTGTGTTCGGGTGGGTGGGCGAGAAAATAATAATAAAAAGAATAAAATTCATAAAGATGTATAAGTTTGTGTACATTTTACCAACTGATTTCTGAGATAATAGTCCTTGGTATTAGTAACAAACAATATAATTGTATTCAGATACATCTAGAGACAATAAGTGACAAGCTAATTCATTCTTATGACCAATTGTAATTAAAGCCATAATTCTAAGATTTGACATGACACATCGGTGTCCTCTGATGAAATTAGCTGTTTTGTGTTTCACCTACTTTGCATTTACCTAGGGGTTGTATCAGATGATGTTGTATAACAATACACTTCCTGGTATTCTTTTCAATGCTGTGACAAAAGGTTGTGTGTGTGTGTGTGTGTGTGTGTTATATATATATATATATATATATATATACCATCACTGACCAACCATAACCATGCCCAAACGTCCATAGTCAGTGCCTTGTTATTTCAAAATACAGCACAATACTGATCAGATAATAATGGCTCGTCCCACATCCCAAATGGGAATGAAAAGGATGTTTTTTAATTATATTCAGCTTGGTTAATGCGACTTCATTGTCTTTGAATTGTGCTAAGATTATGCTAGAGCTTGTGTGTCCTCGAGTTAATTATAGTGTCTCCATTGACTAATTGTAATTGTAAAAAAAACACAAAATTCTTTGATAAATGTATATAAATATGGCTAAAATGTGTATAATATCATTATCCATAATTGTTCCATGCAGATAGTATCTATGCATGTTTATAATGAAAATATGATGGAATGTGAGTGGAAATATTGTCGTTGAAAGAAGTTCAACTTATAAAACTACAGCTATCAGCCAGCCTTAGTCAGCATGATTTGGCTGGAACGTTTAGCATTGGTAAACAATGGTAAAACTGAAGTGCAAGTGATTTTGAAGCTGAATTCCTTAAGAGTGGGAAGACCAGTGACATTTATGAATGTCTTGCTGTGCAGTCAGAAAATGTAGAATTTAACGTGTTAGTGTTAACCAAAATACTGTGACCAGTTGGAAGGAGAAGCTTGACAATATCATGAATGGATATGACCCATTTGATATCTACAACTTTGATGAAACAGTCCTTCTATTGTGCCCTGCCTTAAAAGATCACCTGTCTGATGACCACCTAAGGTGGGCTGAAGGATGCCTCTTAAGATAGGTTTCCTGAAATTTGTGTGTGAGATATATATATATATATATATATATATATATGTAATCATGTCAAATAGATAACTTTATTTTTCTAAAACTAAGCATGCACTTGTGTGAGGGTTAATAACCTCATACAAGTGGAACTTTTGTCTGTGTCATACTGGTAGAAACAATCAGTGTCATGAAATGGTAATTCAAACTTTATTGTTTTTGTCTCGTGTTATCCACGTTAAAATTTGTTGCTACATTCTCTATGTGTGTATGTTCATCTATTCGAATATTCGAATTTCTAGTATTAGATAAATATGAGCTATATCGGTATATTATGGAGATATACATTGAACATACCATAAACTGCTATTCCACATAATGTTTAGTTACATAAGACATAAACAGTATTATTGATGCTTCTGCCTTGTGTGACCACACCTCATTTGGCAAGTCCATGATACTCTGACAATGTAGTGGTTAGATCACTGTGCTACAAACATCCAGGTTGTGGGTTAGAATCCACTTCATACATGTTTTTTTGCTACCTTCATCTGAAAACATGCACTATTTCTGGCTGATGAATATCACCAATGGCTGTTACCTTTTGTGAAATTTTGCAGAAACATTTTATTTTCCACACAAACACTGAGGTAATATATATGTTTAAGTCAACAAATGTTTAAGCAATTGCTGGGAACATTTATGAAATAAATATTTGTATCTAATCTTCAAGGATGGTGCAAATTGAGGTGATTACATGGACTCCATATTATCACCCACCCAGACAGTGTTCTGTCTCGCTTCATGGTCCATCTATAGCATGGTCAACAGGTTGTGCCCCCCCCCCCCCAATGACTATTATAAAGGGGGCCTACTGTACTTGTATTTTTGTCTTGTGCATGCAGTTTGTGAAGTGTCCAATTACTGTATCCTTTACAAGCATCTGATAACTTTTATTACAAAACTGTAATCCATGTATTTAGTTGTATTTATTTTGATAAGTGTGTGTTTGTTTTTTTTGGTTCAAGAAGAACATTAATCTGTTTTGATTTTTTACATTGGCCATCAATAATTGTTTTTGACAAATACAGTACTACAGTTATAAAGTGATTATTTATATTTATATCTAACCTTTCAACATTTTAGCAACTAGTAAGAAGGGCTTATATGAGAGATTTATGGAGTCAGTTCAGGCTGCAGTTAGCCAAGAGAAATCCAGAGAAGTCAAAACTGAACCAAAATGTGTGTCTACCGATATTGCTGAAATGACAGATGATGCAGCTTTAGTTGTCTTTAGAGAAAATATTTCAAAACAGATGCAGCTGTTAGGTACTTCGGATCCTTTGCTCTGTCTGAACTTCATAAATGTTCTCAATGTTGATACCAGTCACAGTCAACCAACAGGAGATCAAATTACTGACAGGTATGTAGTTTGTATTGTCAAGGTATTTCGAAGGTTTTAGTGTTAATTTCAGTTGAGATATTTTTCCCTTCATTATTGTTAGGTGCTCTGTGTAGTACTTACATGCAAGGTTCATATGCATACTCAAAAACAGGCATGTTTCTTATAAATAAAACATGATAAAGACATACATGTTACTTCAGTCATTCTTTATCTTGAGCTGGAGCTGCTTCATGGATAAATTCTTGTGATCTGTTATACCCATTTGTTTGACCAGTTAGATTTGTTTATTTATGACCATGAAGTATGCCATTCTTAATTGATGATTAATAGCTAATCTAAGAAATAGAACTGGGTCATGTGATGCTATTAGTGACATAATATGTTAAGTACATATAATATATTGTAGTTTGGGTTCTGAATTGAAATCAATGCATTGTTGAATAGGCTTGATTAATAGTAACAGGTATCTAATTATCCATGGTGACATTTCAACTATATGTAGATCTTGGCATGCAGGGTATTTCACTTTTGGAATTGGCTTGGCCCATTTAGCCTATTATGTACACAAAGGTGTTTGTAATATATCAATTGTCCTCCACACAAACATCAGCCTTATGCAGCTAATCAACTATACAACTTATTTCCTGACCAGTTAACTCCTGTTTTTCAAATCTTGTATATAGATCTATTAGCATTAAACAAATCCGATTTGCTTTTTATTCAATATGTCGCAATTTATTCTGCAGTCTCACTGAGATCAGAAGAAGACTCAGAAAGTTACATTTAAAAATTGTCATCGATAAATTGATCACAAATTTCCAATAGTTTTCACTGTTAGCCATAAGATGACAGCAATTAAAAATCATCTACTCACAGATGAACAATAATAATCCAGTAACTAAAATATATCACACATAGTTGCAATGTGCTTTTTCAAGTTGCAGAATAATTAACGAAGATAAATAATGACCAGAACTCCAAATTTACTCCGTATACTGTCATATCAAACATATCATTATTCAATTTGATATTCTTCATATAAATAGGATAATTATAAAGAAAATTTAAAAAACATATTTGGAAGCAGTTTAAAACTGGAGCCACACTTAAATCTTATCAGTCACAAAAGATGATTGACTTCTGAGTTTGACGTTCGCTGAATATCGTTTTTGCTTCTTGTCTGTTTTGGACCTCTCCTCTCTTGTTTTATTGTTGTATCCAACTTGAGCGATAAACAACCAGCAACAAACTATTACTGTGGTAGATTGCATTTGAATGGTTAAATTTCTTAGCAGTAAATAGACAGGATTCCTTAAGTTGTTCTTTCTAGTCATGGTCTGCAATCCATTCAAGACTGATTGAAATATCTGTCCTGTTTATGCTCATATTCTTTAAAATATCCAAATTTCTCTTCTTTGTTTTTTATATGTTTTCTTTGATGGCTCCATAACATGTATAATGTAATATTTTTCATATCTTTTCACTCATGTGTATTCAGTAAGTCTCCATCAACATTTATCCAGTGATGCTGCTAAGCCTGAAGGTTAATGATTGAGATAGGGCTTTATCCTGGCCATGAAAATCAAAATTATATTTCTGGAAGACACTGATCAGATCTGAGGACCCCTTTTTTTAATCAATCGATTATTAAATTGATCTTGAATATCACATATTCCTGGTTTACTAGCTGGCCACCATCTGTGTTTGATGCTGTTTAACATAATATTAAATCCTAGAATTCTGTAATCATCCTGAACATATCAGAATATTAGAATATAACTGTTTAGGTTTCTTTTCATCGGTGACTAATTCAGCTAAACATTATACCACTGGCACTGTCTAGTTTTATCTTGTACCAGTAACCATCCTGACATAACATAAACTGCAAAACATGTCAATTACATGAATCTTAGAATAAAGCTTTGGTTGTGTTCCCTAACACCAGTGATAATTACACTAAATGCAATAATTCTTCCTATTTAATAATCACATTAACCCTAAGATAAGAAACTTTTCAGCATGATGCTTTATGACATTATGATAAATCCTAGAATTCTCTAATCATCATGAATGTAATAATTCCCTGGCATCAGTGACAATTAAGCTAAACACCATAAACTATTTTATCCTTTCATCATATTAACACTAAGATAGATGATCTTCCAAAATTCTATTAGGAATAAATACCTTATGGTGTGAGCATTTGCAGAAACGAAGTAAAAATTGTTGATTCACCCAAGTATATTCTGCACTACTGGTTATACCTATAAGTTTATATCTGAACTACTCTCGGATTTCACATATTTCAAACAAAGCTATTTAATATCAGGTGGTATTTCATTCATGTTCCACATTCCCCAAAACAGCCCCATTTAATATATTGTTAACAAAAATGCTTATTGAAGTTATGTGTCTTATGACCAGCAGTTGGGGGTTTTGGATGACTTTATGTTTCCTCAATGGGGACTGAAGAACATCAATTGACACCTAATTAGATCATCCGCAAAGCTGTTGGTTTTCCAATTAGATAATGTATTTGATATAAACTTCACACCTGTGCATGCACTTAAAAATCCATTAATGATATTGATAATTTGATAATCTTCATTTTAATTCTGTAGACACCGGTATAATAAACATAAACAATGTATTAATGTCGCATGGACTATAGTGTTCAAATATAATAATTTGTAATCTGGGTATCCACCACAAGGTTTGTACTAGTAAAATCTCAGGAAATGACCACACAGAAACAAACTGTATATATGGATTAATATGTTAACCTCTTATTTTCATCAGTATTTCAACTGTAAGAATGTTTGTTATGGTCTTCATTTTGGATGGCTGTGTGGCATTTTTTTCAAAACTTTGTGAGAACCAGAAATACAAATCCTGCACAAAAGATAGTACATCCAAGTATCCTAAATGTCATGCACCATAAGCACTTTGTTCTATTAAAACTTGTTTGTTAATAATATTCTACATATAAATGCCAGTTATTTATCTATAAAAACTTACACAGCTAATGAATCATCAAAAACCATATTGTAAACCTAATTGTAAAACCTCTATTTTACTGATTGTTGCCTATATTATTCAAACAAACACACATTAAAGGGGTATCTTGATATCTAATGGGTAGTGCAGTTGATCATAAGGAAAAGTAATGAGGTTCAAATCTTAGCTGGTAAAGGGTTTGATAGGTGTTCCATCTTGTTATTTACTACCTTGTGTGGCCCATTGAAATTATCATGTGCACAAAAGACCCCTTAAAAAAGTAATGACAATGTTTGATAAAATTGGTATATGAGAATATCCCTTTGGAGATAACTGATCTTAAGAGATTAAGCGCTAAAGTTTTTCTGTTTATATATTTTGTGACAATTATCCGTTACGAATCCTGTCATGAAAAACTACCCATGTTAAAAACCAGCTGAACTAGTGCCAGTCTTTATAACTGTTAATCGTGCTGCTTGTTAAATGTTGGCAATACTGTTATCCAGCTTCAGCATTCATTTTTTTTTTCTTCTAAATTAGTATTGAAAGTGTAGAGATTAGATATGACACTAGTTTGTATGTTGAAATTATTTCTCTTATCTCTTAGCAAACAGAAGCAGATGAAGCTCGATAGTTTGACACCTGTTCAGCTTTTGTTAGAAAATTGTCTTTATCCACACATCACCAACAGATCAGCAGATCTTTTAGATATACTGAAGCAGGATTACTGTCTGGACAAATATTTCGCTGCAGTCAAAGTGAGTTCGGTTTATGGAGATTGGTTACTTAACTTACTGGTACAGTCCCTTTTTATAGAATCACTGATTAGCTATGGTATCCCCACATGGTGGCTGGTTTTAGTAGGAGTTGAAGAGAAGAATAATGTTTGAAATGTAGGCTTGGGTGTATTCAATCATGAGTTTAGTTTATATACTGTAGATCAGCAAGTGTTGATTGTATTAAGTTGGTGAATTTGGCGAATGGCAAAAAAAAAAACGCCAGATTAAAACAATGCCAACATTTTCCATTTTTATAACACACAATCATAAATCTTGTAGAAAGCTCACTATTGATCTCCATAGTGTGAGCTTGTTTAGGCAAATTAACTTACATGCAACAATTAAATTGAACATTGGTCAATAAACTATGTATATTCAGTATTACAAATGTTTATTTCACAGCAAAAAGAATGGAATTTATCTAAGTTAAAAATGTAAATATCAATATGTGTTTAATTGCAATTTGTAAAAATGTAGCATTTGTCATGATATCTAATAAGAATCCACGAATCCCAAGTTGGCAATGTTACCATTTTGAAACTGTTAGTGGCTTCTGTCAGGCAACCAATAAAAATTGAGAATTACATAATCATTAATGGTGACACCGTCCAAGAATGTTTGCAATGAACTATGATATTTCAAGTGGAGTACTGGCAGATATGCTTCATGTGACCTCCTTTGAAAGTGGTGCATCATTGTATGTAAGTGTGCATGTGACAGTATGTTTTGCTTATGGTAGGAATTACAAGAAATTACAGGTATCGGTGTGTTTTGAAGGTGTGATTTGAATCAATATTCGTGGATTTACACAGATATTTTGGACTTTATATTACAGATAAAATGACGAAATTCCATAAATTTAGAACCAGGAATTTGCCAAATTAAAATATTGCCATCTTGTTCAGATGATCAAATTCTACAACTTAATACATCGCCATCATTTGCCAATACAGTGACTGTCACCTGCCCCGGGCAGTCCTTAATGTCTGTGCCTGTTGATGTAGCACAGGAATAGTCTATGACAACATTCAGATAATTTTTCTGATTTTTTTATATATCTGGTATCAGATATTTGTATATAGAGTAATATTTCCAGTCACCCATATTTTTATTGACAACTCTAGTACTCCTGCCAGGAACATAGATGTTGTCAGCAATGTCGCATAGTTGTTAAAACAGGGAGGCATTCCCTGATTGACAATATACAGTTGGCCATGAAATGGTGATATTTATTGTTCTCTGCCTCATCAGTTGTGAGGACAAATCATACATTATTTTATAAGACATATGTTTATGAAGATTATAATAAGTGGTTGAAATACAGCTGTAGAGCTGTGATATTGGTGGATAAAGCAGATGATGCATGAAATATGTCCTGATTTGTCCAGTCTTGTGATGGCATCTGCCATGTTATTTGAATGGCCTGCAATGTGATTGGTTACAAATGCTATGTCATGTTATATATCTGAGTCGGTTATCATAATATTCCTACCACTATGTTAAGTTAATATATGTTTGTGCTGTGATGTTTTCAGTGAGTATGATTAATTTTTCCATTATTACAAAAACATCACTCAGCAGTACAACACAATTATACTATCTTCGTCATTTGATAGAATTTTAACTTTGTTAATATTGAAAACTGCCAGACTTTTTATTTCCCTGAATTAGAGTGTTGCATCTGAGAGACACAGAAATATACTATCACATTTGAACTGCAGTGTCAGCCCTATCAGAGTGTGTTCTTCAGTGCATGTGTGTGTGTATGTTTCTCTCTCTCTCTCTCTCTCTCTCTCTCTCTCTGTGTGTGTGTGCACTGATTTATATGCATTTTTAGGTTGATCTTTACCATTCACCAGCCTGGTTTTATCATTGACAGTGTGTCATTTGCACTTTAGTGACTGCATGGCTCCTTGGATGGATGACAATTTAAGGAAATGTTTTGGAGCGAACTACTGTCCTTGATCTTTCCTTTATATAGTTGCCAGTCCACTCATAATTGTTGATTTTGTTGAAACATAAATCTAGTCATTATTAGTTATCTCCAGTATTATTAGCCTTGTTATTATTTGTTGGGACAGAGTCAAGAGTAGAAGGATAGTTCTGCTTTTCCACTGATTGTATTACAAATAAACATTTCTTATTTCCAATGAATTAATTGTCCATTGGCGCAAGGTGCGGTCCTAGGAATAACTCTGATATATATATATATATATATATATATATACATGGAATGGACATAGCTGCATCAATGAGGGAGAAAACATACAATATGAATACAGAATCAAAGTCATTGACTGACTCTCAATGTTTTTCTGACATGGTTTGACATATATATATTATGAGCTTGGAGGGTTTTGTTATTTTGGGTAATTGGTTTATGATCATGGGATGTGGCCTACATTGTAATAATTCCCTGTGTGGGTGTGTAGGTGCATGCATGTGTGTGTGACAATATATGTATTTTTTATATTTAGAGAATCTATCTAATGGAAGCTGGAGATATGATGTATGATTTCTACAGACATATCTTCAATAAGGTAAATATTTGACTAATCAAAATATTACTGGAAGATAAATAACTCAATATATGCATATTTGTTTTTGCTTTTTATTAAGAATTTTGAAATTTATTGATGACTACACTCAATATAAACAGATATTAGTAATGCAATGGCTTAAATAATATTACTAATTAATACTGTATGTAGTTAATAGTACAAGGTTTTCTTTCACTGACAGTTGCGGTTACGTGAACCGTGGCAAGATCCACTATTTCTGAACTGCACAATGCAGGAAGCATTACAGTCACAACATTCAACTGATGCTGACAAGTTTGTGATGAATTTTCAATTTTGTATACTCACAATAAATAGTTAGAGAATATTATTGCAACAATAATAACATAAATAAAAAAGACAGTTAATACTGATAGGAAACAAGATCTGTCTTAGTGTTGTCAGTTTAGAATTGTCACTACAGGGTTGTATTTAATAACCATGCATATATCTTGAAATTTCAGTGTGTATGTTACTGTTGAAGCCAAGGAAGATCACAAGGAGCAAAATAGACAACATCTAATGGCATTAGAAGGCCTTACAGTACATTATAAGGTATTATTGTACAATGGTCAAATAATACACACACACAGTTCTTAACAGACATGGGGTCAATTCCATTTTGTCAATTCCACTCAATTCCATTTGGTCAATTCCACATCAAATTTATCAATCCAGTTCCAGATTTATCAATTCCAACTCTTTTTACCTAATACTTTTTACCATGAGTAGATACTTCGAGTAGTTTATATTCCAAGTAGGATTGTTATGAAAGAAATATTTCTGAATTAAAAAATTAACTGGTAAATTAATTTGTGGATAATTTTTTTGCCCATTCTAAACATTGAATTCTATGTGATGCTGTCATGGTGTTGTGGGCGCAGCCCGAGTTATCCAAACAATTTAATTGGTTTAACACTCATGTGGAGTGCCACGATCAGCATACATATCTGAGATATATAAGGAACCAAAGGTTTGGAACATTTTGGCTCCAGTATATTGGTAACACCACATATTAACTTGTTAAAAATGGTAAATTAATTTGTGAATTTAATTCTTTATGGGAAATTCCAATTCAAAATTTTTCAATTCCATTTTTTTAAATAATGATTTCCAATTCTGGAATTGGAATTGACCATCAATAGACTGATTCAATTACCCATGGCGCCACCATGCAGCTGAATTTCACACTATGGTCTCAGGTTAGAAGTCTAAGAATCACTGTGTTGCATGGTAATTTATGTGTGTAGTGGCCGATAAATGTCTTACTGAAAAGCTGTATATAGACCATTTACTAGCTATATTTGGATTTTATTTATAGTCCATTAAGGGTATGTTATCTCCATATTATAATTTAGCATTTTATAGGAATGGCATGGACTTCATCTAATAGATATATGCCACTAAACTAAGTAAAGTTCAGCATGATTTGCATGCCTGTCATGACCCAGCCTGTCTAGTTCAAATTTATTTTTTGTAGAACTTTTGTCATCTGACATGACGATGTGAATGGATAAAATCAATGATTATATAGATTATAATTCAATGGGTGATTCCTATTACTGTAACATTGGTATTTATGCAAGACATCTTATATTGAAAGTGGACTGTTTTATTTTCTGAACCAGCCATTCGTGCAATGTTTACTACATGTAAATGTCAAGGATGTTAATTAATGTAATAACATTTAATAATATATAGGTGATACATATATGATTGGTTCCCAGCTAAAATAAAAAAATTATATTTCCAAAACTCTACATTAAATATTTTATAAATTTTAATAAAATTAATTTACATTCAGCTAAAAGTTTAATTTTAAAATCATTAAACACAGTCTATTGAAATCCATGCTAAAAATCCCCTATGAGTCAACATGAATAATGAAATCTTAGCTGTGTCATTCATCTGGAAATATGTCTCCTCAATCATTGGGTTATATCCTAATAAGTACTGTGTTAAATCCTTTGGAAAGACACAATCGTTCAGCTGAAATACTAGTCTCAGTTTACGTGTAATATGAAATAATTAGCTGAAAGATTTCCAGTATTTACCGGTAGTGAAAAGTTGCCATCCCCTATTAACAGTGGACTCCATAGCTGTTTCTAACCCGAGACCACAGTTCGTAACCGATGCAATGCAGTTCACCTGGATCAGTCTATTCCGATTCTGGAATTGAATTGACCCCATGTCTGGTTCTTAATACCTTGTTACCTAGCATGACTGTGTTTAGAAATACTGTTGTCATGAAGTTACTTCATTGTTTTGACTATCCCTTCCATTCATTAAGTGTCCTGGATATTTTTATCACTTGTTCATATGATATTAGTGAAAATATTTATAGAATTGTTACTGATTTAAAGCTGTTAAACTTTCAGTTTTGGAAAATAGAAATTATTTTCTTAATTTAGCTTTTTGTAATCATTTCCCTTTTCTCAGTTTACTGGTCAAGTTTTGCGTTTGTGAAAAACTTCATGAAGAAAGACATTTCCTATATTTTCTTATTTTGTTACTATATTTACCTATATTTTGCTATCTTTTTTAACTAGGGTAGCTTTTGATTTGGGATTCTTTGTTGTGGTAATGTTTATTATAAGCCTAAATAATGTGAACACTTGCCCTAATGAACAAGAGGCAAATATGAAACTAATATGATTTCCAGTACCTAATATGCATAGAGTGATGGCTATTTCATATATGAAACTGAATTTTAATTGAACATGTTATTTGCTAGTTCAGGAAAAACTTATGGATGCTATTTTAATGAGTACTTGATAGCAAACCACAGTATTAGGGTAAAGGTGGTATGTTGTATTGGACTATCTACAATCATATCAGTGTTTGAAATAGCACTTGTCTGTTTGTCTGGGACAAGTGATAATTTACTCAGACAAGAAGAGTGTTGATGACTACTTATCTAGTGGACAAGTGAAAATATGCGTTTTCCTTTAATTCTTATAGCCGCTAAAGTAATATCAATTTTTGTTTTGGAGATGCCTTATAAAATGCACATGTTTCAAATTTTGCAAATTTCCTAAATAACTGGAATCATGCCAGTGCACATGCGTCTGTTAAAAACTTAAATCCAAACACTGCCTGCCAGGGAATCCGGAATTTATTTTTATATGGCTTATGAATGGATGAATGTTGATTAATGACACACCATCACAATTTATGCAGATTTAAGCGGAGATTCCATCTACACAGTATGCGTTATGCAAATCCGACAAAAAATGGAAAACATGTAGAGTATGAACATGATTCCATATGTGTGAATGCGACAAAAGGGATCACTCTATGTAGCGATTGGATCCGAAATGGACATTTAAATCTAGAATCTTATAAATCAACTGTCCAATTCGAGTGTCCAGGCAGGCTTTCCCAAGGAAAATAGGTCAGAAGGTGAGAGGGGTGTTCACAAAACACATGGATACTGCAATGTCGCATACGCTACCACAATGTCACATACACATTCGGATTCATTCCGAAAATCCGGGTGGTTGCGTTACAAGGTTGAGAACACTTGTCTTGATAGGATGCTGTAGCTCTAGCATAGAAATTAATTATCATAATAAATGTTATATTATGTTTTTCAAATTGTATGTATTGTCTTTGTTTTCAATCACGAAGCTTGTAGTTTTGCTTAATTGGCCAGTTTTTTAGATAGTACAATTTTTGGTGGACAAGTAGATTGAAATTTTCACTTGTCTGCCGGACAAGTGAAATGTTTTCCTTATTTCTATCACTGCATATAAAGTGACCTTTTTGTACAGTGATCATCTAAATGACATTGGATTATAATGAGAATTCCCTGTATACATTACTGGAGTGAGTGGTCATACTGCGGTGCTTGTGGTGTGACACTGCTCCATAATTAGATTTATCAAAAGCTCCAATATTTATTATTTTTAAAGGACTATTCTTTATTATTTATCTCCCAATTAATTATTTAAGATTTTCTATGATTCATTAATTTGAAGCATCTTTGTTTATCAGTTCAATCATTATTATGATACACGGTTAGAATTTTCTTGTGTTCCTAGTCTAAATGAATAACATGCTTCTTCCTTCCAGGTACCATGGCCCGTGAATATTGTCATAAACTCCAGATGTCTGCAGACTTATAATGAAGTGTTCAGCTTCTTGCTTCAGATTAAATGGGTCAAGTACAGCCTCGATGAACTTAAATTCACAGGTCAGTGTTCTAGCTCAAACAGGTAAACCTAAACAGTACATGTAATTAAGATTAATGTTTTGATACTTTAATGGCATTATTTTATATTTTATATATATATATATATATATATATATATATGTCAGGGTTCACACACATCCTGGAATTCCTGGAATATACTTGATTTTAATAGCACTCCTGGAAAGTCCTTGTTTTTCAATACACCCCTAAATCAGATCCTAGAGATTTGTGGATATCTGCATACTTATTGTTTTGCATATAAAAATGGCATCGCATATCATTAATCAAATGTAAAAATATTCCTGGAAAATATTGATAGGATCCTGCAAAAGTAGATAATTTAATAAACAAATGTCTTGGAAACTCCCGGAAATCCATACATGTGGAAGTGTTTGAACCCTCACATATATATATATATATATATATATTTATATATTAGTGAAGTTACAATTTTTTCACTAGCCCAACAATTGTTTTCACTAGCTCCCAAGATATACTCTTGACCTATTTGACCCTGTGGGTATCTTGAATGATTATAAGCTGCAATTTATTCACTTTTCATAATTTTTCTGAGCAAAGTTAGCAATGAAATAATCAACTTAAAAAATCTGTTGATCCAACTTATAATGGACATCCAACATACAATGCACTGCACTTACCTGTATGCAAAGAAAACCTTTTGCAGGTAATGCAGAACATTATATTATCCCTTCATTACTATTGTAGTTCACCCATGGAAAGAAATCGGTCAAATGAATCATGGACCTGTTTTAATTTGTTTTGGTCATAACCTTTGTGATCAAACTTTGATATTTTTTTACAAATAAGTGCAATTTAACATGAAAACCCAACTCCATACAGACTTACTTTCAGCCATAGGCCTTAAATGAACATCTCATATAATATGGCTTAAAGGGACAGTCCACCCTCAGAAAATATTTTTTAAATATGTAATGCTTAGAACAGTAATAACAAATTCCACAATAATAATCACAAAATGTACCTGATATCATAGATATAGGGAAATACTCCAAATTACTGGAGGGCTGCCATTACGGCTGCACTGGAAGCCAGATTCAAAGGCAGGAAGGAGAAAACTGAAATGCTGTGACGTCACATTGGCGCTCTCTAGATTCACACAGATTATAGTTTCTCTTGACCGTTAATTTCTGAGCCATTTTGAATCATCTTCTTCTTGTCACGTTCCTTCTGGCTCAAACTGATATGGTTGTATGTCATTCATGACATAATTTTAACAAGATAATGCTGTTTAGTTCTGGAATAATTCTTTGCTCACACTTGTTTACATGCTTTTGTACGGGCTCTACAGACTTCAGGTCAACGAGACACACTGAAGTGACGTCAGCATTCAGGAGCTTCCAGTCACTGTCTAGCTTCAAAATGGTGATCCCCACAGGCCATTTAAAGTCAATTAATCAGTACTTTGAACTGGATTATTTAATATGTGGGTGATCGTTTACACATTTTGACATTATTTATGATATTTGTGAGTATAGCTGTATTAGTCCTCAAAGTTTTAAATGAAGGTGGACTACCCTTTAATTGTGCAAGGCTTATAAAAGTACCCCAAAATAATCTTCACAAATTATACCCAATATCACAGATATAAGGAACTACTCCAAGTTACTGTAGGGTAACCATTACAGTTTCAGGCAATGGCTAGATTGTACAGCAGGAAGGAGAAAGTCAAGTGCTCTGATGATAATTAGCATAAGGATCATGTAGCTGTCTCATTCCAGATCAAATCAGGTCACATCTGCTCTGGTTTAGCCATCTGCATGAACTTACCTGCCTCCTGTACTCATCCACAATTACTACTAACTGATGGCATCATCAGTTAATTTACATAAATCTGATAGCTAAGTGGGTGCCTTGTATTACAAGAATACAAAACAAACTTTATAAGAAATTTCTGTCTAGTTTTATTTAGCTATTTCAGTAACATATGAGGCTTTTTGAACAAATTGTACTATAATGCTTTGTTCCAAAATTATATGTTTGACTGACATTTGTTTACATTGTTATAACTGGGTCATACAAACAGCTTGTACCTTGTGATGTCACAGTTCATGAGTATTCAATCTTTAGTGGCTTCTAAATGGTGGTGCCCACAGATCAGTTATAGTTAAATAACACTTTGAACTGGATTGTAGGTGATTGTGTTCATATTTTGACATCATTTATAATTTATGTAGACATATTTGTATTAGTTCTGAAAATCTGAATTGAAATTGACCTGGTCCGTCAACATATTTAGTGAGACTAATAATGAGGCTGTAGTTGGGATTGAGAATTTGTTCTATTTTTTTGTTGTTGTTTCCACTGTAAAGGGGTCGAAAACAGCTGACTTGTGTTGCAAAGAAAACCAATGCAGGACTACCACATATCTTGATTAAAAATAGCAGTAGCCCAGTTAGGCTAGCATTTTGAACCAGTCACTATCCTAAAGGCAGGTCACACTAGTCATTGGCCCTTGGGCTACCACTTTCCAGGTCTGATATATGTCATTCTAATGTATTACCGTATGGGGATTTGGCACAAGATAAGTTCAAGATCTACTGAGTTTACACTGTAAATATAGGATTGTATACAAGCTAAACTGAGAATTGTATTGACCTACCAGTGTTGATGAAAGATTTACTAATGTACACTGTTGGTGTTTTTAGGAATATAATTTGATCTAGTAAAGCCAGTTAGATTATGTTTAATCATCATTTAGTTGTAGCTCAATTTTTTCATTGATACGAGCCAGTGAGGTATAAAGTTGTGTGTCATCTTTTTATTCAAATAATACTCAAGAGGGTGTGTGCACATTGGTAATACCAAAGGGCAATAAAATGAGGCACGAAATACCCCAAATAGTTAACATCTGGAATCAGATAAAATATCATAAACTGACTCTCCAGGGTGTGAAATAAGCACCAACCTAGTGTCTAGGATGATTATGATGATGATGATTGGTGTTTTATGGCCACTTTTGTGCACATGGTAGGCTAAATGGGCCGAGCGACCTACAAAGGTAATGAAGTGAAATCAAAGATAAAACGACCTTCAGATATGCCCACGCCGAGATTCGAACACGGGTGATAGTGATCTCTAGTCCAACACGCTACAGCTAGACCACAGAGGCGTCCCCTAGTGCCTAGGACTAAGCGAGTAAAAATATGGGCCAGTAAAATTGTTGCCGGACTGATAAATAAGACACAGAGCCAGGCCATTGGGCTGAAATGAGCATTGAACAATTCTTATAAACACATCATTTACTGCGTATATTTTAGCCCAAACTGACTACAGCGATTGTACATTTTGAGGTTGTGGTTATTAACAAAGAAATGTTATCGATCTTGTGGATCTGACAGCAGAAAATATTGAAGTATGACATATATTGATGATGATCATTTTGCAACCAACGGAAACTATTGCTGGACCGGTATGATTCCATATATGCCCATGCTGCCAGCGGATATATATAAATTGTGAGTTTATTCCATACCCTGCACTCCCCTGTAACTTCTAGATAATACTGAATCCAGTCAAACATTGCTCCTGAAAACCATACATTTCTTACAATTAGGAGAAAACTGAAAGAACCAGTAGTATTGCCCTGTCTTGATTGATTGGAATATAAAATAATGCTTTAATGGAAATGAAGCTCTGACTAAACAGACTACTGTGGATCATTATAATTGTTCTTATTCAGTAGATCATTGTTTAGTTAGACAGACTGTACTCTTCAATTGTTATTAATTCTCTCTGGTAGCCAAAAAAAGAGAAAGTAGATCGTATTGGTTGAGTTTGTGTCGGTCTATTTTGTGACTGTTATCCTTTATGTTTATGTAGGTCTGGATCGAGAGGATGTACCCCAGTCACATGATCCAGAGCTGATCATTCTGGGTCGGGTGGAGGAAACCGCCGTACGTCGAAGAGGACTTATTCATCACGCCCATGTGATGAGGATGAAGCTTATACATTTTGTAAACAATCTGCACAATTATATCATGACTAGGGTCAGTTAACAACTCGTCACCTACATGTATGTATGTGGATATTGTGGATATTGTTTCCTATGCACAATAGTGATTTATGACTTAAAACACACACACACACACACACACACACACACACACACCACTTTAGCATGGATGTTAATGAGCAAGAGAGACTGATTGCCTACCTAGTTGTACTATTTGTGAGTTACTCTGCTGCAATATTGTAATAGACTGCATGATTTATATTATATAGCAACTTGTAAAAGGAAACCAATTTTCTTTTGGGGGGGGGGGGATTTATGCCAAATAATCTAAAGAGAATTCCTGTTGGATATGAAGTTTGCTGGGGTTTATTGTTTGGCCATAGGTTATTCTTAAGGTATGTGTAGATCCAGTAAGATTTTGATGTGGAGGTGGGGTTTTATCAAAAAATCAAGCCATTATAAGATTTAGGGTTTATGTCCACTTCGTGGAGCCTATTGTTCAATCATTGTATCTATATGTTTGTGTACATAGGTTGTTTAAGTTAAGTTTGTTTAAATTAAGTTTGGAAATACTAAATCAATAATAAAAGCAGTAATAAATTATGTTTGGAAATACAAAGTATAAGATAAATGCAGCAAATGTATAATTTTATTACATACATCAGTGTTTTTGCTGGATTCTCGCGATATTTTAACATACGACACAAAATAAAAAATCCCTCGGCACCACATGGTGCAGAATAAAATCTCATAATGCAATATTTTAAGTGTTGTACACATTAATGGTCTTCCCATCATATTTTGTTTAATAATGCCATACCAGACTGCTGAAAGCCTGTAGAATATATAAAAACGAGTCTCCTCAATAACATTTTGAAGCATATCTGTAGTCTTGTTTTTTCATGTTAGAGATATAATTAAGTAAGTCATATGCATATGTTGAATTATGCTTACACTGTAAAACTATGTGTATAAATACCTCAAATAGTCATCATTTTCTGTTCAAATATTCCCGGGGGTACGGTATGCATACATATTCTTTTATCAGTTCTAGCCTTATTACAGAGATATTTTTAATTGCGATTTTAAGTAGATCTCTGCAAAGCTTGAACTATTTATGTGATGGGACTTGTATTTAGTTTAAATTTACAAGATTTCTAGGCTTGAAGACTGATTTTCTGTAGAAATAACTGAAGTAATTACGAAGTAGAACTGACCTGTCACCACCTTGGATTAGGCCACGTGGTAGCCTAATCCACTTCCAGTGTTCAGTTGGTTGGCGGGAAAATAATAATAAAAAGAATAAAAATCAATTTTATTTCCTGGCGGGGGGTTTCAGCTGTGATCAGCGGGTTTGTAAAACAAGTATTCAAAAACAATGGCCTTATATGGATCTTGATTGCTGTGAATTTGGAATTATCTTTATTGATACTACATATATTTCATACTTAATAGAACAAATTCAGTAGCATTATAAAATATTGTGATCTTAAAATGACACAAAATGTCAATTTCCAATTTATATATAGATATTTCTAAAAGAAGACCTCTAGTGATATACATGTGATGGGAGGTTGCAGCTGATTAAAATGACTTTAACAAAAGCTGCTCAAGGGAAACCTATTAGCCTGTAATGGTTTTAGCTCATGTTTAGCTCATGTTTAGTGAGCTCCGGTGGCCTAGCGGTTAAGCAGTCGGCACTTGGTGCCAACGGTCGCAGGTTCGAACCCCGTAAGAGGTCGAAACTTTTCCAGGGATTAATTTCTCGGCTCACTACATCGTGGGTGGCTGACCACGTTAAATGGCGCTGCCGTCTCCACTGAATTATTTAAAATAAAGGGGGACGTTAAAAACCCCATGAGGACGTAAAACACTCTGGCAGTGACCACATGGTATTTCGGCTCCATCTATCCGTACTGCTCCCCCGTGAGTGGTGGGGGAGGAGGTTTCTCAACCACTCGAACATAGAGGCTGTGCTGATTAAGCGACAGCCTGGGGATTCTCCCCGAACAACAAAACCAGCTCATGTTTCTATGTCAAATGTATTAAATTGTAGATTTGTTAGTATTTGACTGGGTGTTATCTGTTACTCTAACAAAGTGACTTTCATTTTTGTCTGTATACTGCTGATGTTGTTAGGCTGTTATTGTAGCTTTTTTCTTGTTGTTTACAGATATTGCATAGTACTGGGTTGGAGTTTAAGGACATGTTAGCCACTGCCAATGATTTGGACACCTTAATAAAAGTGCACAACATTTACCTCAGCAAAGTACATGAAAGGTGCCTGCTACACAAGAAGGTTGCCATCATAAGGGATATCATCACCAAGATTCTTGAACTTTCCTTGGTCTTTGCTTTCAAATGGGAAGATGGTGTAGACAGCTTTAGGTAATATCTGATGGGACCACATATCAGATTAGCTCAGTAAAGATTTATACGCTTAATTAAAGCTGTCTTTAGAGATTACCTTTTTTTGGAGACAGATGCTCATTTAATTTTAAGACTGAAACTGTTGTCATTAAATGTGGGAGTGCTTTAATAATGTTTGCGATCGATGGATTACGGTTGGTGGGGTTGGATGCAGCTCTTAGAATAATTGATGAAAAACTGTGATTCTTAGATAAGTTTAGTTAATCACTAAATTGAGTATGTTCTCTGCACATCTTCATGCATACACATATGTACATGTACACACATACAAAGAGAGAGAGAGAGAGAGAGAGTGAGAATGGGAGCATTGTTTTGTGTGTATTTATGTGTATTATATATTCTGTTTTCAGTGAGAAACAGCTGAACGATCTAGAATCTGAATTCTTTCGTTGCATCCATTTCCTATCATCATTTCTTAGTAATTGCATCAAAAGAGGATCATTCCCACATTGTAAGTTACTACTATGTGTGCGTGCATGCATGAGTGTGTGTGTGTGTGTGTGTGTGCACACGCTTTATGGAGCTTGGACCCAAAATATTTGAAGTTAGGCTTAAAATCACAGCTAAAAACCTACAATATATAAGATAATAGGTACATGGTTGTTCTAGTCATATTCAAAAAGGTATTGCATTATGTTTCTGGCTAATAAAGCCATTTTTTATCCTTTTAATAACATTAAGAGTATTTCCATCCATTCTTAAATATGGTATGGTATTGATATACCATGTAAGTCCACATAAAAGCATAAGTCCCAACAGCATCAACATCAGTTATAACCATTATCGTAATTAATCATTTGCTGTTAGAATGTTCCTATTCTAAAAAATTGTCCCAAAACCATAATGGCATTAATAGTTATTGTAACAACTCCAAATAGCTCTAATATGATAGTCTCCTCTTAGGTTATAATAATCTATATTGTGTTTGTTTGTGTTTGGAAAAATTACATTCGCCATGTGGCTGCACTTTATCATGGCTAACTGGTGTTCATCTGTGTAATGTGAGTTCTTATAGCTGTCAGTAAAATTTCTGTTTAATCTGCAGGATCAAGCTTTAAAGTCTGAATGGAGCACAGTTTTTAGGCTTGTGTTAAATAAAGCTATTTGTCAATATAGAATATACAAGACTAGTACAGATGTGACAGTATTAATTAAGCATATAGTTTGTTTAATATCAGAACACATCAGAATCATAATATAATCATAATGTGGTATAGTTTGCTATCAGCATATGTTGACATCTTGGTTCAGCTATACTTTGATTGACATTACTCACACTCCAAACATTGTACTGAGTTGTACTGGTCTATTAGCAGTCATCTTTAATATGGCAATGCTGATAGATAATTTCTTGGAAATACTATATTCTAGCTCCGTCTGTGTTTCAAATGGGAAGATAAGTCTGTTGATCAAATGGATTCAAACTTCACAAGCCGCAGTCCACTGAGACACAATTTACAATGTGTGATGTAACTGTTTCATGCTCAATTTTATTTTTCTTCTATGAAAGATAAGATAATGCAGGGTTGTAAATATTAAACAGGTAGATACTTTATAAGTCAGTGCAGGAAGTTATAGAGTCAACGTTTTGTAGTAATTAAATACATATATACATACATGATAAGCGTACTATAAATAACTGCTCTATCCTGGTCAAAATACTACACAATTAGTCCGAGCCTTGAATACTGAAAGACAATGCTTCAAATGTTGTACATGCTGCTATTATAAATGTAAGAGTAAGGACGTTTCTCAAATAAATACTATTATAAAGATTTTTCTGTCAAACACCCACAAAGCCAAAACTGTATATTGTATACACTTAAATTTAGATAGAAAATCACGCTTTGGTCATCATAAGTTCCCATTTGTAGTTTAAGCATTATATTTAAAAAATAGTATGTATCTGGGTAGTTTTGTACAAATATGTTTCTTACTGTCAGGCATTAAAATTAATGAATTTAGTGCTTTGCATAATTCTGTTTGATAATTTTTATTCTAGCAAAACTCGAGTAATATTCTGAATGTTACTGATGTTGTTTTACTAACACATTCAGTTACCAATAATGTTTAATATTTATATCTCTATTCCAGTGGAATCTTTGGCATTTGCTTTGATCATTTCAAATGAAACTCTGCAGTGAACATAATAAGATACGACATAAGTGATTAGGCTTAGTCAGATAATAGTGAAATGGCTGGGTCCATCGTGACAAACACTTGTCTTAGCAGAATAACTGTATTTAAAAATCTCTAACAAGTGACACATTGACTTCAGCAGTATCACAAGTCAGACAACTAGAATTAGTCTCAAAGGTGTGCATATGTATCAGAAGGTCTTATAAATGGACTTTTTTAAAGGGGTATATAAAGAATCTATGTAAAACTGTTATTTGTGATAACATGTAGAGTTATGTTCACAAGAATATGTACTTTCACATATTAAATTTGCTAACTAACCACTGAAATAGTTATTTTCCCCCTTGTTGATCACTGTTTATTTCTGAGGGATTACCTATTGGAAACATCCTTTTTGGGTTCTTACCATTATAATTTCTGTGTCTTCTGGTGGCTCACAGATGTTCTAACTGATTTCAAGTCTTTTGGCTTATGAAAATGTAAAGATTGACTAAGAGAGTGAACCTCGGAGGGTTTTAATAGATTTGTGGCATATTTAATCTTTGAAAGCATGATCTCTTGCCTATATACCTAACTAGACATGTTATATATATAAACCGGAAAAGTGTAATTGGTAAAAACACTCCAATATTCTGTATATGCTGTTATATGTTATACTATGGCGGAGGTGACTTTAACGCTGACATTTCATCTTGTGGCTGTTGAGTTGTTACTTAATGTTATTTAAGTTTTTTCTGTTTTGTAAGTAAATTTTTACTAATCATGCATCTGGGTGTTTTGATCAGTTATTTATCACACACACACACACACACACACACACACACACACACACACACACACACACACACACACACACACACACACACACACACACACACACACACACACACACACACACACACACAGAACGAGAAAGAGTTTGTGTGAGAGAGAGTGAATTTGTCACCAGATTTAATCTATTTGTTTATTGTTCCATAATAGTATTAAAAATAATAAATTTAATTGCTGTATTCAGTCACAATTATATTTAAGTAACTTAGTAATTATAAATTACTTAAATTCCATATTACAGTACCTGATCCAAATAAATTGAGAACATCGCTTTATCAATATACTAGTTGTTATTATAACATATTTATTATATAAATGTATTTACTTATTCCTAGCTAGATCCTGACAAAATTGGTCAAATAAGAGTAAAAATAATAGATATTTACCATTTTAACAACGAACAAATGTTTAATATATTTCTCTGAAACAACTAATATTAACAGATACTAAGTTAAACTATCACTAGTTTTTACACTGTTATAATCCATTATTTTCAATCCCGTTATTGTTACAACGATAGTAATGAAAAATATAACTTTTGCCGGAATTGAGACAGCTTAGAGCGAAGGATTTACAGCTTTTTTTGTATGAGGGTTGTGAAGGAGTCTCTTTTTAGAATTCAAAGGCAGGACTGGTCATTAAAAAAAATAAACTGTAATGCAGACGATCATAATGCAATATATGAAAACGTACAAATTTAAGATGCACAAAATATCTTTTTATTTATGAAAAATTAATTCGTGATTCGATATTAATTGCTCCCGACAATCTAGTGATTGCCAGTTTTTATCAGGTGCGAACCGATCTAGGTACCAGGAAATAGCAAGTGGCTGTGCTGTTAAAAAAACCCAACGAAGTAGGGTAGAGTACTTGAAAATGTCTTAATTACAATCATGATGACCTCTTAACGGGCTTATCTTGGTCCTAATATTATACGTTAATTTGTCGATCAAGGAGTAATACGTTGCCATGAAAACCCCAACTCGAATTCTGACAACATTAATAGTGTCATTTATGACATTTAAGAGAAACCAGAAGTACCTATCTTCTGTATTTTATGATTGACAACTCTAATTTATATTTTTCATATGTGTTTATTATCTAACCTAATAATCAAAATTACAACTGTGATTATACAAGATACATTATATATATATATATATATATATATATATATATGTAGTGCTATATTTTTATGTGGTACCAATTACTTTGTTCAATCATGCTTAGTATGTGGAAACAAAAATAGACTTATTAAATCGTTAAAATCTAATATTCGTGTGTGCTGTTGCTAACATGCAAATCACCATTTCTGATAAGAATTATTTCTCTAATCATTGTCGAAATTCAATACTTTTTCTTTTAGAAAATGTTCAGAAACTATTCCATCATTATTAACGTATGTAAGAAGAACCTATTAATTTTATTTATTGATTGATTTCTTTCGTTTGGTGATTTGCGCCCCTGAAACAGGGATGTCACATGACAGAGCTGCCACTTATTACCACTGTGATACCTTTTTATTGAGTGGCTATTCATAACTTCTCCACCACTCATAGGATAGGTCACCTCCGTGGCCTAACGGTAGCGTGTTGGATCACGGATCACTACCACTCGTGTTTGAATCTCGACGTGGGCTTATCTGAAGGGTGTTTCATCTTTGAAACCCGATGGTTACTGACAGAATGTATTACGTCCCCAGTGGATTTTTGACGTCCCCCCCCTTAAATTAATTCCGTAGAGACGGCAGCGTCATTTAACGTGGTCATGCAGCCACCCACGATGTTGTGAGCCGATAAATTAATCACTAAAAATGTTTCGAACTTTTAATGGAATTGAACCTGTGAGCCTTAATTGGCCGTTAGAGCAAATCCACCCTTTAGCACAAAGTGGAACGTGTTTAACCGCTAGACCACCGGAATTCGCATACAGCATTGGCAGAAAAAGAATTAATACTATATTTCTATGCAGTGCACCATGACATAATTATTTATATCTGAATTATTAACAGTTCCATATTTCTATTATCATTCCCACAAAGATCCTTTATTTAAACACAATATGGGTATATTTTAACATCTGTTGGTGTACGTTTCAGATTAACTCCACAATGGACGCCCTTAATAGTTAGTACAATCTGTTCGGAACAGAAAATGACTAATATCGCAACTGCCAGTTAAGTTTTAACGTGATATAATTTATTCTTCAGATGCTTTATCAGTATCTTTAAGAGATTACCGAAACGCTAAACAGAACGTCATATAATTATTCTATCAACAGAAAGGTTAAGTTTCTCTTACACTTCCTACATACACATTTTCTATGAAACATCCGATGTAATATATATAGCTATACCTGTAATTAATCGCTCAAGAAGCTGATGGTTATTAATAAAGAAAAACAAAGAAGATAACATTTCGTTCTAATTAGATCCATTTGTTATATATATCGATCTATATAACTCCTAACTTATATATAATTATAGTAATGTATTCTTATATACACTGCATGGACACGTATTACAAACAAGTTTGAAACATTTTCGGATACTCCACCCTGTCAAAAGCCTGTGAGGCGTCAAGAATGACCAAGAACTAAGAAGAGTCATATACGACTGGATATTGTAGAATATTTCGGATTAAAAACCAACTGGTAATCTGTTTAGCGAGATGCTCATAAACATTTACTCGTGATTGTGATAGCTCGTGATTTTCACCATCACTTGCACATTTCTTACGGCATGAAATGACAAGAATAGGAATGAATTAAGGCCTCAAACAGCAAATTAAAAGGTATCACACCAAATCTTGGTTTATCTGAAAACAATAATGAGAAACTAAATGGATGATGTATCACAATTAACGATGTAAAACAATAGAACCACCCCCCCCCCCAGTCCATGTTATTCACTGTAGATCCAGGTCTGCCTTACACAGGTTGGATATTTTGCCACAAAGAGGCGTTTGTTAGTTGATTGAAAAACTAGATCTATTTTATGCGATATTGTTTTATTCCGATTAAATTAATTTAATTATATACCGAATTCGTCACCGTATATCATCAATGTGTGTGTGTGTGTGTGGGGGGGGGGGAGAGATACATTGGACTTACGTTTTCTCCACTCTAAACATATGCCAGAAGGTAGCTAGCTGCCTTTCTATGGGGTTCAGCCCAGCTGCTCAAGCCGATAATACATTTCTTTCTATCACAAAGAATGCATGTTTTAACGCTGATAAGCAAACAGCAATACTATTGTTACAATTCAATGCAATGTGAAGCATATCTAACACGCTGTGTTATGGCTGTATAGTACATCAAATTGTAATTTGCCACGAGCAAGTAATTAATTTGGTATTGTTTATAATGGCCATTATTGTTTTTAGTGTGGCTTTGTTCCACTGAAAGCAATTTGCATATCCACGTATATGATTTCTCCCTTTATATACTGAATTGACAGATTTGTTAAATAACAATCCCATTATGTTACAGTATACATGAACGACACATCCGACCTCTTTAGTTGATTTTGGGATACTTAAAACCTCTTTCCTGGATCGATTGAGTGGCAACCGTAAACAGTTTATGATCACTTATACTGGCGTCATTGAAACATTTCAATAACTTGATAACTAATGTATTTTGGTCTTTAGACCATAGTACGGAAATTATTTTGTCAGATTTATGTTTTTCTGACTGCTAGAAATATACATCATGAAGTTCCTAATAACTTTTAAAGGATCAACACATTCTCTGGGTATTTGTTCTTCACAACTATCTGCTATAGGGGATAAAAGGTGTTTGTGTAGAAATTAATTCATTATATGTATCAGTTCTGTATAAAACATGGAACTATACTTAAATCAATACATGGTAACAAAATCAATGTTTTTGTATATTGTTGTTTGATAAATTAATTTAATTACAATACATGTTGATTTCGCTTCTATTTTGAGACCGTGTGTGTGTTTATTTGTTTATTCTCGATGGAAATTGATACGGATCCCTCTAAAACTGTCCAAGAAAGTTCGATCATTCGCTGGGGTAGACGTTGATGATGAATATCATTTACATATTGGATTTTATTTCTGAAGTCGCAGGGGGCCAAAATGAGGCACACATTGACAAACGAGGTTCAGCTTGCACGGAAGCCGCGTGTCCATGAACCAGCGCAAAACGAGCCCGGTAACCAGCATTATAAACGTGACCCTACATCAGCGTAAAATATATGGGCCCCTGCAGCTGCATTAAGTATTCGTTCTCCGTTCCCACTTTGATCTTACATAAGTGACACACAGATCTTGCAACAGGTACCTGCTAATGTTCACCGCTACAAGATAGTTGATGTAATTCCTGATCAGAGACAAGTGATCAAATTTTCTACTTTTTTTGATTCACTGGAACTTCCAGGAGTCCCACCGCAATGTCTAAGCCTAAAAGTAGGAACTCCGATCATGCTGGTAACTTGCATCCACCACGCGCTTGTCCAGTGGTTATTTTTCTTTCAACCAAGTGGTCACTAGCTGAATGTTTTATGTCCCGGGCAATACCGGTTAGCTTGATTTGCCTTTAATATAAAAGTCTGTATTGCGACTATCATTTTTTATTTACTTCCATTGTTCACATTTCTGCTAAACACAAATGCTTATTGGATGTTGTCAGGCTCGTTCTTCGTTTTATTTATGCAGATAGCGGGAAGACATTTTTCACAATCAGCCTATTTAAGCATATACGTCAACATATAAATTCAAGCGGAAATCTATATTATGCTTCACACGCATGCGCATTTATACATACATTATAGATGGTATTTTAATATAAAGCACAAGACGGCTATAGGTATCCTGAATACTTGACCTAATTTTTTGTATCATTGTCGTTGACTCTACCAACAGAAGTCTTAGATCCAGTATAATTTCTCTACGGTGCTCTTTCAGTGCTACAGCTTCCAGTTGCAACGCATGCTGATCTCATTCCCTTTTCCGGTATCCAAGAATATTACGTACTTGTGTGCATAACGAATGTGACAGGAGGGTACACATATTGGTAGACATAACCGGAGTCAGTGGAGAGCGTAATTACACTCTATATAATCCGATCCTCCAATATTTCGACGTCCTAAACTTTACATCATTTAAAAAGATTATCACATTCTTTGCGAAGAAGCCTCACTATCGGGAACACGTGATAATTCAGTGATACGTCGGCTTCGGACAGCTAGATTGAAGTGTTCGGAAATCATCGGAAGCGTTCCACATAACAATACTCGAACGCTCTGTTTCTAGTTAAACAGAACTCAGCTGTTATCCTGTATATAGAAGATGTCATTAACCTACATCACAGACTGGATGTATCATCCTGCAAATAACTATAGCTACTTGTTAACTAGATGTAAGAATTATCTCTTGTTTGTGGGTTGTATCTGCTCTAATTTAATTGTGTTGCCAGATAATGGGGATACTTCAAGATGTAACGTTGACCATGATTGCGAACAAACCTCAGTACGTAGTACACTTAGTTGTATATTTATTCATATTATTTTTCATCCTATATGGAATTCCTTTACCTCACCTAGACTCTACACTGTCGTAATATTCGAATGTCAGAATGTCAGGTTACCGGAATACTAGAATATGTCGAAAACTGTAATATAGAATGGGCTGTCCGAATATTGGTCTGTTGACATAATGTGCTGTCGAAACAGTGACATTATGTTGTACAGTGTTTCCACAACTGAAAAATTTGTAATTAGCAACAATTTACATTTCGTTTTGTTCGATTTAGATTGCAATTTTGTGCCCGCTCAGTTAGCGAATGACCATAAAGTTAACACACAAGATTACTGTGGTCTTGTATAACTGACTATATATGTACAACATAACTATTTTTATGTGAGCATAAATAGACTCTAATTCAAATTTTCGGTCGCCAATAATTGTCCAATTATAATAGCCTCTTAATAGACATCTCATCTACGACACGAGCTGGTCCAATAGTGTAACTATTTATCGATAATGTCACATTTATAGGTATGTTTCCTGCTAAAAAAATTGTACAAAGGGAATCTATTTCATTAACGTGCTGTGTTGTTAGTGGAATAGGAGGGTGACCCGACATTTCGTTCACGATTATTACTGAACACTTAGCTCTGGGGGACACTTAAGATAAAACGAGCGTCATTGTTAAGCACATTTATTGTACGAAACAGTGGCGTATTTGTGTTTGGCAGCAGCCATCTGATGCGTGTAGTATGTGTGCTCGTTTGTTTGATATTAAAAGAGAAATAATTTGATGGACTGTAGATACCGACAGATCTAGCTAACTATATAAAGTAAGTTATAGTTATTCGTATCCATATAGGTGTTGTCGTTATTAGTACGACAATGAATGTTTAGACTCATTTTTGGATACTAGGTTTACGTTATACAAAAAAAACGCCATTATATTGTCGACCCTAATTCGGGGCTAGAATAATGTGCTCTTATTGTGTCAGTCAGAGATA
>JAODUP010000032.1:907500-1052500 GCA_025642065.1 Paralvinella palmiformis
TATATATATATATGTGTGTCTGTATATATATATATATATATATATATGTGTGTGTGTGTGTGTGTGTGTCTTGTATTGGCTTATACGTTAAATTCCCATAAAAATTTGCTTAGTTTTATTGGTGACTGTAATGATGAACCAGTTACTTACTCCAGCTGTCACTCAAACAATTATCACAATCAGTTGATATAATTTAGGTAGTTATAATTCGATGTTATCATTTAATAGTCATCTGTTCGTCTAACTGCTTGACTGTAGTATTTATATATGATTGTGTGTGTGTGTGTGTATGGTTTTGTGTATGTATGGTTGTGTGTAAGTATCTTTGTATGGCTATATATATATATATATATATATATGTGTGTGTGTGTGTGTGTGTGAATAGGCATCCTCTGTGTTTTAATGGTTGATATTAATGGTTGATTGTCATTCGTTTTTTAAATGTATTTATCGGTATCTCGACCCGTCTATTCACCTGTCAAATATGACAATACACGTGAATACCTTTAACTAACTAGGTATTGGACAAGCTATTTGATTGGCTAATATTCACAGGTTAACTACTTCACTATGTTTTAGCCCGCTTATCGTATCATTATTTATGTCTTTCTAACTATGTATTAGACTAGGTAGATGTTAAATTATATAATACGGTAAATCGACAATCACAAAATACATTTTCTATAGACTAGATACACTATATATATATATATATATATATATATAGGCTGGCTTTTTATAAGCTAGATATTTGTAAGCCGAAAACAAGACCTCGGTGCTGTGTTATTAGAACAACAACTGGGACGTCCGTGACCTATAGGTCTGTGTGACAACAATATTCGGTTGATGAACCGTACTTAACGCATAGAAAACCCATTATAGTTACAGGAAATGATGCATCACCGATTTCCTGGAATGTCTCCGTGCAGAATTCCAACCAACCATAGACTGCCACTGCCAGCTATTGACGTTATTTTCCACGACATCGAGATGTTTATTTGTTTATTAATGGCCACAACAGGTCCTCTTTAGGTATTTATATTAAGCTGGTGCTTACTTATCGTTTGAACAGTCGAAAGATAGCGTCGATAAAAATGCAGCTGGTTTTAATCACAGTCGCTGATAATTGCCTGAATCTTTCCATACACGCGTTGTGCCGGAATCACAGCGATACTCTCTTTTCAGGGACTCGAAGCAATGGGATCCCTGTATCAAACGCATCGGCCAATTGGCAGCAAGGACGCGACGTCATCCGACGTGGACACCGATCCAGGGGTACGTGACAGCTTCCAGGAACCCAGCTGTGATAACCGAACGATGGAACGAAAACAAGCCGACAACGGCGAAGCTGGTAGCAGCAGCGCTCAGCCTCAATCAACACTTACAGACGATGATAGGGCGAACATGGACAAGGTCGTACAGCGGAGTGAAGGATGTAATGGCGACGCCAGACTCTCCGAAGACACGCCAACCAGATGCACGTGCTACGGAAAAACTCTTCAGGACGCATCCGGCGACAGGAATCGCAGATCGGGCGTATCCATTGAGCAACTATCCGCAGGAAGACCGGCTTTGGTTTCCGGTGCCCGTCGGCGCAATGACGACATCGAAGCGGGATCGGCGCGTGCACGTCGCCGGATGTCATCGTTCGTGCCACCAGATGGCGGTTGGGGTTGGGTGATCGTTGCCGGCAGTTTCGTTGCCTTCTTCCTGAGCGGAGGTCTATCCCGATCGTTCACGCTGATCTATCAACATATGCTCGAAGTGTTTGGCCAAAGTGACGCGGCCACTTCGGCCACGGCAGCTCTATTTGGAGCGGTGAAGATGTGTACTAGTGAGTAATATCTTCCTGATTATCTTATTTACGATATGGTACTACGTTTCCCATTCCAGTATAGCTTCATTACACAGCCGAATGAACTAATACGCGTTAACGGTATAATAATCTTAATGATAAACAAGTAGAATCACGTACAATGACTAAATAAGGACGCTTGTGTATAAAACTCCCAAATAATGTACATGGGTCTCGGCGAATTGCTGTGTCCATAGTTCAAAGCTATTTGCTTTTCTTGATGCTTCATGTGTGATATACAGCCAGTACACAAACACATGCTCTTTCAGCTTTCTCCTTCCCCAGAACCATGCGATTATTGTTCTGTATAGGAAACAAATTGTGCATTTTTCGGAACGAAACTTGTTATTTATTGATACCAAACCGAAGACAACCAAACACTTGTCCCGTCTCTCATGTACATGTGTCTCAGTGATCATTATATTCCAATAAGAAACGACTATTAATTATGCTTATTAGATCACAAGGGACGTACGCTTAATATAACAAATACGAACACCCACGGATGGCCGATTAAACAGTGTTCTAACAATGTCATATATGATACCTGTTATATTTAATACACGATGCTCCTTATTTTCAGGTCCTCTCGTAAGCATGATGTGTGTTCGGTTTTCTAAGCGAGTTATAGCCGTTCTTGGTGGACTGATAACCGGCGTTGCTATGGTACTGACGTCGTTTCCATTGTCACTGCCATATATTTATGTCACTTATGGTATAATGTCAGGTACAACATTTTACTGGTTTTGTATTTTATAATCACGTTTATATGGAAACAAAATAACCAAAATGAGGATGACCTTAGTCTTATTAATATTACGGTGACTGCTACTACATGTGTATGATTAATTCGACAAGTGGTACTCTTACCAGTACTACTACTACTACTACTACTACTACTACAACTACTACTACTACTCTTTTACTGTATGTGTTTCCCTTCTTCATCTCTCTCCTCTTCCTTCATATTAACGACGACGGTGACATCACCAACAACAAAGACTGCTAATACTGACATTTCTACTACAAGAAAATTAAGATTACGATTACATAATAAAACAATTGTGACTGAAAGGTTATCTACCCGATCTATTAGTGGAGTGAGTTTTACAATGCGGGAAATGATTGATCTAGGTTATCTATCTCTAGATATAACAATCACCGGAACGAGCGCTATTTGTTTACAAAACACCATTCTATTTCAGCCCTTGGCGTAAACATGATCCTGACACCGATCTTCATCATTATCAGTGAATACTTCAAGAAGCGTCGAGCACGAGCCATGTCTTTGGCGATGTTAGGAGCCAGCTTTGGAGGTATTGGTCTGCCGCCATTGATCACCTTACTCTTCAGCCATTACGATTATTCGGGAGCCATGTTGATCCTGGCCGGCCTCATGTTCCATTTGTGTCTGACCGGATCCGTCTTCCGGCCTGTACTCAACAGTCAGCCGAAGCTCATTACGGATGAGAATCAGAATTCTGCCCAAGCAGAGGATGACACTCCGTATGATGATGATGATGATAATGATGATGATAATGATGATGATAATGATGACGATAATGATGATGATAATGATGACGATAATGATGATGACGACGACGACGATTGTCAAGGTGACGATGAGAGCATTGATAATAATGATAAAGTCGATAAGGCATATCACCATGACTACGAACTGCGACACAACAATGATGAATTAGATGATGGTGATGATGACGATGATAATGACGATGAACAGGAGAAGGGCGATGAGGATGATGAGGATGAGAAGGACGAGGAGAAGGCCAGTGTCTTATCCGAAAGAGAAAAAGATAATCGAAGTTGGAGGAGGAATTCCGTGAAGTTCTACTCCGAACGTCTCCCGGTCGCGGGGTGCGAGAGGAGTCTGAGCATGCGCAGTGATGCTTCGTTTAAGAACCAAGCCCTCACCGCTTGGGGTAAAAGAAAGACATCTTCGGCGGTCACCTTCGAAGACGAGTCGCAGAAAGACTTCGAAGTGTCGCCGTATCCCGAAGGCCTCGGGCCCAAATACCTACCTCATTACGAACGAATCGCTCGCATGTCGAAGCGAAGGGTTTCGTTTCAGATCGGGGACGTCTCTTTGAGAACCCAGAACAGCTGCTCTACGACAGAGACCGACTACGGGATCAAGTCTCTATGTCCGTGTCTCAACAGGTGCATGTCCCATTTCGGAGTGCGTCTTCTCCGCCAGCCGCGCTTCGTACTTTACTCCTTGCTCATGATGGGCAGCATACTGAGTCTAAGCGTTTCGGGAACGTTTCTCGCGGGACTCGTTCGGGATTTGGGATTCGACGAGACGCATACGGGCATTATGCTGTCGGCGTCGGCCGTGGCGGCGATTCCCAGCAGATCGCTATCAGGAATCATCTTCGACCTAAAGAGGGCCCGTCCTTACAGGTCGCTGCTCCTGACAGCGTTAGGCTTTCTGACCGGGATCTTCTCCTTCTCCATGGCCTTCTGTGCTGGCTATGTCGAACTCTTCGTCGTCTACGTCACCTATTCATTCTTTGCCAGCGCCTACCATACCCACCATGCTACCGTACTGGCTGACATAGTACGCAGGCGCGATGTGTCACGGGCGATGGGATTGTGTCGCCTCTTCCAGGGAATTGGCTTTATTATCGGACCAATCTCAGGAGGTAAGCTCCGGATCAGGGTATCAATGACTAGGGACTGAAGTGAAAATAAGTAAATTACACGAATTATACTCGTATATACCGGGATCTCCCGTAGGACAGCTAGTAGCGCATTGCGCTGCAGATCATCAGGTCTCGGGATTGAATTCCACTGTGCACGCGAATGCGGGCCGTTTCATCTGCCCATCCTTTTATTCCCATGGATTACCCCTTACCCCGGATATATTTTTAAAGTTATGACTAGCGTCGTAAACAAACAAAACACTCACTTATGGCCCTATTCTTCGTATATATATATATATATATATAAACAGAATTAATACCATTTGTTTATCTTTGTTACAGGCTATCTAAGAGATGCTACCGGACATTATAGGAATGCGTATTTGTTCTCTGGATCGGTACTTATTACCTTCACTCTGCTATACATGTCGGTTGAGGTGTGGATGCTCTGGAAACGAAAGCTACGACAAAAACGTGACTTACCCAAAGGTTACGTGGCTAGATGTCGGGCAGACAGCATCTGGTCAAATATATAGGAATGCTATCATATAATAGACATTAGTTATTCTTCATTACTAGGTACATATTTTTTATTTAATTGAAAGTTTCATTAAACACACACACACACACACAACTTGACCACGACTTAGTCAGTAACCCCAATCTGTTTCACGTACGGATGAGGTAATGATTGAGTGGTGTAGCGTCATAACGTATTACGATGTATCGAGAAAATAAACTGATTAATACTCATTATTATGATGACTTGTAGCTAATTATAATGCTATGATGGACACCATCTACCTAATTCAAGGTATCACTGTCACATGCTGGTCTATTAACCATATATATATATATATATATATATATATAGGGGCCTCTGAGTAATGATGGAAGAGGACAGGTTTCTTTTCTCACCTGGATTAAAGAATGTTTCAGTGATTTATGATTGTTATCCATATTATGAAAATTTAAATTTGATGAGTAGCTTCACGTTGGTATTGACTGAGTAATGGCGATAGACAGAAACTGTAGTAGACTATTAACTTATATCTGTTTGATTTAAAACACAATCCAATATAGTTGTTACCTTACGCATGATCCCCGATATCGAACTTTTCCAAACATTAGACTTATCAGTGAAGCATGACTCGTGTATTATAGCATATTAATCTACAAACGAATTAAGAAATTAGTTTTTCGAAGTACAGACACTCACAGGAAGTCTACCTTTACTCTCGGAATTTCTCAAGTACCTAATAGCATCTGAAAGTAAAAGAAGCAAGCATCAAGATAATTTTGTGACTTGCCCGGTAAACACCATTTAGGAATATTGTATATAACATGTCGAGTTGATTTGACAACAACTGCATCTTTCACGCATCAAATCAGGAAAATTAAATATTTTGCCGATCAATGTTTATTATGTTTTCTTTTGATAAGGATCCTCATTCTAATAAGTAGCTTATATATATATATATATATATATATATATGAGCATCCACAAACATAGATGATCCTTTCGGAAAATGTTTTTACCATGCTGTCCATGAGTAAATATTGTTGTATTTGCGCGCATATTTTTATTTAGGCGATTTTTGAAGATCATGTTTTATTTTCTTGTTTTATTTTCTTAATTTGTTCGCAATTATATCACGAACAGGCATCATGACATTCACTTACGGATTAAATTTTATAATCTTTTTATGTCCACATCCACAAAGATAAGTCAAATGACCTTTTTCCGAAGGTAATTTGTATCATCTTCTTCTGGTGGTTCCAGCTTTTCTGAAACAATCATCATCACAATCGCCTTAATCATCATCATCAGTAGCAGCATCATCATCACATCATGCCCATCATCAACTGCAAAAACAACAATGATAACATCTTTCCATCACTATTTTGACGGTACGAAATATAATAATTACTGTTGGGGTAATTCAACAGTAAAGATGGTAATTTTATATGGCTTACTATTTAAACACACCCAATTTTCCTGGTTATTTAAATTTCAACTACACGCGATTCTATTATTTATAAACCTGCATATCGTCCCTATTGCTGTATTATTATTTGACAGCTTTCTGAGCGCTGTTAATTTAGCTAAATAACATCAACATTAATCACCTACTCGTTTTCGCATTCACTAATCGACAGGTAATTACTGCTGTTTCTGTATATTTTCATTTATTATTTAAGAGGTCACATAAATAATATCTAGTAATAAGCATAGTTTTCGTATCGTGCTACATGTTGTGAAATATGTTTAAAGTAAATTAACTTCGTAGCTGAAATCAAATGCATCAAAACGCATATATTAAAACCATGTTTATAAAGCCGACCGTAAGACGGTTTTCAATTACAAAAGCAGTTTCGGATATAACTGGCAGGATATAACGCGCATTGCGTTTTGAATCAGAAAACACGCAGGTGAAGGTTAACTTTTACAGAGGAATTCAAGATTAGGAATAGCCGCGTATTCCTCTATCCCCGTCAGGTGTGGCAAATGTGGCATTAGGTCGAAACATCGGCCACGTAGTATATGCTGATGGCTAAATAAATAAGCAGAACATTTCAATATTACTTCATGATATTGAACAAATTAATGTCACCCATAAAATATGCCAATAAATTGCTTGCAGGTAGGTCACATATAGCAGCGGTGTCCGTAGTTGTTTTTAATACCAAAATAGAAATTATTATTTTGACCTATTATTTTTCATTGAAGCCGGTGTTTGCAAAAGATTGGGTTTCTTAAACACATGTCTATTTGTATATACAGTATTTATTTGAGTAATTGGTGTTACATGTCAGTCGGTAATAAGAGAATTAACTCAGAATCACAAAAGAGTCAAGGTAAGAAGCAACAGATAGTGTTTCAATCAGCGTGTATATATTTGCTATAATGACTCTGTTTGAACATTTTCACGTAGCATATACACTATAATATTGAAAAATTTAGAACATTGTATTGCTGATATTCGGCTAAGATTTTGTCATCCATAACCTATGGATGACTCAAAATCTTTTAAAACTAAATGATAATAAAACAAATATTATATATTTGGCATCACCACATTGTGTTAAATCCTTAAAGACACCAGCATTATAGATGGGTGCATCTGCGATTACCCCTGATGGGTCAGTAACAAATCTAGGGGTTATTTTTGACCAATGTATTAACATGTATGAACATGTCACATCAGTATGCCGAGCTGCCTACTAACATCTTAAGAACATCCACCGTTGAAAAAGCGTTCTTGACACAAGAAGCACTCATAACTGTAGTCCATGTCTTTGTTATATCTCGTATAGACTATTGTAACTCCCTGTTATATGACATATCTCATTATAGCATCTCGAAAACTCAGGTCATCCAGTCAGATACTATTGCAGGTGCCTGTGTCTCGGCTCAAGTCATATGATGAATGTGCGTTTAGTGTTTCAGTCCCCCCCCACTTTGTGGAATAGGTTACCGGCAGATATTAGAAATGCGCCGTCCCTTGAAATTTTTTAATCTGTTCTAAAAACACACCTGTTCAAGGTCGCTTTCACAGATAAATAATATCTATCTTTTAAATTTCTTATAGGGTTTTTACAGACGTATTATTTGGGGTATTATTATATTACATATTATTTGTACAGCGCCTTTGAATAGCTCCTGCTAGTAAGGGCACTTTATTAAATATACATTATTATATTATTATTATTATAAGAGTACGGAAGAAATATCCTCTGACAGGTTTGCGCCAGTATTCCAATGATGTACTTCCGACATAAATGTATACGTAAATTAAAAGCCGGGCAACCATTGTTCATCTTTCTAGACAAAAAAACCCCAACAATACCAGTTGCTGTAAACGGACCATAAACAGATTTTTCGTGTTTATAAAGAAAGAAAGAAAAACAAACCTAGTAAAATCATGGTTTGTTTAATGTTTCTGGCTAGAAGCCAATTAAAACACTAAATATATTCTAGCAGTTCAAAAAGCAAACTTACTTTTTTCTACATTATACTATAACACGACTAGTTAGTTAATTAGGATGTCACGTACTTTATATATTTACATAAGTACGGAAGAAAGATGATTTAAAAAAAACTGCTTTACCAAACAACTCAAATGTATTTATATTTTACGGATCCATTTTCTATGTATAACAAAACTCCTTTGTAAACTGAACAATGCACAAAATACTTTTGTGCGTGTTCTCTTTATGCATTGTACAAAATCACGGCTTCTTAAGGTTGTTCACTCTGAGAACAAAAAGGGGTGAGAACAAGTGAACTTAAAAATGAAGCAAATTTTGCGAATCTAAAAAACATGACCCCCCACGGCCAATATTTACCTCTCCCCTTCCTTTCATAAATAAGAATCTAGATAAAAATAAGCTTATATGACGTTTGTGTAGTATCTGAATGCTCGGAAATGTACCAAAACGCAAACAAATTAACCACATCTATGTTTGTAATAAATTTATACATTTATTTCCTGAATTTACTTTTCGCTTAGTATTCCCTAATATGGTTTACTTAGTAGTAATCCCTGTATATGGCACATGAGGAGATAATGACTGAATAATATGTAGTGGTGGGGCTCCACCAAGTGGACATAAACGAAAACAAATAGGTCTAACACTGACTTTATTTATTTAAATGTTTTGGGTAATTAATTTGTTTTTGTTCTGGCTAAAGGATAAGAAGATTGGATGGACAACACATTTATCAACCTTGAATTAATGGGTTTATTTACCTTGTTTGAATGCAATACTCCGGCATCTAACGTCGGTTTTGTTGCCCTTCTTTGATCACTGGATTATTTCTGATTTCCAACACTCAAACTACCAACGTCTGATGGTGGAAGCTCTGCTACTGGAATAAAAGTGGCACGCCGGCTGTACAGCCTGGGAACGTGTGTATTGAAGAGCCAAGGGCTGGTGTTTGTTTATAATCAGTTGTCAGAATGGCGATGTCAAACTGGAAGCAAATAATACCCAAGCGTTGTAAAAGAGTAGACCTCCCAAGAGGATCTAACTGGATCTATCAGCGAAGTAATACAAAACCGGCAAATTCTCATCTCTGGATCAACTAAGTCTGGATTATAAAATATCGATCAACTTTTAACCACTGAGTGTAATATAATATCAGGCAACGGTAAAGAAAAGCATTTACTAGTGTTTAGGTTAAAACATTTTGTTGATTCAGTGTTTGTAACAGATATTATGCTCGGAAATTGACCAAAAACAGGGAACATGAACCATATCTATTGCTTAGTATTTCTGGCGCAATTAAATATATATATTTCCAAACATAATATAATTTGTAGATTCTATTCACTCACATATAATATGGAGCCTTGCATGTACATTCGTATGATGATGATTGGTGTTTTACGGCTACTTTTATGCACACTGTAGGCTAAATGGGCCGAGCCACCTTCAAAAGTAATGAAGCGAAGTTAAAGATGAAACACCCTTCAGATATGCGCCAAGATTCGAAACACGGGAGGTAGTGATATGTGATCCAAAACGCTACTGCTAGACCACGGAGGGGCGCTGTGTATGTACTTTCGGCTATAACCGCATAACCCCTTGATCATACGTATGTGTCAATTTCCAAAACATTTCCATTGAACGTTAATTATAAAATATAACAAAAACAGAAAAAAATATTGATTACCCACCAAAACATTAGGCACTCACAATAACTGAGGAGAATTACTGGACAATCACACGTACAACAAATATCACTATTTAGAATGTGGATAAAATTAAGTTTTCCATTATTGTTACATAAAATAAATCAAGACATTGATCTGTAAGTCAGTATGAGTAGCATACTAATGTGTATTTCACCCAGAATATAGTATCAAGGCTGAACTCCTAGCTATATATACCCAGTACATTTGTCAAAATATCCACCAAAACAAACAGTCACATACAATATTTTACCTATGAGCAAAGAAGAAGAAAAAAGCATAGAACATCTGTAGACACTGAAATAAATACTAATCTAACTATAATTGTAAAATATAATAAGATAAATACTGAATTTATAAAATACAAGCTTAAAAGACACGCTCCGCGTTATCTTTGAAACTTGCTCCTAGAGAGGACTATTTGGGTCTTCGGGACATATAACACAATTAGGGTTTATAATAATAATTTAAAAAAAAACTAATGGATAAACGTACATCATAACCCCAACCAATGTCATAGTGAACGTCGTTTGAGACTCATGTCAGAATGTTTTGCGAACACTCAGACAAACACACATATATTCTCGTGTAACAGTTTGGTTGGGTTAGTTTGGCGAATCATTCTTTTCATACTGTTGACCATGTTTAAAGACGGTTTATTAATCGCTCAACAGATCAGAAAATTTTGAACAAATTGGATTTTTCCTCGGAACTGCTAAAGTCAAATAACGGGATTCCAGTTTTACTCTCAAAAGCTTTGATTTCTGATTCGAACAAGCCTACCAATCATACCATCACTGTACCAGATCACTGTATTTACCACTTAGTACTCTCTTGCCAACCTGCATTATCGCTCAACTGTAAAAACAAATCGATTTATCATTGCAGTAGATTTTACCAAAGTCATATTGTTAGTTATAATCTATATGTACTAAATCAGGATTTCATTGGAACTGTAACGCTTATAAGATTACATAAATACAGAATTTAGTTTCAACGCGATCTCAATTTCAAAACACACCCGTTCAGTTCGCCATCTCATCATAACATACTGATTTAATAGTATGAATTTCAAGCGTTTATTGCTTAATCAACATTATGACATGGATTCTATATAGATTCCACTACACATTTCCACGTGGCATCAAAGAGAGTAAAACGATATGAAAAATCCATTGAAATCATATGGAAGGCCGTGACCACCCTATCCACAAAATATCAACGTTGAAAACGTGTATTTGCGGGGATGATACTACATTTGCACGGAATTCAATTTCTAGAAAATCTCAATTTCTAAAAATCCAGCGAGTTGGCGATGTTATCATAGCGTTCCTACTTCGTGATAAAACGAATTTCAAGCGTTTTTTGTCGCTTATAGTAATGTTACAGTAATGGATTCCATGTGGATTCCAATCAGTATCTCCAAGTGGAACCAAAAGAAGTAAAACAAAGCGGGAAAGGCGTTAAAATCATTCAGAAAGACGTGACAATCCTATATCTACAACAGATCAACGTGAAAATCGTGTGGTGTACCGGCTGTCTTTATATCTAACTGATTATATTGAAGCCATGCATTAATTACAGATTTTATGAAGCGCCCACCATAACTTGCCTATCCCATTTCTGCCATTTCATATATCATATATCAACCGAAGCGGAAAATAAATTAATATATGAAAGAAATAAGGAGCCAATCAAATAGCTTCTAAATGCATGTTATTATATTTTTATTTGTGATTAGCCTACCACGTCCACAAAAGTGGACATAAAACACCAATCATTATCATCATCCATGGCCTAACAGGTATCCAAGTTGACCATAGACTTCTAGCACCTGGATTAGTGTGTTACTGTGATACTCGTGCGGTTAATAAATAAGGTCTGGTACTAGTTATGATCCGGCCATGAAATTAACCTGAACATTAACAAAGATTAATATCCCCGCTCACAGCTGGTTGACTCAGAGTTGAGTTAACATGCATTGTATGGATTAGTAAGGGTTTATTTTCAGTTAACAATTGTCGGCACTGATTATTTGGGTAGCTAGATCACAATTATTGGAAGATGGAATTGAGAAAGACATTTAGGAAAACAACTAAAACAAGACGCCACCACTAAACAGAATATCGGTATATATGCATGGTCGTTTTAATCCGTGGCCGTGCCCCTAGGCTTTTAGATAATCCACCCCCTCCTATACTTCAATATTTCAACTCACTTCAGCTAACAGTTTGACCCACTGACATGTTTTCTTTGAGGTCAATGGTCTGATCCTGGCACGGTAGACGCTAGGCGGCAGCAAATATTTCTATATCCATTTTGCGGGTTTCCTGGAGAATTCTACTCACTATTTACTTTACAAATTTGTATTGGGTGAATAGGATTCCTCAGGAAAGCACATTTTGTGAGTACATATGAAAATATATATCAACACAAAAACAATTAAAGTTTCTCTGTACATAATCTAGCACACACACACATACACACACACACACACACACACACACACACACACACCAACATTTCACCTTGCTAAAGTGTGTTGCTTTAGTTGTCAATTTATGATAAATTACACCCAAAGATAGAGACATATCAACCTCCATTGGCATTAAAACTGTAATGTTTGTTAACACACTGAGGGTGTATAAAAGGCTTAACCCTTCACTTAGGTTAGAGAAGAACTACGACGCCAGAATAGTCGGACGTGTATCGATATATATGGTTCATATAGGTAGGATTTAATTAGTTATTCGAAACCAGAATAAAGCTGAGGTCAGCATCTGAGATGTCGAAATGTTTTATATACAGGTTTCTTTTGGACCACAGAAAATTACTGTTGCATGTAAACTGTGGTGTCAAAATAGTTTATGATATGTATGTAGCAAGTCACCATTGAACCACACGCACGTGATGTTTGCTGTGAGCTGTGGTATCAAATGGTATGTTTTTACGTGCTTCCGCTTTTTGTACGTAGCCTGCATGTAGCCGCTTTCCTGTGGGCGTGACATATTTGTCGTGTACGAAGAGTGAATTAGCTGGTTCCCACAGGCTGATGAGTAGACCTGACACATGCTTAGGTGTACGCACACATCTATCAATATGTGGAGGTATGGAACATTTTATTTTTAGATTAATGCATGTATAGTTGTATTTGTATTCAGATTTATGGAAGTAGGTCTCGAAGGATGTTTAGATATGTTGATGCTCTGTGCCTGTTGCCTCTTTATATGTACCCTAAAAAACACACACACACACACACACACACAACATTTCACCTTGCTAAAGTGTGTTGCTTTAGTTGTCAATTTATGATAAATTACACCCAAAGATAGAGACTTATCACCCTCCATTAACATTAAAACATTCTTCTTTCTAGTTCACGTAATTAATGTCAACATTTCACAAAATTAACCAATTTCGACGAAAGACGTCCATACATCTATAGACAGATAGTAACTCAATTTAGGTTAATTTTAGTAATTTTTGGTGTTTGGTTTAGAATATTTCAGGTCATATCGCGTCTGGTCACGTGGAATGATTGATTAATAATACCGTGTTTGATATTCCTGCCAAATAATAACCAACGAGGAGGATACAACTGACCTAAGTAATACCATTTTCTCTCTAACAAGTGTTTCACGCAGAGAGTTCACAAATCAGAGCTGAAATGTAAACATAACCTACATCTGAAGAAATGTTTACAAAAGTACCAGGCACTAAGTTACATGCTGGATCTGGCAGCCCTAAGGACGCGTACAACATAATCTTGGTGACATTCCGGTCTCTATTTCGTTATGAACAACGATATGCCGTCTTATATTAGCATAAATTGTATACTTCAACAACCCTAAATTTGTTTTGCAGGAATATATACACACTCACCCACTTCCACCCACACACACACACACACACACACACACACACAGAGCTACATTAGTAGAGTGGTTAGTACTTGGCCTAATATTCCAGTTTCAAGTCTCATTACTGTCCATCATTTCAGATGTAAAGTAAAATTTGGAATAAATAGTGAAAAGCTTACTACATAAGACACTTATGACGTATACTTCCATCTGAAATAAGAAAATGAAGAAAAGCCGTCACCAGTTAAGAATTTATTTCGTTATTATTATTATTATTATTATAATAATTATTATTAGTATTACTAAATACTGGTTTCTAAATTCGTAACGGAAATGCCAGGATTTTGTTTCTGTCGATCAATGTTTGTGTTTCGATATTAGAAATATCGATTTGCATATTCATACGCATAAGAATGAAAATCGCCCTTCCCGGAATTTCTTGCTATTTATGGCTATGGTGGTCTTTTTATGTATAATTTGGTTTTCTTGAATATCTTACTGTAAAATGATTGAACGCTTTCCTGCAACACATCACTGATATATAAAGATTAATGCCGTTTGTGACGAAATGTCTTCGAGTTTACGTTCATGGCTTTTCATCTACGTTATAAAGAGATGATGTCTTAAGTGAGAAATGTTTCTATATAGTCCCGATTTCCATATGAATATAAATAAAAAGCCCAAAGTAGGTAAAGGTCCAATAAAAAATCGATGAAAGAATTTGAAATATTTATTCTATATTTCTTTTATTTAAAACTTGTTTTTAACATTTTGTGGTAAAGTAAGTATTAACTGAATTGTCATTTAATACACGCCTTAACTTGGTGTTAGCACAAAGGCGCTCCGCCTATATTGTTTATGGAAGTAATATGGAACAACCATCGCTGTAACAATACAGGAAAGTTAAACTTATGGAACTATTATGACGACTAGAATAAATTAAGTACCATAATACAACAGCTAATGTCATCAGTGACAAAATCAGTCAACTGAGACAAGTGATATAATTACATAGTACCTTTTGCTAGTTAGAGTACTTTATAAAACTTATTATTTTGTTATATAATGAAACATCCAATTAACTCAGATAAAACTGAAATGTGCATTAGTGCTGCGCAGTGTCCAACGAAATAGGTCACAGGAGTGGGTGGTCATCGTTAACAGTACATTAATGATAAGGAAACAAATTAATTTAAAATGTACTAGTGCAGTTCGTGGAAGGCGTGTTTACCAATCCCAGCCATAGACAGCCTTAATATCTACAACATACTGGGTATTGTTGACTACGGGCTTCCAACTGAAGCCGTTATCTATACGGCATGGTATGACGTCACTACACGACGACGACGATTGATAACGTTTACGTTAACTGTCGGCGTGGCCTGGATCCTAATAGTGATAACATGTGATAGGACAGTCGTAAAATCTGGTTATCTAGAACGTTGACCTTTTGAGTGTTTATCAAATGTTCCTACTGTTCATGTTATTGTTAAATGTGCTCGTGCGCGCGTGTGAGTGAATAAGCGAGTGAGTGAATGAGTGAGTCGGTCAGTCAGTGAGTTAGTCCGTTAGTCAGTCTGACCATAGGACAGGGTATCTATTTGACAACTTTTCATCCCTTATGTCTTTTTCATTTATACACATGAGCACATCATGAGTACACCAACATTTGCCACAACTTAAAAATAATAATAATTATAATAATAACTTATTATTATTAAATAATTTTTCATTTAGCACAATGTTCCATCCTATTAGGGAATTAACAGTAACATATAAACTATAGTTTTGTTATCCTAGAAAACAGCCTAAAGCCATCTGCCTTATCTTTCCGATGATTTACGACAAGAATGTACGCTAGAAAAAAACACGTTTTGGGGTACGTCGAGTCAGGCGCAGTATGCGACACTAGAGTCGTATAGAGACTATGGTATCGTCGGCAAACAGCGCCATTGGCTATATTTTATCAGTTGACCTGACTGTCAGGTAACATGTTGCCTCCTTTTAACGCCTGGATGTGTGAACGTGCTCTATGGCAGACTTTAGGGCGGTCACGATACACGACCGACCCCTTCTCGGAATCCGTCTAATTGCATCATTCGTTTGAAATCGACTTGCCATGTCGGTGGTTGTCGTTTGGGAGATTTATGACGAAGGGCTGGCTCCGGAACGCTTAAATATTCCACGCGAGAGACCTAGATCCATATTTTCCAACACGTTTCAGGTTAGGCATTGATAACATGCTCGGAGGGCCAAACGCTTACGACGTACTGATACTTACGTCGAGAAAAGGGACGCTAGTTGGTGCTGCTTGCAGATGACTTCATGCCGAATACGCAAATGGAGGTGAACGCCAACAAAAGCAAACATTCTGAGAACCGGCTCTCAGAACGGGATCAAAACTCAGTCAAAAATATGCTGACCGAACACGAACAAACCAAACAACACGCTATGGAAGCACGACGACAGTCTGTAGAAGTCGAACGATTACAAATTGTTGATAAGGCGAACACTCCAACTCCAGGAGAAGGACAACAGTTGTCTAATGATCCGAGTTCGGTGACCAATTCGACCAGCAGACCACCCCCCGCTGATACCTGTAATACTGATATATATCAGCCATCAGACACCAATAGTGACAGTAAGTCGGATGGACGCAGTAATGGAACCGTATCAGTTGATGTTGATCCAGAAGATGACGTTCCCGAGGAGAGTTCTTTTTCTGGGCCACCAGATGGCGGCTGGGGGTGGGTGGTGGTATTTGGAAGCGCTTTAGCCTTTTTCTTGGGTGGTGGTATTTCCAGGTCGTTCACGTTGATTTATGAAGAACTGTTAGAAATCTTCCACGACACGGCATCGGCAACTTCAGCAACAGCAGCCATCTTTGGTGCTGTGAAAATGTGTACTAGTAAGTATTAATATGTTTGATTTCTCAACGTGGGAATTCATCTAGTATAGAAAATAATATTGCAAAATGTTTGTAATTTCCAGGTCCACTTGTTAGCTTGCTGTGTTCCAAGTTCTCAAAAAGGACGGTCACAGTTTGCGGTGGAATAATTACATCTCTCGCCATGATGATGACATCATTTCCTGTATCACTACCGTATCTTTATTTCACTTATGGTATATTGGCAGGTAGGCAATAGAATTTTTTAACTCTTATCTGTGTTATTAGTTATAACAAAAGTTCATCGAAATTAGCGTCGTCTCTAGTTCGGTTGCTCATCTCTTTTTCTTTTGCAGCATTCGGTTTCAACATGGTACTCACTCCGTGCTTCGTGATCGTTGGTGAATACTTCCGGAAACGTCGGGCACGTGCTATGTCGCTAGCCATGCTGGGCGGAAGTCTCGGGGGAGTTTCACTTCCGCCTCTTCTCAACTTCCTCTTCCGCCGTTACGGTTATTCTGGCACGATGCTAATAGTGTCTGGATTGGTTCTCAACTTATGCGTGGCTGGGTCACTGTTCCGGTCGCTTATCCCTGAAACGCCCAAATATAAGAAGAGAACTAAGACGCAGAAGAAACCGGATATCTCGAAGGACGGGGACGAAAACAACTTCCGGAGGAGATCCAGCAATTCTGCATCGAATGAAGAAAACGTGGACTCGGGAATCATAGTACCAAATATCGTGGTTCAGAAGGATCCAGATTCGTCCTCCCTTGCTTCCTGTACTTTTGATAATCGAAAAGACAACGGATCTCTACCTGTTCTGCCCAGAAGCGGCTCCAGACAGGTATCGTTTCAGATAGAAGGTACGATACACTTGCCAAACAGCGTCCTACCGGAAGCTAATTATAACCGGAAACTTCGTAGGACGAACCTTTACAAGTGTTACACCGTCCTTCAGTCTGTCGGCATTCCGCTCTTCCGCCAGCCTAGATTCGCTGTCTATTCCCTGCTGATGATGGGTAGCGTGCTCAGCCTCAGCATCTCTGGCGTCTTCCTTTCCGGTCTGATTCGTGATCTCGGCCTACGACAAGAACACACCAGCTTCTTACTGTCGGCCTCTGCCGCCGTAGACATTCCCAGCAAGTTTTTGTCGGGATTTATCTTTGACCTGAAGAACGCCCGCCCGTACCGCTCGATGCTGTTGGCTATACTGGGCTTCTTAACCGGCGTCTTTTCGTTGTCGATGGCGTTCTCAACCGGATTCGTCGATCTCTTCGTCATGTACATGCTGTATACGTTCTTCGCCAGCGCTTACCACACTCAGCACGCTACCGTTCTGGCGGACATCGTCGGGTCAACCAGTCTCTCGGCGGCAATGGGCCTATGTCGCCTCTCACAGGGAATAGGTTTTATCCTCGGACCTACTGTAGGAGGTAAGATGTTTTTCCCTAACGAAGGCCCCCCCTCACATTTAAAATTTTAACGGATTAGACTTTACGACATCCTCTGAAATTTCCACCCATATCCAATAGTGCTAGTTTAAGTTGATGTTTTAATTCATCGTCGTACTCTTATTTTAGGTCACATCAAGGACACCACAGGAAAATATCAAAGCGCTTATGTATTTTCTGGTTGCATTCTATTAGCATTTACCATGTCGTATACGTCGGTAGACGCTTGGTTGCTATGGAAGCGTCGACGCAAACAGGAGACGGATCTGGATCTTTCTGAACTTTCTGATGGTCACGTGGCCCGGTACCGACACGACAGTATATCAACTATTACTTAATTTAAATTCAGTAACTGATTGATGTTCGAAGAATATGTTCATGCTATTTTAACTTTATTCCTATTATTAATAAATATTTATTCAACGGAAGCGATTATAACTAAATGGGACTAAATACTATATGCACCTCAGAAGAGTGAAGATGGGTTCTTATATGCTATGCATATAGAAATAAAATACTCGCACATGCTATCTATTTTTTATAACTTTCATTTTCTTATGTAAAACACGAAAATAATAACAACTGAACCATTGAAAACCAGAATACAAAATTCCTACACCAAATAAAGATTTGAGCACGAATCTCACATTGGATCAATGTTCACTTTGATAATTAACACCACAATCAACTAGCCACTAGAATATAATACAGTTCCCTGCGGAATCGCTAGGTGACCGAGTGACAGCTTTGCCGAGAAACCCTTAATCATAACGTTCAATTTGTAATTGTTTATCTTTTAAAACTTTATCTTTCAAAAAATTATACATATCATTTCGGTTCGCTATCTTTATATTCCTGTTGCCCATTGCTTTACACAGAATATTGCGTGAACATATTACAGAATAAAAAGGTACTGCTATGATCATGTGCGATAATATATATATATATATATATATATATATATATAGTCTACTATAGTTATGGTTGGGGCGCCTTCTTGGTCTAGTTGATAGCGCGGTAGACCACAGATCACTACCACCTGAATTCGAATCTCGGCGTTGGCATAGTTGAAGGGTGTTTCATATTTGATTTCGCTTCATTACCTTTGGAGGTCACTCGGCCCATTTAGTCTACCATATCATTGTTTAGACATATGTTCAACTGGAGACAATATACACGTGATAGTTGTCGATACACGTGATAGCTTTCCTCGTAGAAAATAGTCATATACAGGATCCACAAATTCATCACAACACTCAATGCACTCGAAACATCCTTGTACGTTTTCTTTCAATTTCATTTCAAATGTTCACAGTTCTTTCCTTGTTTGTTCCTTCCCAGTTTTGGTACAAATTACAGTCATTAAAGCACAATAATGTTATCTGATGTTCTTATAGGGCCAGTTTGGTAGTATTTGAATAAACCGCCGATATTTAAAGAAGAAACAAAACATATATAAATTTTCCTATCACCTCTGTGCTAAAATCGCTAGCTATAGTCATGGGAGCATCTGGTTTATTCCTTTGTATGTCTATCACAGTATCCATAATGAGTTCGTCTGGTGGCGGATATGTACCATTAATTAGATACATTACTACAAATAATAAACATGGGATCTCCTTTACTGGTAACATACTTTGCATAATAATAATAATAATAATAATAATAATAACAATAATAAAATAATAATAATAATAGCCGAAAAGGGAGACGAATATAGGAGACTAATTCTAAATAGATTTAGAATTTAGAATATATATTCAGTGGAGAAAACCTTGCCAATTGCCAGAGCGAGTTGTCACTCACCCACAAAGAGTCATTAACATTCATGCGACGCAAACATGGTCATAGCCAGTTACACAAAATGTTCTAGACATTGAAAAAACTTACTGGAATGATGTGTTCCGTTATGATAACGTAAGCTAGTGCTGTGATTCTTTTATTGCACGTTTTACGAAGATACTTGACACACACGCACCAGTAAGGACACCAATCCCCCACAAGACGATAATCCGCTTGACCAGGAAGACCCCTGGACTAATAAAGTCATCACACAAAAAAGAGATCAATTGTATATACAAAAGTTTGGTAAGTCGAAAATTAGAACAATGTTTGAGAAATATTTAGAACATGGTAAAACGCCATGCCCAAGGCTTCTACTGAAAACAATTGCTGCAGAAATATTCCATGGATATTCGAAAAACTTGTGAAGTTCTTAACTCAATCATTAGCCGTACAAATGACAACAAATTGATGTCAATGGATTTGGGTCATATTTATCGAGTGTTGATAAAAATCTAGCAGAATCCATCCCGAAGTCAGCCAATACCCCAGAATACTATATGGGTATTAAACAAAATAAACACTCCTTATATCTCAATCCCACTGATCCCAATAAAATTCACAGAATATTGTGGAAATGCAAACGCAAGAAAAGTACATGCGATTATGGTATTAGCATGTCACTCCCGAAACAACTATACGAGGATGTCTGCATACCGTTTGCGAAACTTGTGAATATTCCTCTCGAAATGGGTGTAGCACCAGATGCTATGAAACTGGCAAAGGTTATACCCATTTATAAGAGTAAATCAAAGAAAGAGTTCAGCAACTATTGCCCAATATTACTGCAGAGTATGCAAATTCGTCGGCTCCGTTGGCCAAAATGTGATGATGTCCGACAGAAATATATATCCGTTAACGTTCGCGCCGAATTATTGTTAACTGCTATGGTTGCTATTATTTTGTGGCCATTTTGCGTAATATGTTGTGGTCACTATAGTGATGAAAGTATTTAGAAAATTTGTGAACGTTTGAACGAAGCACACGACGTTTAATCACAATCAAACTGAAGAACACAATGAAATGAAAAGTGAAATGACTGACCCAAACAAATCAACAGGTCCGACAAACATTTTACTGGTGTAAGACCTTGTGGCTGACAAAGAATGTGTCGGGCCAACAAAAATATGGGCGTAGGACTTGTTCTCCGACAAATTAAGTTGGGATTATGTATACTCTGTTACTGCTCTCTAATATCTCTAAGATACTGGTGAAGGTGATTCATAAGCGAATATATGCCTTTCTTAGATTTACAGCAATCAGTTTGGTTTTAGACCGATGCGATGCCTTACGTGCATTTGATAACACAGTCAATTGCTTGAATGTTTATCTGGATCTATCCAAGGCGTTTGATACAATTACATACTCATTATGGTATAATATGTGTTGCTCTAAGGTGGTTTAAAAGCTATCTGAGCCAAAGAACGCAATATGTGAGTTATAAGGATGTAGAATCTGAACACATTATGACATTAGTTACGGAGTGACTCAAGGCAGTGTCTTGGGTCCATTGATATTTAACATCTACTCAAATAACATCCCAACTGTAATAACATATAGCAAGACAGTTTTGTTTGCTGATGATACCACTATAAATTGCATTGGTAAGAACATACATCAGCTGCAAATACAAATGAACCAAGATCTTGGTCAACTCAATAAAAGGTTCAGAGCAAATCAACCATCTGTCAATACATCAAAGAGAAAATATATGCTAATAGAAAAACAGGAATGTTATCAGCAGAAGACTCCCAACCTGACCATTAACGATGATAACTTAGATAGAGTTCAAAGCACAAAGTTTATTGGGCTTTATATAGACGAGTATCTGTAAAGTCATAGCCAGTTGTCGAATTAATTTATGTATATATAGGGAGAATTAGTAATCGCCCGTTCGTGCCGTTTTAAGGTTTGTGGCCGACGAATTGTGAGGTCAATGGGTGTGAAACCATAGATCTCCGATTGATTGATGAGCGAAATAAGTTGGTGATCACCCGTTCCGTAGATTCGAGACCACATGAGTTCGGAGTTTTGAAAGAGAGAACTTAGCACTTTTCATATCTGCAGTGGAATTGTCAAATATCGAAAGAGCGTACCTTGTCAAAAGAGCATCTAGAGATACTATACTATAACTTACTCCACACGTACTTGTTATATGGGATTGCAATTTGCGGAAATTCGTATAAGAAATACTTTTTAAGCTAGAGGTTCTGCATCTAAACAACATCCAAAGATAAATTCCGCAGATCGAAAAAGCGCATGTATTAGAAAATTACAAACAATAGACAGATTCAATTACCCCATGCGCCACCATGTGGCTGAATTTCACACCACGGTATTGGATTAGAATTCTGAGAATCACTGTGTTGCATGGGGATTTACGCGTGTAGTCGCCATAAAAGTCTTACTGAAAAGTGCATTTAGGCTATTTACCAGTTATATTTGGATTTTATTTATAGTTCATTAACGGTAGATGATCTCCAGATGATAATTTTGCAATAGGAATGCCACAGACTTCATGCAATAGATATATGACACTAAACTAAGTAAGGTTCAGCGCGATTTGCATGGTTGTCGTGGTCCGGTCTGTCTATTTCAAACTTCCATTCTAAAATGTGTCTTTTTATCACAATGATCACACTGATTATAATTCAGTGGGTGATTCCTGTTACGGTAACATGTGAATGTCAAGGGTGTTAATACTTTAATGTAATAAAAAAATTATTTAATAATAAACAGGTGATGCATATATGAATGGTTCCCAGGTACAAGTAAAAATAATATTTCCAAAACTTACAACTTGCCCTTTATATCTAGATTAAATATTAAACATTCTACACTAAAATCAATTTACCTTCAACTAAAAGTTTAATTTTAAAATAATTTATTAAATCCATTGAAACCAATGCTAAAAATCCCCTACAAGTCAACATGACTAACGAAGATTTAACTGTATCACTCATCTGGAAAGATCGGTCCGTTCAATCATTGGATTATATCCTGATAAGTATTGTGTTAAATCCTTTGGAAAGACGGAAACTTTCAGCTGAAATACTAGTCTCGGTCTTCGTATAATATGAAATAATTTGCTGAAAGATTTCCAGTATTTACCGTTAGTTAAAAGTTGCCTTCCCGTATTAACATTCGGCGCCATAGCTGTTTCTAACTAGAACGCAGATGGTAACCAATGCAACGCATTTCGCCTGGATCGGTCTATTCCAGTCCTTTTCATGGTGAAAATGGTAACATTTATAAATATATATGTCCTACCATAAAGTAATTGTTTCCCCATATAACCTATAAATATTATTATTGTCATTCTATCCTTTTGTTTCTTTGCTGTAATTGTTTTGTCACCAGGGTGCCATTACCTGTTAATGCGTGTAAATAGTATTATATGTATATACATGTATTTGTGTGTGTGTGTGTGTAAGTCAAAACGTAACTAGACACAGGTCATGCCTTTACTGGTAAGTCACGAAAGTGTATTGGAATTGGATATTTGTTATTTGTAGATATCAATTATTAATATGCTTTCGAATATATACCACTACAACTACTATACAGAAGCTCTGAATTATGCAAATATTATTTATTGATGTAAATACAAAGTCTACCGCCTTTTTTTACTATCATAATAATGTCTGTTATTTCTGATGATTCCAAAACTATTAGGTTTCACTAAAGTGTTGAATGTTAGCCAAATCTCCGCGAAATAATGAACATATGCTGACCTGTAATCCGACGTGAATGTTATGTGACTATATGGCTCATTAAGCTTGTTATTGAGTGACCGAAAAGTCACATACACAATAGATGGTAGTGATGATCCGAGTCCCGACTTTCGAACTATGACAGGCATTCCACCTTTCTTAGCTAGTTTATCTTTTTCGATAAATAATTTAGCAATTACATCAAGAAAAGCCTGCGATATCAAAGACTAAATTCTCTATAACAGATAAGAGTTATCCTTTGATGTAAACAACCATAATATGTTACTGTCATAGTCTGCTAATTTGGAATTATATTTACTTTATCCCCTCGAACATGCACATCCCCTCTAATATTATATCATAGGATTAAAATTTGAATGGATGAAGACCGGGCTACTGGAAAATCAACATTATGCAATTATACATTATGAGTTCTTGTGGTCACACATAAATATTTAGTGTCTAAGGATTATAGAATGGAAACAAAAATCGCACTTTATTTATCTACGTTCCTCTAGTAGTTTGACATAAACCAGGTGAACTGACCTACATGTTATACAGATCGGTTTGTTATAGAGTATGGAACAGTTAATATGTCTAAACAAAACTCTAATGTGTCCATATATTAAATGTCCTAATATAGACGTGCAAAGTACAACCGACTAACTGATACAAACCTGTCACTCTGCCATAATTGCTAAAAGTTTAATGATTCGTTTCACCTTTCTGTAATCCAAGTTGGTGAATAAATTAATTACTATCGAATATTGTGCTATATTTGTAACAGAATACATAGTAAAACTAGCATTAACATTTATTATGCAACAACAAATATCCTCTCAGAAGTTGACTAATGTTAGCTTCGAAATGTTATGGGTTGAACTGGTTATGAGTACGGAGGAACTAAATTATGTCAGCATACACGAGAAGGCCTATTCCATTAAAATGATTTTAATGACAATTATTTTAAATATTAATTGCATATCATACAAATAAATTGTTTCAACTTCTTTGAGAAACAAATTGTAACATGTTTATATTCTATCCATCTGATTAGGTAAAATATTTACTGATGAAGGTTTTATTGTCTAAATCATCTTACCATATCAGCAGATAAATTAAACCTCGAAACCACGTTGAATCTACCTGAAGCCCAAATGTTATTTCCACGTGGAAAACATTTCTTTTTAAAAGTTTAATTCATATCAAGATTTTCAATTTGGAACCATGTGATTATTTCCAGGTTGAATGCAGTATTTTGAATCCATGCCTCAATTTCCACATAGAACCATCATGCTTTCACTAAAACGGAAAAAGTACAAATTAAACAAATTTCTACTTGAAAAATGAACAATTTGTGTTGATTACTTATTACAAGTAAGTATGAAAAAACAGCAACGTCAAGTTTATCAAACATTTTGTGCTTAATCAAGATCAGACGAATTGCTTCGAAGTATGAATTCACAACTTCCCGGTCCATACCCTGATGATGAACAGCTGGTGTTGGTTCTGGTTTTCTTATATTCAGATCAGGATGTCCTTTCTGAATTTCACACCACCACTAATTTGATACATTTTCACCTATGAACTTCACACCATACGTTTTCGTATACTGCCCAGCATATATGATAAACTGTTTCTTGCCGAATCCTACACCCATATCTTCCCGATTACATGCATAGTTAACCAGTTTTCTCACCTGTTGGTAAGTGAACCTGGACCACCTCCCCGGCTTTGCATCAAGTGTTACCTTCTGATTGATGCGGGTTTGAAGGATTGCCCGTGATACATTAAATATGGTTAACGCTGCTCGCTGGGACATCTCGCCTGAGTTGACTGCCTGAACTTCTGCTACCATGTCAGTCTCATTCCAAAGCCTATATATATATATATATATATATATATATATATATAGTGTGTATGGGATTTGAGTGTTGGTAGGAACTGTTGTTAAGTTAACATCGCTAATATCTGGATTACCTACACCCCATGAAACTTATACCACACAGACATAGCTACATCATATGAACTTACTATTAATTGTTCACAAGGCATAATGTATTTATCTAATCGATTACAAACTTAAGTACTACAGTGTTATAATAATTAAGGCACATGCGTCACTTTATAGTGGGCTTGTAATGTATCAATTTCTTTCCTTTGGATTATTATAGGTTTTAAAGCCTTAGCTTTTACTACATTATGGCCGGAAATTCATTAAATAGAGGAAATTTCCCATCCCTGTGTAACAACGAATTATCAAGGAAGAAACAGTTTAGGCCGCTACTAGTTTTTAAGTTAACGATTAAAATATGATATTTAATTACTTGTTTATTTTGGGCTGTTAGATAGGATTATTGTTGGGAAAATCCAGCTTTCATCATTCTAGAAGAATAAACCTACGAGACAATGACACTCACACTATAAGTTAACTGATATGACAATAAGCTGTAAATATCTGATAACGAAGAATATGAAATAAAATGTCAGAAAAATATAATTATCTCAGATATGTAATTTTAATATACATTATCGGCGTTTAATAATAACGGGTTTTGTCAGATCTGTCCAACATGCACGAGCACTCGTATCTACGCATGCAGGGGGCGGATCCAGCAACATATGAAGGGGGGTCACATCCTGGGTGCGTCGCAGTCACAGAGCTATGATGGCGTGTGATCTGGGACCCGCTTAAGGGTTCCAGAAGCAAATTTGCTTTAACCATTCTGAGATGCGTTCTAAGCTTTATTTGAGAACGTTATGTACGGTTTTATTAAATTGAAATATTGAAAAACAATCAATCAATTGTTCATTTGTATATCAGATTTCATACGATAGATTTTTCAGTTTGTAGCAGTGCATTATCCTAAACAAATAAGACAATGCCTCGAATTTCTGAGAAAAGTAGAACGGCACTCGGTAGATCGCAATCAGTACTGAACACGGTTTCTCAGCCGGAACGTCACTAAAATCTAATCAGTAACCTCTGATCCTATTATATTCTATCTCTCAATGTTTAAGAATATATCGAAAACATCCTGGATCCAGATCTGTATCTCCACGAAAATCTAATCGATTCGTCCTTTGATCATCACCTACTCATCCACAAAGTTTCATTCAAGTTCGTATATACTATTTGATTAAATATTTTGTCGACAGACATACATTACTAACCAACATACTTGCTTTAAAAATTTGAATTTCACAATTAAAAAATGGTTGAAGACACATGTAGGCTCTGTCCATCTTTTCCATGGCGGTGCTGGTAACTCCAACATTGTCAAAGGTAACCGGTCGCCCAATCATAACTAAAATTACAAGCGTTTATGTTCACAAAACTGTAAATGTTATCACAATGTGCGTTCATAAACACTGAATACAACCATAACAGACCAAGATGCTTTACTGGTATATTGAAGGAACAAACAAACATGTTGAAAAGATAAATATCTTTGGTGGAGGCAACAAGTTAATAAGGAACACACCTAACCGTTAAACGTTTAATGCAAAGTTGTTTCTTTCAATCAGCAAGTACATTAATAAGATTGGAGAAAAACACAATTCTTTCAGGGCACAAGCTGCTGTTTTTGGTGCATTTTGATTATTACTCCCTGACCACCTGTTGACCCAAGTATGCATCTCCACATTGATATTATCTGGAGAGGGAAGGTCAGTACGATGCAAAGCTACGAATGCCAATATTGCCCGTTCACAGTTCTGACGATTATAATTGTTAATCACACCTGGCATCATGTGCAGGGCATCTATGTAGGTTCGTTGCTCTGGGCCGAAACGATCATTCGTGGCAGTCAAAATTTCATCCAGGATTGGAATCGGCACACTGACTTTATAATACTCCACTGGGGTTGAAGCTGGAGCATTTGCTCCGTGCCGTTGTATGGCAACTATCCTTGGTGCTCCTGATTCAACGTTTACGGACTCTGCTGTTGATACCATCAAACTATATCGCCTTTCATGGAATGTATCAATGTTATCACGTTGTTCCTGCAAAGCTCTGATAATTTCCCGAACTTCTGGCATTGCTTTGATAACATCCTGATTGTTTCTCTGAAGGGATACGCTAATTGGTTCAATATATGACAAAATGCCTTGTGTGATATGAAAAGCCGCAATAAATTCAAATGCCATCATGGAAGCCAGTAACGATCTCGCATCTGAAACAGATGGCTGATTCCAATCAACAGGATGTGATGTAATGTCTTCAAGTGAGCATAAAATACTGCTGAAAAGACGAACAAAAATTGCGAGAGCATTGTGTCGTTCTATCCATCTCTTGCAATTTCTGAATGTAGTCTCATTCCCTCTCTTCATTTCTTTTATCCATGATTATCCACGCATCTCGTTTAATATCATATCTCTGATGAATTGTCCACATATTTTGATTACCTCATTTTGTGCTGTTTTGCATCTGTATGTCGCCCGCATATCTGCTATTTACAGTTGGTGCTTCAAGATGTCATCTTCAGCATCAACCCTAAATTCTAACAGCCGCTGAAAGTTACTTTGATTTTGGTTTGTACCCAGAAGGTATTGGCTGTCACCCCTATGGCCAAGTAATGGTATCTTTTGTTTTCCACAAAATATAACACACTTAGGGATGGATTGTAGTTTATGTCTATTTTATTGTAATTGTGCATAAGGGGCCAGGCATATCTGGTATTGAATTGGTTTTACATCGCCATCCATCACACAGATAAAGTTTCCTGTTGTCTCCCTGGATGTTCAATGGTAACCTTTCCCCCTGCCATCCTTGCCAACAAAATGGTCACCTAAGATTGTGGATGATTTGTGAAAGTTACTTATGTAAGGCTTTTTAACAAGAACGGCAAGTTGGCTGCCTTTATAGAAGAGAGCACAGTATACAAAAGACACCATTTGAACCGGGATAATGTCCTGAAGCCAACTATGTTGAAATGTTCCTTTTTATCCAATATTCTAGGTGTGATGGAAATTTGTAAAGTACATCTGGTGTCCAATGACTGGTGAGCAAAGAGTATTTATCTTTGTCTGTGATAACGATTCCAATAACAAGTCCAATGTCAGTTAATGGAGAATCGGAATGGACATCAGGGGTTCCTTGACCTGAATCTGACTCTGAACGCCTAGTGAACACATCTGGGTGTGACTCTGGACGACTAATAGACGAAGGTGGATTTGACTCTCGGCGACTAATAAATGAAGGTGGGTGTGACTCTGGACGACTAATAGACGAAGATGGGTGTGAATATAGACGACTAATAGAAGAAACAGCTTGGGTTTTTAAATGGCCAGTAGATGGCAAAGTTTGGCATGACTCTATGCGACTAGTGGCTGAGCAATAATTTGTTATGTTAGGATCCAATATAACTTTAAAGGCCAAAGAATGTTCGGGCTCTCTGCGGGTCTGTTCCTGTTCATTGACAATTTCTTGAACTGAACGTGAGAGTGGATAGGTTTTTCTTGGAGTTGAAGTCAGCAGTAAATCAAAATGACGTGGCTGATTTAGTGTGTCTTCACGACTGAGCAGCATAATTGGCTTTTAATCACGATAGACGTTTGGTGAAATGCAAGCAACTACCTTATAGTCCAAATTATATTATTTCATTCTCATCTCGTAGAACATTAACGACAACATACCTTAGTTCATCAGCTTTGGAAGTCTCATTTCCAAGACGTGTTCTGCGGATGTTATTTAAAAGTATGCTGGCTATGAGAAATGGAACTACAAGGTGCCTAACTCTAATTACATACAAAAACAATATCGATTAATGCATTCTCAAATTAATTCCATACCAGCCTATTCGGTGGAATTGACCCCTTCCCCCGATAGTGGCCACAAATTGAACTATAGTTAAGTTGTATCTAACGGGTAATAGTGTCTGCAATTCCTACAAATATGTATATTCTGTAAATAAATACATTCTGGTATTCTCGGGATAAGTGTGCAGTTATGGCATCTTTCAGATGTAAATGTGAAGAAATACATGCGCTAAATTATCAACAATTATAGGTAATTAATTATAAAAGTAGAACTAGATTAAGAAACATTACTTTTTGTGTGAATACGTCAATCATTACAGGCCATTTGCGCCATGCTCTCTGTGACGCCAGTCGCATTAGTAACTTTAATTCTGGTCAAGTTGTTATTATGAGAGGCTAACAATGTAAGCATCAAAATTGTTAATTTTCACGATCGGGACACGATCATGACACAGGTTCCTTTTTTGCGTGTAATCACCGTGAGCTGTTCGTTTCACATTACATGAGCGTGTATTTTATTATACAATCTTGTCTCAGTCAGGGTTAATGTATCATGGCCCCCGGTAGGAGGGAGATCTGGTACTAGTTGATGAGGTTGATGGATGTTTTACGGCCACTTTTGTGCACAAGGTAGGCTAAATGGGCCGAGCGACCTTCAAAGGTAATGAAGCGAAGACAAAGATGAAACAACCTTCAGATATGCCCACGCCGAGATTCGAACACGGGTGGTAGTGATCTGTGGTCCGACACGCTACCGATAGACCACGGAGGCCCCCCACTGGTACTAGCTACTAAGCTTTATGTTAGTACTTCAGTGTATATAACTAACCAACCTTTGGCAAAAGTAGCTGCCAATTTCGGCAGATCTAGATGCTCGTTTCCACGCTGCATTTTGCTGCTGGTCCTTCGTGTAAAATCTATTCATAGAAAAAGACCTGCGCGTGCACCTACACAAATACGTCACTTATTGCATCATAAAACACAGGTCATTATCTATAAACTGTGTTTGGGGGAGGGGGCATTGCAATATCATACTTTATCATATGTGTTCCTTTTCATAAAACATAATTTCGGAAGGTATGAATGTCGGACGTGTGGACTGGGGGTGGGGGGGTCAAGTCCATTAAAAGTTTACCCCTGTGACCCCCCCCCCGGATCTGCGCCTAGCATGCTGAATCACATTTAATGTTGTATCAAATTATATTTAGCATGCGTAGATACGAGTGCCCAAATAAAATAATGAATATAGATCTAATAATGAATGTCCATTTGTTCAACTTTTATAATAAATTTTCATCTGGTTTTATGGTGATAAATATCGTAATTAAAGGATCGATGTATACTGTGAAATTACATTAAGTAACTATACAGTACGTTATGTATAAATTAAATAAAAAGTTGACATATGCCGGGCTTTTTAAATGCGAAAATCCGTCTAAAATCATCTTTAAATGAGAAGGATATAATAAAATAGGTGAACGACAAATGAGCAATGTTGTAAACAACCGTCGTATAAAACATAAACAACGCCAAATAAATGCGCATTTATTGACAAAATATGTTACGTGTTATTGAAGAAGAAAACAAATCTTCAAATTAGGAACTATAATAGACAATTATCCCGGCCCCTATTAGTTCACGATTGGTAACAAACGTTTTTATCAGACGGTTCAACACAACTACCGTTATTTAGCAAATCTCATTCAAATCAAAAATACAATATACAAAAGAAAAATATACAAAAAACATTCTCCTCGCGGATAACACACGAATACGCTAGCACTTATTTCCAGTGTGGTCCTTTTTAATTTTATTGAGTGGTTGTTCATGTTGATATTAATCAGACTAGATTTCTCAGAGATGGTGCTATAGTATCATCACTAGTCCTAATTGTATGCTTTATTATCTCATCAATATTTCTTTGTATAAAATATATTCCAAGATGATATAAAAATAGCCAGAGTTATCCCTCTTTTTAAAAAGGGTACTAAGATAGAAGACAATTATAGAACAGTTTCTGTCCTTCCTGCCCGTTCAAATATTTTCGAACTGTACACATAAATCTAAACTCACAAAACAATCTCTATGATTGTTAATCTGGTTTTCGTAAAGGCTGTTTAACAGCTAGAGTTCGTTTATTTGACAGACTGTAAGGAAAAATATGAATAGCTTTTTACAGTTATATATGGTTCTTTTAGATTTACAAAAGCCATTTGACGCAGTTAACCGGACTATTTTGTTGTTAAAATTGAAAACATCCTGTTAGTTGGATCGAACCCTATCTGTCCAAAAGATCTCAGTTTGTAGATCTATCTGGCACTTTTTCTACCCTTCATCCGATTACTTGTGAAGTTTCTCAAGGATCTATTATGGGTCCTCTTTTTATTTTAATCTACACCAATGACATGTCATCTTCCGTTGACAGCACGCTTAATCTAAATGCCGATGATTCGGCTCTCCTCGGTGCTGACAAAACCTTTTAAGGTGTTAAAGGTGCTCCATCTCTCAATATGGGAAAAGTCACTGTGGAAAAAAAGAATCAATCCTTTTTGCATCCAAAAAGAAGCTAAAAACATGTAAAATCTAATAATTTAGCACCCAACTTGATTCCAAATTATCAGTTAAGTACTTGGGAGGGGGCACCCTTGATGTAGATCTATCTACCTCATCAATGGCAAAATATTCTATCATATGAAGGTCAGCAGAAGCTTAAAATTTATCTCTCGTCATAAGTCAGTTCTAGGCGTCTGAGAAAGAAAACTTCTTACCAATGCTCTCCTCCAACCCAGATTTCATTATGGATGCAATTTTTGTTATTAGATAACTTAAAATAACTTAAAATAATACAAAACAAAATTAATAGATTCATACCAGAATTCCATCCCGTTTGCCAAATATTAATAATAGGAATATTTTAAAACTAAAATGTAAAAAGAAAAGATTTTTACCAACAAAATTGTAATTTTGTTTGAGTTAGATGGTTCCTTTTATTTATACATTTACTATATTGTACCTTTGATAACTGTTTAGATCCACTTTGTAAATAAGTTTTATGCTATTCCTAGCATTTATTTTTAGTGTCAGCCTTTTCTTTATCATTGGTATATTTTATTTGTACTATTTATATTCTACTGTGATATCTATAATAATCATTGTATTTAGATGATTTTGAAAAAAATAAAATCAATCAATCAGCCAGTCAATCATACAAATGTCAAAGTTGGAATGCAAACAAAGTTCTGCCAGGTGGCGCAGCCATCACTGTAATAGTTTCTTCAATAATCTTTCTAACTCGGCGAGATGACCATTAAAATGTTTATTCATAAGTAAATACTGGGTTGGATAAAAATTAATTAATGTCACTAATAAAGCTTAAATATACATACTGCCAGTAAATTGTTGATGAATTCTGATTATAGATGTTAATTAATATATTCCGAGATATAATGCAGGTCCAGTTCTTAAAATACCAGTACTATCGGTAGTGTGACTTATCATTATGGAATTGCAATTTTTTTTATCATTGCCAATGACTTTTATGTCATAAACTCTCAATGAAGATATAAACAAAACCATAGCTAATATTTGCTACAAACGTTTTAATTTCATCTAATAAGAATATTATTTCACCTAATGTGAATACAAATTTGCAGATTTAACAACAACAATAATAGATAACAATCATAAACAACAGTCATGACACATACACATATTTTTATATAAGACCTGAATATATTTAAAACACAGAAGCATACATTTCACAAACAGTAATAATAAAACACTGAGCTATACCAGTTTTTGATACCAATAAAATATGCCAATTTAAGCCATTTTTTATTTCAAGAATTGGATTTGTTCCATAATGAGAAATACAAATATACATGGCGTCATAAAAATGTTAAGCGTGGGAAAAACTGTGGAAGTTCTAGTAAGAAAATGAAGCCTAAATATTTAAAAGTAATTATTTGATTATACAAAAGCGGGAATTAACACCACACAGACACTTTGCCTCTTTTAAACCTCCAGTCAGCATTTCATAGAAATATATAGGTACATATGTGTATGTGCACAGTCATTTTATTAAATACATTGTACTGAAAGTAACCATCAAAGCTAGATTTTCCACCATCCTTTGTACTTCTACATATTACACATCTGTACTTGACACAGATGGAATGCACATAATATGCTGCATGCTTAACGTTTTCATATTTTATAACAAAAAAGTGTTTTTATGATTAAGATATATTGAAGGTGGAAGAGCGACTCAATACTGATATTACTATTTCTATGTGACAAATAAGATGGTATTTAAAACATATGACCAGTAAACAATATTACAATGTATAATGAATGAAGATAAATTGTGATATAATCACATACTAAATGTTTTGGAGACCTGTCATAATATAAATTTACTGTAATGCAAGGCTGAAATAGTTACTAAATAAAATTGTAATGATCAGACTATTTTAAGTGTGCAAATAAAATATTAAGGCAAACAACTGTACTCACAGCTACTCGTTTAATTAAATATACCATAAATAATCAACTAAAATGTATTTTGTACAGGTATAATAATCATCTATTTATCAAGTTAGTAATATTTCAAGAATTATATATATATATATGTGTGTGTGTGCATGTACGTGTGCACAGTTGTAGATGCATAATATGTAATGGAGAAGAAAAAGTGGAAATTTTGAAAATTAATGTTATAGACAGCAAAACAATAACCCATAGAGAATGCACAGTTTTCCCACACTAAAAGTGTATATACCTACAAAACTACTACCACAAATTAAAAACAAATCTTATAAAGTGCTACATGCAGTTTAATGAAAAGTATTGGCTGATAACCAAGAAACATTCCTAGGTTTACCAGCATAAGATAGATGTATTGTAATATAGAGCCAAAAAAATAAAAAATTATATCACTAGACGAAACAAACTGCACCAGACAAAGCACTCCAGATTTTACACAGATGAACAATTTCGATGCTGGATTAGAATTATTTTTCAATGGCATTAACCAGGAATGGAGTTAATTATACCTGAATGAACCTTAGTTGGCATGAAACAGCATAACAGTCATTAACATATATATTTGAACAAACGGAATAACAGTTTGATGGCTTTTCCTATCATACTATTTATTGAAGAGAAAAAAAATAATGACTAATTGTCACTGCAATCGATAATTATGCTTCTAATAATAACTAGACTGTAAGATAATTGGAACTGATCATTACAGAGATATGCACTCTAATGCAGGAATGATGAACACGCAAACCTCATCACAAGAGTTTCATTATATGTGTATATGTTGTTTACAAATATGCGTGTTTCAGTTTGGTTACATGGTTACCTAAAGTTCCTGTTAATCATATTTCCAACATATTGTGGTACCACAGTTATCTAGGTGGTTCTATCAATCAACAGTTTAACAGACTGGTACTAGTCCTTGACAACAAAGGACTCTTACTGCGTGCGATTGTGCTTGAGAGGTTTTTCATGCTTTCTGCAAGGCGACTAAACTCTGCCCATTTCTCTGTGTTCAATGTTGACTCGAGCTCTTTGAGGTTTTCTAATTCTTTCAGCTCTGTCTGCATGTTGTTCTTGTGCATTTCGAGCATATAAATCTTCTTCTCAGTGTTCTCAAGCTATCATGAGAAGATTAAAAAAGTAATTAGATTGTTCCCTTACAGCAGGCATTGAGGTAGCTATCTATATAAAAACTGACATCCTGATTAACAAGTAGAGAAACAACATTATGAAGTACACAGAAACATTTCTTAAGAGCACACCCATGAGGCCATATTCTAAGGCAGATTTTGGTTTACAATGGTTGTTTGAGGGAATCTTGTGACTTACCTATACCATCACATTTCATTAGTTATATATATATATATATATATATATATATATATATATATATATATATATATGAGAGAGAGAGAGAGAGAGGAGAGAGAAAGACCAGAAGTCATACACTGCCCATCATCATTAATTGTTTCAAAACATCCGGTTTTGAAGTAAACTAGACATATTGCCTTAAAACGGTCTTATTGTATATACATTTAAAAATGCTTTTAAAGTGTTTTATTGTATTTAAATTTGTTAGCTTCTTTTATCTTTTATTGTTAGTTTATTTATTTCACCTTCTTTTATTATGACGTAGCTGAGTCACATAAATTTGGATGCAATGACATCTGCTAAACAGAAATTTACTCAAGAAAAGTGGCATAAAGGCGAATTTGACACAGGTTGAAATAAAGTAAAGTGGATTACTGTATGTATATAATTTTAAAAAATAGAATTATATATTAATATAAATATTATATATAATATAATATATAATAATATTAGTATAATTATGTATTTAAAAGTGATTCATATATATCATAATACCTCTAATTTCCTATTATATCCAAGTTATTTTAAGAGAAGTAGTCACGTAAACAAGCTTACAATATACTGTAAAATCTATTACTAATACAAACTACCCTGTGAAATGAAAGGAGGATATTTATCAAGAAATGAATTCATGACAATTTAACCTGATGATTTACAAAGCCCAGTCCTGTGTGTAAATTCTACATTGGAGTCTTTGAATTGAACAGGTGCTGTGATATAAGAATTAAACTTATTTTTTTGTCAATTCCATTCAATTCCATTTGGTCAATTTTGCCCATTTTAAACATTGAAAGGGGTAAATTCCTAAATAGCAATATCTCTATATAGATTACAGGTATGCTATGTGGTGGTGTCACAGTATCCAGACCATTTTAATTGGTTAAATGCTCATGTGGGGTGCCACGGTCAGTGTATCTATCTGATATATATATATATATATATATATATATATATATAAATAAGGAACCAAAGTTCTGGATCATTTTGGTTCCAGTATATTGGTAACACCACATGTAAGTGTTAACATGGTAAAAATGGTAAATTAATTTGTGGATTTAATTTTTTTGTAGGAAACTTCAATTCCAATTCAAAATTTCTCAATTATAAGCCAAAATTTCTCGGTTCCAATTCCGTTTGTTTTTAAATAATTAATTCTGGAATTGGATTTGACCATCAATTCCAATTCTTCAACAATTCATTCACCCATCCAAATAAGTGTTTGATTGTCCATTTTGATGGGGATGATTCTCTGGCTAAATCTTTCCTGACAGGTGGTGGGCTTAATGGGAGAATGGTTATCCTAGAGAACTAAAAACATATAAATTTTCCAGTTGTCAGGGTAATCTAGGAAAGATGTTCATTCTTGGTAAAACGTCTGAAGGAAAAAGACTTTCATGGAAGTACATGATCTTTAAATTCTAACTAAAAACTAACCTTATTTTGAAGGTCAGCAACATGATCCACCAGTAACATTTTGTCACGTCGCAGCTCAGAATTTTCTGTTTCAAGACGCTGGTGGATAACTTCAAGTTCCGCAAGGCGTGATCGTGTGGTGTTTGCATTCAGTTTCTCTTGTGTTGACAACTGCTCCAGTTTGGACAGCTGACATTGTACAAGAAGTAAATAATGTATGAACTCTTAGAAAAAATCCATCTAAATGTAAACATGTACAACAGTGAATGTTCTGTAGTAAAGTAAGCTGACAGATATGTATCCATGGATCATGATTTAATTACCAATGTTATTAAGATAATAAGATATTCACCGTAAATCAGATTTGGCATGTAATTAAATGAACTGTAATGAACAAGAAGCACATATAACAGAATTAACATCCAAGTTACTGGGGGCCTGAATAACAAACTTGGTTTGATTTGATTTCAGATTACTCATCTTTGAAGCATAATTAATGCAGATAAAAATGTCTGAACACATTCAAAGAACCAACCACGTGTGATGTTGTTCATATAATGTGAATAACTGACCAGTTAGATTAAACTAAATGTAAACTCTGGATCCTTAAGCACTGCATAAACGAGTAACATGCATTAACTAATTGAATTAATTAGTCCATAGTACATGATCTTTCATAACATGTATATCTGCAGAATTGTTCGTATACTCTAAATGAGATCATGAAAAAGATCAAAAGATAGATTGTATGAGTTTAAACAATAATAATTATATAGGAACCAAAATGAAGTTCAAGTATTTACAAGATAAAAGTGAGTTTTTCTCATGAAGAAAGAATATGCAATAAAATTCTGGATTAACAAAATAATCCTTTAATTAATGCAAAATTACCAAAAGCGAAAAGGATCACCCTAAACAATACAAAGTGTAAAAATACCATATTAAGTCTCTCTCCTCTCTTGCACACATATTATGTATTACTGCATTTACATCAGCATTAATTATAATGTATTCGATTTAGTTTTATACTATTCAATTATACTGTGTGTGTTGTGATTATCTAATTTTAGGCTTGATTTCTACCCAGACCGTAAAATAGATCACACACATAACTAAATCAAACACACACACACAGATATGCACACACAGAAGGAATTTAATCAAATTTAGATTTAGTTTTGAACTTTGTTTACAAAACAAAACAAAATGAAGCTAAGTGTGATATTAAAGGTATTACCTTGCTACCAATAATAGTGTTTTATAAAATCTATATTATTACTATTATTGATAATGTTATCATCATTATTGAATACCACTACCGTATATCATGAGATATACGCCCAGGGGGCCCAAAAAGTTAAGTTGTCTGTAATAGTATACTGGGCTTATACCCCAGATTCTGCGCCATATGGTGCCCAGGGAGTTTTTAAATTTTACATCATAAGTTAAATATTGGGGGAATCCGGCCAAAACGTGTCCTAGAAGCAACGCTGATCTCTTAGCACTGCCTAGAAACCATTCACACAAAACATAATAGTGACAGGGAGATCGTTAAGGCTCACAACACGTAAAATATTGCGCCTTGGGGGGCGCAGGGATATTTTTATTTTGCGCCATACGTAAACATTTTGTGGGAAGCTTGCAAAAACGCGTCCTAAAAGCAACACTGCGGTAATATGTTCATAAATTACCTGCTCCATGTAGTGATTTACTCTTTCCTTTTCTTTTTGAAGTTGTTCCTTGACTTGATTAAGTTCAAATTGTAGATTGTTTTCACGGTCTTTAATTACAACTAGCTCAGTAATGTTCTGAGAACGTCGGGTGTCATTGTTCTCACGCAATGAGCGTTCCTACCAGTGAGACAAAAGAAAAAATGAATGGAATATAAGACAGTTCAATTACCTATATGGGTAGGAAACAGCATGTAGACAAAGAGCAGTGTAAATGTATTTCAGATAAACAAATATCAAAATGAATATATCAAGCCAAATCCATTCCATCTCTTAAAATAAAATTTGAGGTTGTACAAAAATAATGAAATACTAAAAAGTAAAAGTTTTGAATAATGCTTTTGGGAACTAGGGCTAAAAGCTAATGCAGTCCTCTGTATATGAAAAATGTTGGCTAGCTGGGGAGATTGAACTGCTCTTCTTAAGAATGAATTTCACACTACTACGGTCTCGGGTTAGAAGTCTAAGAATCATCGTGTAGCATGGCGATATACGTATATAGTGGCCGATAAATGAAAAGCTGTATATAGGCTATTTACCACCTATATTTGGATTTTATTTATAGTCCATTAAGGGTATGTGATCTCTAGATCATAATTTGGCATTTAATAGGAATGGCATAGACTTCATCCAATAGATATATGCCACTAAACTAAGTAACGTTCAGCGCGATTTGCATTGCTGTCATGGTCTGGCCTGTCTAGTTCAAACTTATTTTTGTAGAACTTTTGCCATCTGGCATGATGATGTGAATGGATAAAACTCTAATTTAATAACATTTTTTATTTAATAATATACAGGTGATACATATATGATTAGTTCAAGTAAAAATAATATTTCCAAAACTTGCAAATTACCCTTTATATAGGTCTACATTAAATACTTTAAAAATCTTCATTAGTTCAATTTTAAAATCGTTTGTTTAATCTATTGAAATCTATGCTAAAAATCCCCTATGAGTCAACATGAATAATGAAATCTTAGCTGTGTCATTAATCTGGAAATATCGGTCTCCTCAATCATTGGGTTATATATCCTGATAAATAATGTGTTAAATCCTTTGGAAAGACACAATAGTTCAGCTGAAATACTAGTTTCAGGCTCTGTGTAATATAAAATAAATTGCTGAAAGATTTCCAGTATAAATTACCATTAGTAAAAAGTTGCCATCCCCTGTTAACAGTGGGCAGCATAGCTGTTTCTAACCCAAAACTGCAGTTAGTAACTGATGCAACGTATTTCACCTGGATTGGTCAATTTACACCCATTTTCTTAATGTGATCTGAATATAAGATGTTACTATGTAGGTAGACAATATTAATGATATTTTAAAGAATTATGAAACACTATCCACAGACAGATACATGACCATGAATTATTGTGCAGTGTACTATTTTTAGCTTTGTCTGAGTCATGACTCAGAGGGGGGAGAGCCTAGTTATGTGTAAACATTATGGACCAATTGACTCGGTGATTTCTTTACTTGGCAGTCAGGGCTAGGGAGAGGCTTGGCTTGATGTGATAAGTTTATCATTCTTGTGAGGAGTGAAACATTGTTCTTCTGGAAGTCAAATTAGACTTACCCTGTCAAGTAGCTTCTGTAATTCCAGAACTTGTTGATTTAGTAGAGCATTCTCCTTGATGAGATGAGAGCTGTCATCGGATAATTTGTTTCTGAGGTAACGATCTTGGTCGGCATGCATCTCTGCCTCTTTTATTTTCTGCCTCAACAGACGAATCTCATCCTGTATAATAGATAACATAATTATCACGTTAGGAGACAGAATAAACAGAAACAAATCATTTCATTCTAGCCACCAAATCATTTCCCCACACAATATTTTCCAACTCGTATAATCTAATTATTATCCTATACTAACCCTAAGATCCTGTACCAGTTTGTCTTGTATGTTAGTTGTACTGCTGTAATATTTATCTTCTATCTCTCTAAGTTGTGTCTCAGTCTTCAGTAATTCAGTTCTTTTCTCATTCAGAGCTTGCTCAGTTAATCTTAATTGTTCTGTCTTCTGATCCAACTGCGAAAAAGAGATTTTGAACAGTGAAACTTTGCCAAGACGTGTAGGCTGATGCCAATGCACACACACACACACACACACACACACACATACATACACACACACAGAGACACACACACACACAATAAAATATCTTTTTGGGGCATTATATGAGATATAGTAATGACAATAAAAAGCAGTCATCACGGAGATACTAGAAAATAGAATTTCTTCCTATAATAATAATAATTATCTGTTTAGAACAAACCTGATGTCTTAACATCTGTATCTTATTTTCTGCAGTTTTCAGTGCTGAAGTACTCTTACTTAACTCATCCTGTGCAGCAAGCAGTTGGCTATCTTTTCTCTCATCATCTCGCTCTAGTAGGTCCTTCTGCTTTTTCAGCTGAATGATCTCATCCAACAGTAGACGCTTCTCACGACTATGTGAGTCTAAAGGATCAATGTTGACAAAGGCTGATTTTGAAAATGTCATTGATCCATGGATGGTCATAACGAGAAGCTATTTTAATCATAACTAATGTGATTTCATGAAACACAAATTCATTCATTCATCAGCAGATCTCAATCTAAACTAGAGTGATTATAATTTGCTAGCTATAGAGCCTTCACAATTGGAAACTTGATCATTATATTTCATGTCAACAAAACATATATCGGATTGATTACTTACACACACGTTTTGTTTTTTAAAACGCCTGGCACAAAATTAGAATTAATAAGGAATGCATCCACAAATTAAAATGACAATGCATAGTAATAAGTATATACATACGTATCTATTAATGTGTCTGTGTATCTGCATGAGGCATAGGTATGAAGGGGGGGGGGGTATTTGGAAACGTCCACAAATTACATGCTGGGAACGAATTGTATCCCATTTTTACACACACACACACACACACACACACCTGTAAATAATGCCACAATTATAAGCAACACAAATGTAATCTAGCTGATGTTCATTACATGGTATCTATTGCAGATCATAAATCATGCTAATTTATGCACACACACACTCTCTCTCTCTCTCTCTTATATATATATATATATATATATATATATACATGTATATTTATAAGAGAAAATCTTTTGTTGTTATCATGGAGCATATTAAAATAGTATTTATTATCTTGTATCAATTTAGCAAATTATATTAAAAGTGACAACAACAGCAGCAAGAACAATAGTACAAACAAACACACACACAAACACATCTGTGTATAGATATCATATGATGCACACAGACACACACCTGATTAGATAAACCCATAAAGTTGACTTAAAATATATATTATGACATAATAACTTTTTAATATTGGCATTTGATCATATAGTTTTTAATCATTCAGTAATTAAAGATAATAATTAAAAAAAGAGATGGATCACATTAAACCTCATTAATATATGTAATTCATTAATTGACAGCCAAGTCCCAAGCACCAATCATGTTCTAGTAATGTAGTTTTCTATGATTTAACAACTATAATTATAAGATTTTCAGCACGGCCTAAATAATTGTCTTTATATTTCCTGTTTGCCTTAAATGTCTATCAAATGCCAAGAAAAATTAGTATGTCCTAGTCTACCTGGTAACGTATACAGATATATAAATGGAGCAGATCATCCAAATACTTCATCTAATCATACGCTAACCTCAACCTCCTTCTCCAGAACTGAACAAGAAGTAGTCAGTCACCAGTTGCATTATGAATCGAACACTTAAGATAAGATTTGACCTAGTTTTATCTCCTCAGTGAAGAATTCATGCATAAAATGTGCAAAGAATTTAACATAAAAATCATGCAATATTTAGAAATGTAACATATCTTTTCTGAATAAGTTTGATAATATTTTTAGATAGAACATACTGTTATTAATGCTACTACACTAATCTGGATGTACCATGGACAACAAGATACTGGAAATGATACCTTCTTCAACTTTTAGTTTTCCTTGAAGTCTTTCCTTTTCTGTGGTGAGTAGGTCTATGCTAGCATCTCGTCTTTTGATCTCAATGTGCAATCCATCCACTTCGGCCTGCATTTGCTTAAATTCAGGCAAATAAATTATATCATAAATAGAAATACAGATGTATATCAAAGAGATGTCCAACTGAGGAGACTGTTGAGAATTAAATTGTTGAGAATTAAACAATACCATATATACTCGTGTATAAGATGCACCAGGTTTTAGGACCAATAACCCCCCCTAGAGTCGAACCCTGCAAATTTATACAAAACCCAAAAATTCATCATCATCACTATCTTCATTGAATATCTGTTGTATCTGTTCATGTATCATTTCTGATAGAGCATTTTCATCCACTGTGTGACGATAGGTAACAACAACGCTGCATCAGGTTGTCTGCTGCTGTGCATTCGTTTGCGTAATGCTGTTTGAAATAGTTTGTTAGTAGTTCCCATGTGCCAGCTTTGGAAGTAATTAACACATTGTTTGCTGTAATCGTTTTCCTTTGATGTGGCTTCTATGGTTGTTCTTTGTGTGGCCTCATTTACCATTCCATTCAATTACACACGCTCACACATTTTGATAGTAATGACACGGTTTAGATAGACCAAAAATAACGTCTGCCCATAAATGTTTAAGGAGGTGGCCGTATTGGTCATAGTGCAGCCAGATTCCTGTGCATCAAACTGATTAATTGCACACCGGATCATTTGATACCTCTAGATAATAGATCACCATGTGCTGGCTGTTCCCAGATGGCCTTGGTACCAGCGACAGTCTGACCCTGACTACGTTACCCATAAATTATTACTTGATAACAGGCTGACACCACGCTACTCACTGGGTGTGCGAAAATATCCATTTTACTGATGATTACATTTTTAGACTTCAAACGTGCAACAACTCAACATGAAATTGTCTGTTAAATTCTTAAACATACAGTGACTGAGACTTGTTAGCATGACAGATAGCCAGGTTGGATAATCTTAGCAACTATGTAGGAATTATAATTGTCGCATAGTTATTTCTGTAGTCATGGCTCCGCAATGGATGAATAAACAGTTATGTGTTGTTACAAAAACTGAATACACATGATCAATCTGAACACCTAAAGATATTGTCACCCATTAAGTCAGCAACCTTGGAGGCCTGTGAACTTTACACTTTGTGGTCACGTCACTAATTAGAGCATCGGATTAAATAATCATGGCGGTTAGCAAGATTAACTTTGGCTTCAAAAGACAACGACGAAAACACCTAATTATTTTTCTTGTTCATATATTCATTATTAATGTTGAAAAACAATATTATTGTATTTCCCCCTAAATTATGGCAAATATTACCTTCCCTTTTAATCTGACCCGTGTATAAGACACAATCACTTTTGGCAGCGATTTTGTGGTGTCAAAAGTGCAGCCTATACACGAATATTTACAGTAACTGTTCACAGAATAGATGAAACTTGAGCGGATAAGGGTATACAAGCATGCACACACAGGCAAATAAAACTAGCATACTCTTAATTTGTTGAGCATCCTCTCAGCTTCCAAAGACATCTGTGGATGCATTTCTGTAGCCTTGCGAGCCTGCTCACGTCTCAGTTAATATAATTAAGGAAATCACAATTCTGCTGAAAGCATTTTGTATATAGCCTGAATTCAGTATGTGTACATGGAACTCTCAGAACAGTCACAGTCTCAGAATATGCATAAGGTAAAACCTAATAGCATCTTTACATGAAATTAAAAAATAACTACAAAATATTACCATATATATATTTATGTATAAGGTTATCTCATATGTAACATGAGATATCATTATCATGGAAAATTACCTAAATTAAAGATATGATGAGGCAGAACTGAAAGATTTGAGCCCATATTCTTTTTATAGCTTGAGCAATTATATAATGCTGTTCTGGTCAATGATACGATGATGGAATAAAGTGTTTTTTATTCAAATCAAAGGACTCTGGGGCTTATTTAGAATTGACTGAATTGACCAAATGGAATTGATCCAATGTCTGCAGGCTAGGATATGAACGACTTATGGTATAAGATGTTTTAATCATGCTGCTCCAAGTTATGGAATGAACTACCCTCAGCAACATCAGGGAATCAAGAACAAAAAGTACATTAAAAAAAACTGTTAAAGACTTACTTCTTTCTAGTTCTCTTTGGGAATTAATTAATATCTAGGCGCTTGCTTTTAAATAATGTTAAATAATATATATATATATATATATATATATATATATATTATATATATTTAAATATTTTTATTGTCAAATTTTATTTTACAGGTAAAGCACTTTTGAACATGTGATATGGAAAGAGTGCTATATAAATGTGGTATAATAACAATGGATAATTAATAATAACTATTCATAAAATAATCTACCTCCAATATTTCTACTTAATGGTTCAGTAACAGTCCTGCACTTAATATGTGCAAAAACAATGAAACTGGGACACTCACACTCCAAATCAAGGTCAGTCGAAATGTGGAAGTGAATCAGATTAATTTAATCATCATTAATAAGAAGGGGGAGTCTAATTATATTCACATCTGTACAATATTAAATGAAAAAAAAAAGGATACAAGTAGTTAGCTTCCAGTTCAAGAAAGTACACTTGCTGCTGAAGGTTCTTGATGTATTCTGCTTCAATGCGATCCAAGTCTGTACTACCACTTACTAGCTTACTGAAACAAATAAAGTCTTAATTTTAAACATTTTGTATTTATAAAAGAAAGAATGGCAGTAAATATTAAGTCCAGTGGATACAATTAGACTTATGAATTTTATTGTTTATAGTTATCATGACCATTGAATACTCGATTAAGGTAAATAACTTGCCCAGTGTAAACACCAAAAGTATATGTTGTATAAATAAACCTATCAATATGACTTGTTATGAATTTGTGTTGAATATTTCTTTTAAAGTTTAGGACTAGAACTAGTAGAAGTGAAGCTGACAAATCTGATACAAGTCTAGTCTAATTAAAACAAAATGTAAATGTAATTGAAATTATGATTAAACAACTTTAAGACAATATTATGTACAGTCACACCTGTCAAATACTATTCCCTTACCTGTTGAATTAATGCGTGTAATGTTTTGATTACATATGCACTTCACGTACTTGAGGGAATAGTGCGTTGTTAATTTTAGCATAGAAAGTTAAATAAGTGGTACATATCTATAGGTTGATATCTTCACAATATGTCTGTGAAATAAAAGATTTGTTGATGTCACATAGTGAACAATAAGCTATTTCCACAAGAAATCAATTTATACTTCAGTAAAAAAGACGCCAATGACGTTTCAGTTAACAAGTGTGTTTGGCTATTTCACCTTCTAATTGTTGTCTATGTGACCAGCACACATCAGTTATATCTAGTTAGACAATCCTATCATTAAGTTACTGGTCAGCGAACAATGACAGCTCCAGTCTACCTACCCACTCATTGTGCCAAAGTTAGCTGCTAGATTTCCTGTACTTTTTCGTAAGTTGCTGTGACTTCCACTATGTTTCAGTGAACCCCCTAGACCTAGGAGAAAAGAATATTTTATGACATCAAATACTGACTAATGTCAATATAAGCGTGGAAAAGATCCTATCTCTCTCACACACACACACACACACACACACACACACACACACACACACACACACACACACACCTTCAAAACTAATCTGTTGAGTGGTGCTGTGACCCCACTAGCTACTTATATCTGCCCAGATGATCCTTTATTAGCATTAATATCTCAGTAATAATTTCAATAGTTTTTAAATACTATACAGTATAGATGTTTCATCCTAAAGCAAAAACTTCATAAGACTGACTGAAGTACTCAAATAATTTGTTATACCATTAGGTAAACCCTATGTTAAGCAGCTGTAAACAGGTGTTTGTTGCAGCATGCCAAACACAAATCAGTTAATAAACTAATTTTCACTGTAATCATGGGACTATGTTGGAAGTTTATTGTTATCCTATTCTTCAGTAATGTTATTGTGAAAAAACTCGAAAGGTTACCAGGTTACAATATGGGCAAATCATATCTATTGTCTGATTGAAGGATTTAGATACTCAGTAATACCAATATGTGAATAAACTGCAATTATTAAAAGTCTTAGAAATAAAACAACTGCATGCCATAAATATTAGAGCCAGAATGATAGACTAACCTATATATTTCGATACACACAATATAGAACAGTAACTGATACACCATATGACATACAACACTGTAAAATACACTGATCGTAGAAAAAAAAGCATTTTTGCTCCTTTTATAAAATGATAGACAAACCAAGGATAACTGATATTGATTTCCTTTAAGTCAGAGTTGTTATTCAATTGAGTTATTTAGCCTCAACACTGGTCACACCTCAGACATATGGCCGAGTGCCAACTTCCTAATTAAACAAATTCAACGAAGATTGGTATGAGCTGGATTCAAATCCACAACCAGTAGTTCTGCATTGCAGTGCTCTGACTACTACACCATAAGGATGCCCTCTGATAAAATTAGAACTAGTTATTATAAATGAATTTTTCGTCTTCTCTGTGTTCATTTGTTAATAGATGTTGATGCATGATATTGGGGTCTATTAGAGGGCGCTGTGCAGCCCAATACCTCTAATTTCAACACTCGGGGTTTCTGTTATGGTTACCACACCTTTAGTCCACATCAGTCTAACCTCTACAAATTGACCGCCCAGCTTGGGTGTCCCTAATGGAAGCCAAAGTTCCCAGCTGCCATAGCACTCTGGGTTACTGACACATACAAGCCCCTTCACCACATCAAGGAATGGACTATGAAGGGAATAAATGGATTGATAGATATAATTTTTGTTTGGGTAAGAGACACTTTAATGCTTCATCTTTTTAAGAAATGGTTAAGTATTCTGGAAAATGGTGGAGCGATAAGATATGCAAGATTGCAAGTTTCAATAATGTACCTGTAATACTGGTTTGTTTGTATTATTTTCCAATAATAAGTGCAGTATATTATTGAGTCTAGTTTATGTGAATCATTTTTATCTATGATTGATTATAGTGTTCTCGTACTAATACATGCTACTAACAGAATTACTGACATAATTGTATATTACAACTATAGTCAATCTAAATCACGACAGGGCTAACCTATCCACTAATACCAATTCTCAGATGATGATGATTGGTGTTTTACAGCCACTTTTGTGCACATGCATGGTAGGCTAAATGGGCTGAGCGACCGCCAAAGGTAATGAAGCTATGTCAAAGATGAAACACCCTTCAGATATGCCCACACCAAGATTCAAACATGGGTGGTAGTGATCTGCAATCCAACACGCTACTGTTAGACCATGGAGGCGCCCCAATATACCAATTCTCAGAGAATAATAATTGAGTATCAAATATTAAACATATATTTAGAAATGTTCTGTTCAATGATAAAACAAATAAAATACGAAGAACCTTTTCTGCCTGCCCGTTATCTTCTAAGCCATGCATTGATCATTATAGTAATGTATCACTTGCATTAACAATGGCTTACCTTTTTTACTATTCCTTAAAGACTGTCTCCAGCTTGTCACATCTGGAGACTGGCGGCCAACTGGCTCACTAATCTCTCTTTTACCCTCCATTTAGTTCACTAAACATATTATCAATATTGAATTAAATAGCGACCAATAATATCATAAGTGAAAACACACACACACAGGCTCATACACACACACACACCCATGAAACAAGACATTTGTTTAAAAAGAAATTTTCCGTAATTATTAATCGCACTGATATTGTCCTACATTACTACTGATAGTCTATTTCCGGTTTACAATGGAGATAACAATAATATCTGACAAGTTTATGATTTGATGATGCACTCACTGGAATGGATAACAGTTTCAATGATAAGGAAACAAATCCAGAACTTACTGAAAGTAACCATGTTAAGTTGGTGTATATGCTTGGAGTTTGTTCCAAGACAGGAACATATAGTAGATTATTTGTAATTCCTAGTATTTCTAGTAACACACACACACACACACACACACACACACATAGTGAGCAGTAATTGCATTATTTTAATTATATGTTTAATACTGATATATACAATATGTATAGTGTCCAGTTTAATCTATAGGAGATTACTCTTACTCATCTTTCTCAAAAAAGTACCGACATTAAAGTATATAACTAATTTTGCAATAAATTATACACCAGCCGATATACTAACATTGCTACAACTCATACTGCATTTTATTTGTACTATTAAATTAGTAATGGTCACGTGATTATCACATTATTGTCGCACATAGATCTGGATCGGATGTCACATGTGTAGACTGAGAATACCAGTTAAGATTGAATGGCTGATGTAATACAGAAGCTGTCTGGAATGCATCATACTCCTCACACCCTTTCAATCACTTGTGTGCAAAGTTCTTCAGAGCCATTCAAACATAGATTTCTACTTATTCAATCGTTGTGTCTTGAATTTTTTTAACCTGTCCTAAAACACACCTGTTCAAGGTCCATTTCACAGATAAATAAAAACTAATTTTACATATTTATAGGGGTTTTACAGACATTTTATTTGGGGTATTATTGTATTACATATTATTTGTACAGTGCCTTTGAATGACTCCTGCTAGTAAGGGTGCTTTATTAAATATACATTATCATTTACATTTAGCCGTATTGGATAGATGCCCTTTAAGGCTAATGTAGCAAATCCATGATTTATTGTCTTGGAGAATGCAATGCATTTCCACAAAATAGTGGCCTTCGGGTAGTGGAAAATCCCCAGTTGCTGATAATAGGATTAGTTTGATAATAATTCAGTAAATGTATTTAAAATTTAATTTAAGTTAGGAGCATTTATTATGTCAATAATCCAAGAATTCCCAGATATTTACCAACATCCTGAAAACTACTTTTCCCTTGTTATCAGGACAATACATAAATGTACCAGGAAAATATGTTAGTTGCATTTAACCAATATGTTTTGATACTAAAACTAATAAAAAGGAATTTATCATAATTTGTGTTTGATAAATATATTTTAGATTTATTAATCATGTGTATTATATGTTTTACATTAATTATTTTAAGATCAGACAAATCCAGTGGTTTATAAAGTTATATGATGGGTCAGGACTTACTATTATCAACCAGGTCTTCATATTATATTAGACATCAGTGAAATTCATATGAGAAGTCATTAATTGTGTTCAGCCATGAATGTATTATTTGGCAAAATGACATTAACTGAAACAATGTTAAAAATTATATTTTTTATATAAATAATGAGACTTTTATTAAATTAACATATTTTTATTTGAAAATTAGAATAAATAGAAACATTAAAATACCGTAAAGTGATTAAAAACTGCAAATGAAACTTAAATAGCAATAGCTATTGGCTATCTTTCTAAAATTCATGATGTCATCAATCCTTTGTTATGTTTTCAAATAGATCAGATCAATTACTACAATAATAATCCATACCATTTATTAACATATCTAGTATATACTGCTGCAGGTATGAAAAGTTATGGGTAAATCTAAGTGAGCTCCAGTGGTGTAGCAGCTAAGCATGTTGCACTTTGTTCTAAAGGGTGGATTTGCTCTGACCACCAAGTATTACAGGTTTGAGCCCATCAAGAGATAGAAACTTTTCCAAGGATTAATTCATCAGCTCACAACATCATGGGTGGCTGATCATGTTAAATAGCGCTGCCATCATTAAATACCCACTGAGGATGTAATATAATCTGGCAGTGAATTATTTTGGCTCCATCTTTCTGTACTGCTCCCCTGTGAGTGCAGGCAAGGAAATATGAACAACTGTTACACATTATATTGACAACCGGGCCATTTCAAAACAGGACCTTCCTGTTTCACAACCGGTATGGTTTTAAGAATGCCTGGCTGTTTGTGGCAATATAATGTCATGCTGTTATTTTAAAATTTTCTGAATTATTGGCCAGTTATCTAGCAAAATGATATGTTGTTGTGAAAATTAAATTGACTATAAATTATATAGACCTCTATATATAGATATATATGTCAATTTTTTTTTGAAAACAATAAATTATTTGAAGTATTGGTCCTCTTCCCATTTTGAAACAGGAAGTAGACTGATTCGCCAACTTAAAAAATATAAAGTTTTCAGAAATTATTTATTCAATTATTGTGTTTTTTAGGATTATATATACATATAAAAATGCATACAAACAGATGTGAAAATATTAAATTCCTATTTTACAAAATGGTGCATGATCAAATAAATCATTATCTGATCATGCCGATGCTGTGCTGAATTAAGTGGTTATGAAATGGGCTGCCCATCTTACAAACCACAAGGCTGGCGGTGTGGTTGCAAAACGGGAAGGTCCCATTTTAAAATGGGCAGGGTTGTGAAATGGGTGAGTACACAACCACTCTCAATAAAAGGGAGCACACTGGAAATAAGTGCTCGTGTAGACTGTGCCAAACAAGCGACAGCCTGGGGATACTCCCTGAACTACAAGCATAAGTGCTCGCATTTTCATGTGCTATTCCTCTTTCATGGTCATAAATTATGAAATATATACACTAACTCAAGTTACATGTTAAAATTGTGTAACCTTCTACGCATATCTGTCGAGAGTTTGTCCTAGAAGCCGGTAAATTTATATGGGACATCTTACTCTCACATTTATCAAACTAGCACTTAGTCTTAGATCTAGAATATAGTGATTGAAAGGCGTTCTAATTAATCTAAATTTATTTTATAGATCTACACTTTAGCAATATGGAATTTCAATTTGAATACGACACTCTACATTAATAGTTAGCCATATACTATTACTAACAAACGGTAATGCATGTACTATTCCATAACTGTTCTAATGAAATGGGGATTTATATTACAGAACCATTATATCAAAGTCGAAGGCGGTTCTAATTTACGCTTGCTCAGACAAGAAAACCGCGATTTACATATTTTCGCTCAATCATAAGCAGGGCGAAATGTCTGAAATACAATTTAAACAAACAAACCTTCAGATAGCTTAGACGAATACAACTGTCTCCTGCTGGTGGCCGATGATAGCACAGTGTGTGACATAATTTGTCTAAGAAAAGCAAATCTTAAGCCAAGATCATTTCAACAGATCACCAACGACGCTCACGGCGTTGGGAAGCAAACGACCTTGACATTCCGTGGTTTCTTCGATATTCGTTAGATGTCACTAGAGACTAAGTCTAAGACTACAGAAAATATGCGTTACCGTAGTCAGCATCTTAGCCAGCCAACTATGACTAATTTGGACGGCTTGAAAATATAAATTATTTAAATTTATAAGTATGTGTACACTATATGGATATGTGCGTGTACCTCCTTTCAGTGTTGTCAATAAAGTACTACATAAAAGTCTAAGATAAGGATATGGGCCATTGTTTAATAATGTCTGTCAAAAAGTGAGGCATCTCTATGGCCTAGTAGCGCGGTTGGCCACATCATATATCACCTGGGTTCAAACCCCTGCCGGGCTATGTCAGAATGTTGTTTCATCTTTCACTACGGCTCATAATTACCTTTGGAGGTCGCCTACCTTGTGCGCAAAAGTGGCCGTAAAACGGCTACTTTTTTCTTCTATCAAAATGTACTAAATTAACATACATAATGGAGTCCCTTCGAACACCTTATCACAGGGTCCTGCATGTTTTACAGAGACTGATATCAGACAGTTGCTGAATAGGTCAACTAATGCTTTCTGTACAGTTGATCCTACGCCTACATGGCTTGCGAAAGAGTGTTTAGGTGTTCTCAAATGCCAGATTACAAGGATATAGTTAATGAAAGCTGTTTTTGTAAAACCATTAATAAAAAACAGTTTCGACTGTAATATTCTCAATAACAACAGACCTGTTTCAAATCTTGCATTTTTATCTAATGTCATAAAAATGGCAGTTGCTCTCCACTTAACCAAATGTTTAGTCAATAATTATCTTAATGAATCACTACAGTCTACATATACAAGTGGTCACAGCACTGAAACGGCCTTGGTTCCGGTGAAAATTATATTATGATATCAATTGATCAAGTTCAGCCTTTGGCTTTCACAACGTATACGCGTCGCGTCCTCTTGGGATCAATGTGAAGCCATGTGGTGCTAAATATCACTTGTATGGTGACACACAGCTGTAAATATCACTGGATCCTGACAATGAGTTAAATTTCTCCTCCTCCTTGAAGAATTTAGAACATTGTATTGCTCATATTCGGCTATAGATGACTCAAAATCTTCTAAAACTAAATAATAATAAAACAATTATTATATATTTGGGATCATCACATTGTGTTAAATCCCTAAAAGTATCAGCATTACACAGGGGTGCATTTTCAAATACCCCAAATGAGTCAGTACAAAATCTAGGGGTTGTTTTTGACAAATGTATTAACATGTATGAATATGTCACATGAGTATGCCAAACTGTCAACTACCATTTTAAGAACATCAACTGTTTAAAAGCATTATTGACACAAGAAGCACTTGTTACTGTGTTCCAGGCCTTTGTTGCATCCCGTATATACTATTAACTCCCTCTTATATGGCATATCCAATTATAACATCAATTGCCTTCAGCGAATTCAGAATAGTACAGCTTGCATAGTAACAAATATTAGAATTTTTGATCATATCACACCAATTCTTCAAAGACAGCGTATCCATTTCAAGATTATATTATTAACTTATAAATCTACCAATGACTTGGAAGCTGTATACCTGTGTGAACTGGTATCCATCAGAAAGTCATTCATATAATCAATTAAGTCATCCAGTCAGATACTATTGCAGGTGCCTGTGTCTCGCCCCAAGTCATATGGTGATTACTAATATGTTTAAAGTAGATATTAACTAGTTGGCAGTAGAGAGTAATTATTTAAGCTAATTTAAAAGTATTTATTTCCTGGATAAGTGGAACTATGAAGTACGATAATTAATTATCAGGGGAAATATTTGGAAATTGATGGGGAAATTGGGAATCTAGCCACTGCTTTCTTGTTATCAAATGAAATATTAGTGACACGGTCGTAATATATATATATATATATATATATGTGTGTGTGTGTATTTCAGAAATTATCGTATTTCAAGGGCACAACAATTTATGGGTTCTCGCGGCGTGCCATAACCTGTATCCTGTTTTGGATGATATATTTAATTGATGGTGGCAGTGATGGCAAATACATAAGGATTTGACAAAAGCATGAAAATCGATATACAGATAGTTTAACATGTGTGGATTCATATAAGCCTAGGTACCCGTCGCCGTTACAATGGTGGGCGCCTCAGTGGTCTAACGGTAGCGTGTTAGATTACAGATGACTACCACCCGTGTTCGAATCTCGGCGTGAGCATATCCGAAGTTTGTTTCATCTTAGACTTCGCTTCATTACATTTTGAGGTCGCTCGGCGCATTTAGCCTACCATGTGCACAAAAGTGGCCGTAAAACACCAATCATCACCACCATAACTATGGTAACTGGCCGCCATCTTGAATTTCACCATGACCACCCTTCTAAGCAACGTAGCTTTCAAGGTCAATAAAGGCTATAAGTAATGTGCTCAGATTATTATTATATTGATTTTCAAGATGGCTGACAATTCTAAGCAATACTATTTATATATTTGTTGGTTTCTACCAACCATAATGAAATACAGTATCATCAACTTTAGATTGATATGAGGAATATTGTATGATCTTTTTATTATCATGTATATGATATAATAACACTAATTAAACATACTATTTAGAATATATGTAACATAGAAGAGTAACAACAACCCCATACGTAAGTTAATAATTCCTTAATTGCGAATAATATTTTAACCTAAGAATACCTCAGGTAAAGTCAGGCGTCGCCATATAACCCCCCCCCTCCTGCAGCTACATAGCTCTGCGCATTAAAGATCTGACTTGTGATATTTGCGCTGTCGTTTGTATCCCTTCTTGTAGCCACTGTGCAACAGCACATAGCAGGACTTTGAAGCTTCTGATCGGTCAGTCCAAAGAGCTTGTGATGACACATAACCTGCTTGGTACAATGCTCTTTTCACGTGTTGAAAGAGAGAAATTTTGGCTGGCAGAATGTTCTGAATAGTCGCAGACCCCTGGATGAAGAGCTGTTTCCTCACCTCATCAACTCTGCTCAGGGTACATGTTCTACTCTGCATGATGATGATAATGAATCTCTCTAGCTCAGTCATGCTCTGTGGATCAACCTCTTCTGGCTACGAAGAGATGGTGATAAAAGCACTAGTGACAGCAGGAGAAGCAGCTCATGCAGACTAAGCATCCGGTGTAATAACAAGATCCTTTCCACTGGTGTCACATGATCGTATGCACTCATTCAGGTATTGGGACATTTCGTCTTTGTTTTGCTCGATCTGGAGGAAGCTTTCTCAATTCCTTTGGATGGGAGCATTCTCAGGAACTCGTTGTTGCGATGTTACACTATTCGTCTTGTGTTTCTTCGTCGACTGCTTGAGATTGTCTTGAAAATATCTGTCCCACACTATGTCTACCCTATTAGCAAGTACTCCAACTGTGAGAGAAGATATGAGATGAATATTTGTTGGGCATAGTCCTGGAATGTTCGACTGATTCTTGGCTTCAGCATGTGAATAGTGGCAGCACTATCCAAGATCTTGGCACCAACATCGGGTGAATGCTTCACAGGTGTGGAATCCTTTGTTATGCAGTCAAACAGGTCAGAATTTGATAATTGTCACAAGTTGACCCATATCGAATATGGATGGAAGTAATGGATTGGCTTTCATGCTCAAAGAAGATATCAAGGTTACCATGCCTAGGCTAGATTGGTGAGCAATGTACAACCCAGCAAATAGGGTACAGTTGGTCTTCAGTGATGCAAACTGCAATTTGCTCCTTGGTTTTGGTTTCTCATAAGGAGTTGTGATTAGTGGCAATATATTCTTTCACACTATTATTAAGGTGCTTATTTGTTGAACTTTTCTGTCATTCTGCCACAAAGCTATGATATTGTCTTTCTCCAATTCCCTCAACATTGTACACTGCGTGCATCACGTCTTTTCCCACGATCATTTTGGTATCGAAACTAAACAGATCACCCTATCTTCCAGGCATGGGTTTTGTAAGTCATCAAATGCAGACAGCAGAGCGCCCATTTCTTTGGCAAATTTATTTTTAACACTAGGGTATTGTTCATGGTGTTTGTGGGATTTCTCTCTATAATTGGCTGCTTGGAAGCTCTTTTCAAATTCAAGTATGACACGTGATATCTCCGGTCCCACAACGATCCACCTTTCTAGGGTCTGTGAATTTTCAGTCAACCAAACTACGCCACCATCTTCTTTAATCGGTTCATTTACCTGTTCATGGCACTGATCATATCACTGCTTGTAAAGTTCACAGGCCTCAAAGGTCGCCGACTTAACGGGCGACAATATCGGCCCATGATCTTTAGGTGTTTAAATTGGTCACGTGTATTAGGTTTTTGTAACAACACGTAACTGTTTATTCATCCATTACGGAAGCGGATTACAGAAATAACTACGTGACGATTATAATTCTTACATAGTTGCTAAGATTATCCAAGGAGGCTGTCTACCACTCTGACAAGTCCCAGTCACTGTATGTTTTAGAATTTTGCGGACAATTTCGTGTTGACGTTCGAGGTCTAAAGATGTAATCCTCACTAAAAGGTTAATTTTCGCACACCCAGTGAGTAGCGTGACGTTGGCCTGCTATCAAGTAATAATTTATGGGCAAGGTAGTCAGGGCTAGACTGTTGCTGGTACCAAGGCCGTCTGAGAACGGCCAGCATATGATGATTCATCATCTAGAGGTTTCAAATGATCCGGACTGCAATTAATCTGTTTGATGTACAGGAATCCAGAAAACACAGGAATTCAGAAAAGTACGAAAGCCTGATCCTACGTGATGTGCAGCGGGGGCCATCGGCAATTATTGGTGTGATCAAGGTCGAAGAGCCAAGGCACAATTTGAAGCACGCGTTGGGCACTCATTGTGAAGTTGCTCTCTCGAATCGATCACACAAATTGTAGCACCATAAGTTCGAACTGAAACACCAGTACTTGAATTGAGGATGCTCAGCGCATTAATCTCACGCCTTGATGTTGTCAAATTGTTCGCTGATTGTCATTAGTTATATAAAGCATTGTTGACAATTGCCAGTGAAGGAGAAAATTGATCATATTTCCTGTTATGATGATTTGGGTCCAGTCAGCTACGGTTTAGAACTAACTGGCCATAAAGAATTTACAATTTATATTATCCTGATTTTAAAGAGCTTTCAATCCTTCTTAGTTGCACATAAAATGTACCTCGACTTCGCTCAATAGAAAATGCGATTTAGGATTATGCCACTCACTCCACCCCACCCAGGGGCGGCAACGCCAGACTTTTTTTAAACAGAGTGAAATAGAACACTATTTACACAAACTGTCACTATACCAGATATATCTATTGTGACACCGAAACACAAAGGTTTTACGACTATTTACGAATATTACTGTTATTGACAGATAGGGGCTTAGAAAAACCGAAGCTTCCTTTGAGAGACGAGATATATATGATGCGACTAAAACCCAAATCAACAACGAATTTCCATCCCTGTAGTGATGGAGAATAAACATACGGAGTTACACAACTTGTTGAAAATCATTGAGTCCAAACAGAAAATACGTACACCATCACCTCCTGTGGACAGCACTTTTATCTATCTAAATCAGACGTCAGGTGAGAAAGTCACACGATGCGATGGAAGAAATACCAACAGTACAGCTTTCTTTAAGTTCTGTGAGCTTTTAGGTTATTCTCCCGATTCCCATATCTGATGTGTTAGTGTGTAGTATATATAGCTGACAGATTTTTGTATAATTCTATTATAAGACAATCTATTTAAATATTATTTAATATGAGCTTTAAGCTTCTAATGTTCCGTATGCCAAAATAGGACGTCTTGCAGATGTTTGAGTCTCCATGTTCAGATGTTGGTCGAGCAGTACACCAGGCTTTTGGCAGAGAAATAGGATGACGCCAATACAAGTAGGACGGTTTTGCTACTGTTTAGTTGTAGTTTATTTGTGATCATCCAGGACTGGGTGTCACTAATGCAATTTGCTAGACGCTCACTAGCTTCTTGCCTATGTTCAATATCAGTGAAATCATACGACACATATAACTGAGTATCATTTGCATACACATGTATATGTATTCCATATCTTTGTGCCAGTCTGGACAATGATATAGTATAGATAATGAACAGTATCAGTCCCAGGACTGACCCCTGTAGCGCTTCACCTGGAGCTTCTTCGACAGAGACACATTGCGACCCACACAACCTTCATACTTAATGAGATATTGGTAATCTTTGTTAATATGGGACTTAAAGAGCTGATGTATTTTTTAAGCGTTTTTAATGGTACTGGATCAAGAAGGCACGAAGCACTCTGAAGTTTAACTACCACCTTCTGCATCTGTTCCTCTGTAACAAACGGCCTGGAATCGATCGAAAATAAAATCTGTGATTTTACCCGTGTCAATAAGAGTGTATTTCGGATTATCACGTGATACTGACTCCCTTAGGCATTATTTTTAGACTCATATAGTAAAAAGTGGATTCCAGATGATGTGAAATACCTGGTAATAAGTAGCTCACCAGACACATTCATAGAACAAGAAAATATTAAATATGATCAAAAAATAAATGTAAGAAAGGAATAGTTTATACCAATAAATATATTGTATTATAAGGTAAGAATGAAATTGTAAAATATATTCTGAAATTATATTTAAATTAAACTTAATATGCAGTAAATTTAAATACTGGGTATTATTGGTTTAACAAAATACAGGTACATACTGATATGAATAATATATATTTTTGCTGTTTTGTTAGAATTATTCAGCCAGAAACCATTTGGTTTTAAATCTTTGAATCTTAACATAGTTTTATCTCATTCTTGTAATACAAAAATATATATACATCTGACATTAAAAACAGTGAATTATTTCTTACCTAAAAAGTTATTTTAATAAGATTACAATGTATTAACTTTATCCAGCTGAGCGTTTGTTAAATTAATATAATCTAAAACAAATATCAGTAATATACATTTTATTTAGAGCCAGATAACATAGATAACAATGAAAACATAGTAATATGTACTGCTGCTTAAAATAAACAATATGCATAATGACATAATAATATCTATATTTACTACTGAAAGATATTATTACATCAGTGGCTTTATAACCCAAACATTAATCACCTATTTAATACAACGACAATCGAATTACAAAGTCTAATTGACTGGTTCAGTGCTAATAAGCTTTCTCTCAATTCGACAAAAACTTACTACACGCTATTTTCAAACTCCAAAATTGTCCCGAAACAATGACCAGATATAAAAATGGAGCAAATTATAATCACACACGCATCCGAATTAAAATTTCTCAATCGAGCCGAACACTCACTAAATAGAAAATATTTAAAGCAATTATATTATTCCCTTGTTTATCCACATTTACTGTATGGAATAGTTTTGTGGGGAAACACAAAATGGTAATTTTAAGAAAATATTAAATAATATTCAGCCTATTAATGGACAATAATGACAATTTAAGTAATATTATGAAACATATTTTTTAAATATGTGTAGTTTATATTTTATAATCTAGTGAAGTTTGGATTACATATTTTTGTAGTTGAATGCATGATGATTATTTGTTTCCTGTATATCTGCCAAGAAATAGAAATTTTGCCTCCAGTTTAACCTGCTATATGTATTATTAAAGTGTCACATATAAATGTACCCCATAGTATGTGGTTACTCAAAACAATAAGGAAAATTCACAGCTTTAAACAGATTTTCTTTTCCATCTGAATATTCACCTCGGATAATGTTGTCCCTTCTATGGCTCGCTGACCTCTTGCACAGGACCACTGCCCAGATCCATTAATACGTGGTTGATGTCAATGATTACATCACGCACTACATTAAAAAGATGTAAGAAAAGCTTTTATCAGACAAAAGAAAGGATCCATTTCACCTGATTTAATATTATATTTGAAAGTGTGTATTATGAGCGAGAGATATGTTGTTCTACGGTTAGATCAAATTGACTTACATTGGTCGATGATATACATTTTTATATCTTTGCCCTCATTTCTCAGTCTTTGAAGAGTGTCCAGATGGATGTCATTGGTGAATAATGCCAAAATAATTCTGAAATTCTGAAAGAAGAAGAAGAATTACATTAAGCACAGGAAGTTATATGATTTATGTCTTCATCACATGTTGTCCAAGGGATATCAGAATGAAATATTAAATACTAGAATAATTACTCATAAAAGGCGAGCATTGATTGGTCTCTACATGCCTCTGCATCCTACACAGATGTCAAACTTCAATGAATGACTTTTGAATGACTATTCACATACACACACACACACACACACACACACACACACATACACACACACACAAACACACCACCACCACCAACAACAACAATAACAAATAAAACAGGTGATACATTCCAAATCACTGTTGTATATATTTTGACAGTGATGCAGTTAAAAACTCTAATATGTAGGATAATATATGACCCCTTGTCTTGACGAGTTGGCACTGAGATGGACACCACCTGGAAAAAGGAAGCGAGGATGGCCAAAGATGACATGGCGACAGACAGCAATGGCCGAGCTGAAAGAGAAAGGGCTGTCATGGGGTGAGGCTCAGGCCTCAGCTAAAGATAGGACCTTGTGGCAAAACATTGTTGTGGCCTTATGTCCCACTGGAGATGAAGAGGATAAGTGAAGAAGTGTCTTGAGGAGTGAGTGATTGTTGAAAATATAGTTAGGTGTTTACTCAATTACTCTCTAAAGAAATAAGATCACAATGATGATGAAACATCACGGAGACACAGTCAGGTAAACATGGAATTTGACCCCATGATGTAGACATATGTCCTGTGTGATACTAACTGGATAATACACACACACACACACCGGGGCCAGAATTTTTTTTTTTCAATTCAATTTTTCCAACCAAATTTTCATCTGATCCAAAATTATCATTTATTTTTATATCTGCTATATTTCAACTGCCTACATATAAACATGTATTTGCAACAACAAAAATAGAGAAGTGTTTGATAAGAAATGCTTATTCAGTGAAGCCCATTGCTGCTTTGCTGAGTTACCTGTAGCCATTTTCACTCTCACTATATAAATAAAATTTCAAATTACCAAGCTGGTAAACTGCAATGACTACAGCTTTTAATCGGCGACACCATTTAAATAGGCAGTGTGTTGTCTTAAGCTGACAAAAATGGAACGTATGAGCGTGATTCCACATGTGCGACTGTGTATGTGATTTTTGAATGCAACAAAACGGATTACTCCATGTAGCAATTGGTGCAAATGCAAATCGGATGGTTGAATCTATATTTTTATGACCCAGGTCATAACATTCTGGATTCAACCATCTGATTCAAGTGTCCAGACAGGCATTCCCAAGAAAAATAGGTCAGAAGGTGAGAGGGGTATCTGAAACACATGGATACCACAATGTCACACATGCTACTGCAATGTCACATATGCATGCCACATGTGAATCCACCAAAAAATGGAAAACATGTAAACACATGAGTGTGATTCTATATGTGCGACTGCATATGCAACAAAACGGATGGTTGAATCCAGAATTTTATGACATGGTTGTGAAATTCTGGATTCAATCATCTGATTTGAGTGTCCAGGCAAGCTTTCCCAACAAAAAATAAGTCAGAAGGTGAGAGGTGTCCTAAACACATGAATATCGCAATGTCACATATGCAGTCGGATTTGCATGCCATATATGTCGAATCTCGGCATTAGGCATAGCATAGCATTCACAGCCAGCTTTGCATCGCAGATTATAAGTATAGGTACACAGCAGGGAAAAAATAAATTTTAAATTGGAGAGAGGTTACTTGATAATAAGATATACTTTTATAATAAAAACATAATGTTAAATATATATATGGAAGTATCTCATCATTAAAGTAACTGCAGCATAATCAGGGTTAAGAAACATTGACAGTACTGTCAAAAATTAAAGGAACTGGTTGAATATAAACAGGATTAATACACTTATCAACAGATAAACAAATTATGTTGTGCAAATTTCTATAAACTGCTAGAAAATAAGAGGAGCATCTGATTAAACAATTATCATCTACATTACATAATAATTACTGTAAATACCGGAATACAAATTGTATAATAGAAGTCTGGATGTTTATGAACAATATATATATATATATATATATATATATATATGACATGGGATCAATTCCATTTTGTCATTTCATGGAAGAAATATTTCTGAATTAAAAAATTAAATTGTAAATTAATTTGTGCATTAATTTGTTTTGCTCATTCTAAACATTGAACGGGGGTAAATGCCTAAATAGTAATATCTCTATATAGATTAAAGGTATGCTATGTGGTGGTGTCATGTGTTGGGGGTGGAGCCCACTGTATGCAGACCATTTTACTTGGTTAAATGATCATGTGAGGTGCCACAGTCGGTCTGCATATCTGATATATATATATATATATATATATAAAAGGAACCAAAGTTCTGGATCAATTTGGTTCCAGTATATTGGTAACACCAAATGTAAGTGTTATCCTGGTAAAAATAGCAAAAGCCTAACCATAAGGCTCTTTTAGTTAAAGAGAAATTTGATTATATCAAGCGGTGGATTCTTGGGTGCATCCCCATGTAAAACTGTATTTTGTAATCATCAAAGATGTGTTTATATTCCACTGTCCAGTAGCAGCCTTGAAACAAATGTTTTTGCTTAGTTCCGCCCAGCAGGGGTTAGATTCTATGTTTACTTTCATAACCCTGCTGGGTACTAAACCAATGACATATGGTAAGTTTATAAAATATCTCAAATGGTTATTAAAACAGGTCTGGGGACAGACTATAGCAGTCACAGTTTTAGGAGGAGGGGCAAGTTTTGCATTCCCGGTGAGATGATAAATTAATAAATTCCTAAATAGCAATATCTCTATATAGATTAAAGGTATGTGGTGGTGTCACAGCGTTGTGGGTGGAGCCCACGGTATCCAGACCACTTAATTGGTTAAACCAAAGTTCTGGATTGATGCTGTCTCTACTAAGTTATAATGTATAAAGGGGGATGTTAAAGATCCCCTGAGGACGTAAAACACTCTGGCAGTGACCATCCTCAGGGTATTATCCCATACTGCTCCCCTGTGAATGGTGGGGGAGGATGTTTCTCAATCACTCCAACATAGAGGCTGTGCTGAATAAGCAACAGCCTGGGGATTCTCCCTGAAAAACAAATCAATCTGGATCATTCTGGTTCCAGTATATTGGTAACACCACATGTAAGAGTTAACTTTGTAAAAATGGTAAATTAATTTGTGGATTAACTTTTTGTTGTAGGAAACTTCAATTCCAATTCAAAATTTCTCAATTCCAATTCAAAACTTTTCAACTCCAATTCAATTTTGTTTTAAATAAACAATTCCAATTCCGGAATTAGAACTGACCATCAATTCCAATTCCGGAATTGAATTGACCCCATGTCTGATATATACATATATATATATATATATATATATATATATATATCAAAGAAGGAGAATCCAGAGGATAGTTTTAGATTACTATAATAGCCTTCAATAACTCACCTTGGCTATTTCTATTGATTCAGAGGCCTGAAAAAAGTTTACTGTTACAGTATTGCCAGTATCCTTGGCAATATCAAATGGTGTCTGGCCATCAGCTGTCTTGGCATCTAGTGAACCACCAGAAGTATGGAGAAGATGCATTATCCGGATATTGTTGTTCATTGCCCCATAATGCATAGCAGTAGCACCTTTGGAATCTAGGTCATTGGGCAAGGCTCCATACTTTAAGAGAATCTTCACCAGATCAGTATCATCTTGCATGGCAGCAACGTGTAGTGGAGTCATATCACCCTTTTGCTCGTTAAAAATATCGCTTAACCTCTTCTTCATCATAATCTTACATTCTTTGTCTGGATATGTTCCAAATCCTGATTTAAGGATTTGTCCAAATCTAACAACATCAACCTGGCCCGATTTCATTGCCTTGTTAAAGGCTTTAATATAAAGCCGCTTTAGCTCAACCCAGTGCCAGGCTTTTCGTCCACAATCTTTACCCCTTATCACCACTAGCAGATCTTCTCCGGTGAATACATTCTTGCCAGAAATTAGCTGCTGAAGACAGTTCACTTTTACCGCCTGGTCAATAATGATTTCCGTGATGTATTTCCGACCATGTTTTGCTGCCAAGTGGAGGACATTATTTTTGTATTTATCCACCAATGTGATGTCAGCTTTCTCTTTTAATAATTTCTCTACCATAGATGCATTCCCATTGATAACAGCATAGTGAAGTGCTAATCTTCCTTCCTTATCTTCACCTCGGTTTACATTACAAACTTCTTCAAAGACAAAATCAAAGACATCATTCTGCTGGTATTTGGCAGCAATTGTTAAGGCCTTTGCATCGATCTTAAATCCTTTCCCCTTGTACAGCTTTATAACATCAATGTCACCAAATCTTACAGCATAGTATAAAGCATTGAAACCAAACTTGTTCTCCTTGCCACGTATCTCAAAGAAGTAACTGCTGAGGACATTCAGTACATCCAGATGGCCAAACATTGCAGCTGTGTGAAGCGCTGTATCACCAATTCTGTTCTGAACATTTCTTGGCACACCTTTCTGTAAGAGCATGTTCACCAGTTTGGAATTGCCAGAAGCACAGGCATATAGCAGACAGTTGGCATGAAATTCATCTTTCACTTCCATCAGGTAGGGATCCACAGTTATCAAAGTTGAAGCAAATACTGTGGAACCCATTAGGCAGGCCTTGTGTAGTGGTGGCATGTATCGTATATATCGATCATATTCATCAAACGATTTCATGATCTCAAGGCCAGTGTCTTTATAAGACAGTGCTTCAGCAAGTCTTCTTGGCACATAACCTACATGTTGCGATTCCTGTGTCACATTAAGCGGCGTCACAACATCCTTTCGCAAGAAACTCCATTTGTTGGCATAGAATAACATTTTCAGGTAATCTTCATTCTCTTCTTTAACTGCCAGATGCAGGGCATTGTAGCCAGTTGAGGTTCTGATGTGAGTTAAGAAATCTGGCCAACCTAGTTTCTTCATGTATCTCAGGTACTGAAAGGGAGACAAGTCACTTCTTTTCAAGAATGCCTGATATATCATGGTGGCACACATAGCAGTCAGAGAGTGTACTCTGCCTTCTTCCTTTACGCCACCTGTTGTTGACTTTCCTATTAACTCCACCAATTCTTCAAGTTTATTGCCTGCAATCAGCTGCTTAAGAGCAAGTTCTTGCTGCTTAATGAGATTGGGGCAGAAATACTTCACTACACGCAGAATATCATCATTATTAATGCTTGTATATATACTGCCGATAAAACTTTCAGAATTAACCTTCAGACTGTTTTGAACCATTATCCTGAACTGACAACTTTGGTATAACCGTAGGAAATGCAAGTAGTCCTCAACATTATTTGGTTGTATCTCTATACAGACTTCAAGCCTTTCAAGACTGCTCCTGGATCTCAATGTTTCAACATTTGGAATGTGTAGCATTTGTAGAAAATGTTGTCTTGGAAAACTACCAGCATCTTCAAAAGTCTCCAAGAGTGAATTCCAAGATTTCTTCATGTAAGCATGCTCGTCAAAATGACTCTTAAGTTTAAAGATGATCAACTGACGGGGCGCTATTAAAATAAAATATGAAATCAGTCAAACTTTTAAAACCCCTATAAACTAATTTGTCTGTTTATGTAATCTGAATACTGAATTTGGAACTTCCTGAGTTTTTTTTAAGAGTGAAAGCTCAGTAATTTCTTAACATTTTCACAAATAAACTATTTCCCTTAGAATTGGCATGCCGACTGTTTGGAACAATGGCATAGAAGATTAGATACATTCTTAAGGCTATGAATATCATTATTGTTGTTAAAATCATATTTCTCAATGACTATTGCATGGCATGTCAGCTTTCATTAAACACGTATACGTTACTTACCAAAGTCAGTCTCTTCAAGAATATTTTCAACATTTTTCTGGGGATCACCAAGTGGCCCTTCTAACAGTTTAGCAATGTCGTCAACAGTAGTGTTCTGGTTTATGGAGATGGAATATATTTCCTTTAATTCACTGGGCAGTGATGTCAAACCGTTCAATAAGAAAGCCCTTAAAGGTAACACCTTAGCAGCCAATCCATTATCTTTTCCAAACTCGTTCTGCCTTTCCTTGATCAATTGCTGAATGAATGCAATATATTCTACATTTTCTAGACTTTGCTTATTGAAGCATAGGTATAAAGTTTTCTTCATAAGATCTTCCAAGAAACCTTTCAAATGTGGCCTCATCATAGATCGACCAATAAATGGCACAATTGATGTGTATTTAGTTTTCTTGATGATTGACACCAGCCCGGTTGGATTATCAGTAATCAATACTAAAGGTTTAATTCCTGGAAGGAAAAAAAAAACCCATATTGAGTATAACACATGGCACATGACAAGAGTAATTAATTTATAAGTCTTTTGGAGCAAAGGAACTTTTTGTTCCCTTATTTGTTAACTTCCACACCCAACATTTATTATGATTCACTAAGCGTTCTTGAACTAAGCATTAGGATATGTGGTGCTATAATAAGTGCTATGTTATTATTATTATTATTACTTGGTGAACAAACAGGCACTGTACGTGGTAAATATATCAAGGTATGTTATTGGTCGGAGTAAGGAAAAGGTATTTTCCATGATTAATAGCTGTTCAACATATCCACATTAAAAGAATTTAAAACTCGAGAATAAAAGCATGAGAATGGACTTTCAACAAATAAAAGGTTGAAGTTGATTGATTTCATCATGAGCCAGGATTTAAGATGATTTGTTACATTTGTAAACAATTATATTCTGGCTTGTCCATTGCAAGTTGCTCCATAAATTGTTGATGACGGAATCAGTAATTGTAGCCTGAGTATATCTAGTTAGATAAATAATGAGAAATCAGCCGAAAAATCACACTAGTTGTTCCTCAGGCATCAGAAGAATGCTTCAACATTTAATACCGTCAAACACAACTGACTTGCTGCACATTAAAACATCCTTTCAAATAGTATTAAAACACTGAAAGCAGATGCATAGATGATCAAATATATTTGCCTTGATATTTACAACCTTTTGGGAGAAATAGTAAAAATGTGAAATACAAAACCCTAATTCTTGGTCAGGGGCTTGAAATTGGATTGATTCGCAATGTAGATAAGAAAAATAATGGGCTAATATGCTTTTTAAGTATGAATATAGCCCAAAAAGTTAAGCTGCGCTGGTAAAAACACTAATAGAAAACAATTTGGACTGTAATGTTCTAAAGAATTACTGGGCTGCTGGGCATAATCTCAGTGATATAAAGAGTTTCAAAATAATTAAAATACACAGTGACCACCGTAACAATTATAATTGCCATGGTTGGCTGACAAAAAATACTTTGGGTATAGTTTCACAATACTAAAGGGCAAATCAAAATCTTTGGCATTTGTGAGCGATTAATCTTTATTGCAACACTAATTTATATGATTGACTGATGTAAAGGCAATGATGACAATGACAATGAATTTATTTTCCAATTTACACTTACATATTTTTACAATTTATATTTTATACATTAACAATTATTCATTTGTGCAAATTTGGGGACCTATGTAGCTAAATAACTGTCTTCCCATAGGCCCCATTATTGGCATACTTTTACAACAAGGAAATGAAAATCATAATTTTAGTGTGTATGTGTTGAATTAACGGGTACTGAATGGTGCAGGACAAAATGATTATGAATGGATTTTGATATGTTACACATCAGTCCAAATTCAACCTGTTCTCAAAATCCTGTGGTCTCCATACGATTAGAGAGGAATTCTTACTCTAATGCATTTCAGAAAATGTACTTTTTATATTTTATGAAAATACAAATCCAGGAGTATATCCAATAATTATTTATGTAACACTGGCATAATAAAATTTACATTATATATATATATTATACATTATTATGTTAAAAATATATTATAAATTACTTTTGATAAGTTATACATACACATAATTACATACCTAGTTGTTTTGTAAGAGCAAAACTCTTGCCCATGTTCACATGTAATGAACAGTAAACTATTCACACAGATTAACTGATTATTGTAAATTCCAATTTATAATTTTGTTCTATCCTGAACATGATTCTACCAACATTTGTGACCTGCTTTCAAAATATAAATAATGCAGCTTGTTGTTTTGTTTTCAGCTGCTTCTTAGTAAAACTTATTAAAGGCTTATTAAATATGAAACTAGTTCTCTCATCTGTTCATATCCACTACATCAGACTAATAACAAGTTCATGCTTCAGTATCATACAGAGTGTATGACCGCAACCATAATATATGTGGCACTTTTAGTCAATAAAATATTACATTGACTAACAGATTTGCTTAACAAGGTACATGTCAGACATGGGGTTAATTACATTTTGTCAATTCCAATTCCACTGAATTTCAAATTTATCAATTCCAATTCCGTTTTTACACTCTTTTTGCCTAATACTTTTTATCATGAGTAGGTACTGTGAGTATTTACTCGAGTAGTTTATTTTCCAAGTAGGACTGTTGTCGAAGAAATATTTCTTAAATAAAAAATTAAATGGTAAATTAATTTGTGGATTAAAATTTTTGGCCCGTTCTAAACATTGAACGGGGTATTCCTAAATAGCAACATCTCTCTATAGATTACAGTTATGCTATGTTGTGGTGTCATGGTGTTGTGGGTGTAGCCTATGGTATCCAGACCATTATTCTAATTGATTAAATGCTCACATGGGGTGCAACGGACAAGTGCCAAATCATTAATGTAATGGCCTGCTATTTATTCAAAGAATTAGCTGGTTGATCAGTTAAAAATAATCAAATAGTCAAAACATCAGACCAGAAAATATATTTATCATAGAATTATTATAAATGCATTATTATTCATGTAGCATAAACTTCATGTTTTGCCACATCCTTAAAAGAAATTGCAAACTTTAATTATATTGCTGTTTAATAGTATAATCCACCACATTCTAATAATAATAGATAAAAGTTGGTAAAATCCCAAATTCTAAATCAAAGATCTTTAATAAGTGAATACAACCAAAAATACATACTCTAATCAAGCTTATAATATGGGCTTTTAGCACTCTGGTTGCATCAAAGTATTGCGATCAAATTCTATGTGGCTGCTCCACAACAATAGGCAAATAGAAGGACACTGATATCATCAGCCTAGTCTATAATCCATTCCTTTAGAGTCTGAATATCAATCACATTGAGAATATGTTGGGAAATATTGCTTGTAGGTTACATACACGTGTGAGCCAGAATCTCAGGCAACTTGTAGCAGGTTTGGGTCCACATTGGAAGAGAAACATGCAAGGATCCAGTATAATCTATACCTGCAAGGATCCAGTATAATCTATACCTGCAAGGATCCAGTGCAATCTATACCTGCAAAGATCAAGGCCTGTATTCAGGCCCAGTGGAGGACATGCTTAGTGTTAGAGGACTTCATGATTGTCTTTTTGCTGAAATCCATAATAGTGCTCCATCAAATGACTGTTTAATTCTTTTTACAAGAGTTGTTGCTATTTTTATTGTTGATTTAAATGATGAGTGTATGCTGCTTAATTTAATGAATTAACACTATTTATGTCTGTTGGTCCAGTACTGGTTTTATGATTTTTCGAAATGCACCTGACAGTTTCCTGTTTGAGGAGGCAGTTTCTCGGTATTGCTCCAAAATTAGTTAAATCTGCCATTCTTACGAATGTGTTTGTTGTTCTTGGTGATGAGCTGACTTTTGGTGAAATGTCCGACTCGTAGTCACTGATATTCGATTTGTAAATTACTTCTTCAGTTGATCGTTTATTTGGCTTTTTGTATTGTTTAACAATTGTTACTTGGCTAGAATTTGGAGAACTGGGATTCCAATTGCGCTTTTTGCCATTCTTTGCGAGGGTAGACAAGTCACCCTATTTTCTTATTTGGATGAGTAAATTTGTTTTGTTGTCAGTGGTGATTCGGCTGTCAGAAATCTTCAGAGTCCAACTTTCCCTGGGGAAGGGGGGGGGAGGGGATTGCGATGTTGTTTTCCACATGATCTAGTGTATATTCTCACATTCAGTACTCCATATACAGTTATTGTTAATCTAAACTTTTGATATGCTCTAGCCAGGGTTGGCAAGTTTATGATACAATGTCAAAACCAGGGATTAATCCAGGGTTGGTGATGCAATGTCATAAACAGGTCTATAACATGATAGCATCATAAACTATGAAAAGCATATTTTTTTATATAAATATTGGCAAAAAGTAGTTTTTAGTATGGCTTAAATTATTAATATGTTGTTAATATAATATTGTAAGATTAAAAATAAAATTATTATATAATAAGTTAGGGTGTGATTATTAGACTATGGTAATCATACACTGGTATGGTTTGTAGCCAAAATCAATTGACCTGATTGGTCGGCCATTTGTTTATAGAGCTTAGCAAGCAGTACTAATTTAATAGAACTATTCATTAATTGGATGACAAGCAAGACACTGCCCTCTTGGGTTGGTGCTAGTGTTTACCATTATCTGTGGCTGACCATGCATGCAGTGACAGTGGCTTCACTTATTGATCTTCCATGTGGCAAGAGCTCAAGATATCTGCTACTCTGATTCTATTAATCCATCTTATAGCTTTCACATTAAATATTAGTTACACATGGTTAGTTTCATGAGAAAACAGCCAAGCGGGTATTTTGTCACAGGATCTTCCAAGGACTTGGATTATTGATGGACTGATTCAATTTTATATGTGTGAAAGATGTAAGAGTCTGTTATGGAAAGACATGGAGTCAATTCAATTCTGGAATTTGAATTACTTATTTAAAAAAAAATGGAATTGGAATTGATAAATTGGGAATTGAGATTTTCTACAAAAAAAAAACCCACTCTGGGTACCTACTCCAAGCAATCCAGTATTGAGAAGCAGTTGGGCCCATACAAGGTGATGGACAACTTCAAACTGGCTACAATGTTAGATCCACATTTCAAACTGGACTGGTGCCAGAATGACGAGTCCCGTGATGTCCGCAATCAGCAGACTTCCCAGGCGGTGTGATTGTCACCAACAACTTCAGCAGAGTATACGGAATTGAATTGCTCTATTTGGAATTTATAAATTTTCTGTGGAATTGACCAAATGGATTTGACCCCATGTCTGGTTATGGTTACTGAATAAAAGATATTTCGAAATTAAAAAAATTAAAATCACAAAATATAGCGAATAAAGGTTTACGGCAGTTTATGATGGTATATGATGTTATAAAGGTATTTATGACAGGTTTATGACACTGTCATGTCATAAACAGGTTTACAACTGTTATAAGCCCAACCCTGGCTCTAGTGTATCATTTTATAGTATTTCAAGTCACTATTCTCCCATACTAGGGTTAGCCTGATGTTGCTTTGGGGTAGGACTATATTTTATATTATATCACATGATACAGTACATACGTATCAGTAAATAATTATCTACTCATTATGGGCTTAATTCTCATGTGTAAGAGCAGTGTATCAACACTCTTATTTAGCACCACACTTACTGGAGTCACTGATGCTTGTCAAACATCTTTTGCTGTTGTCTGAATATGAACTAGAATTTGATACGTATTCCTTCATCAAGTCAACTGATGTTTCAACAAGTGTTGTGCAGCTGCTGGTATGCTGTATAACACAACTTTTGCTGGCTCTGTCTTCCGAATCCATTTTATTTACTCTGACACTGATCTGTAAAACAAATGAGCATGCATATACAAGATGATCTATGTAAACTATATACATATATAGCACTAAAGCAATATGAACATGTCACATCAGTATGCTGAGCTACTTACTACCATCTTATGAACATCCACTGTTGAAAAGCATTCTTGACACAAGAAACACTTGTAACCAGAGTCCATGCCTTTGTTACATCTAATATAGACCATTGTAACTCCCTATTATATGGCATAGCTTATATAAATATAACATCAATCACCTTCAGCAAATTCAGAATAGCGCAGTTCATATAGTGACAAATACTCTAAAATATGATCATATCACCCCAATTCTTCAAAAACTACATTGACTACCTGTTAGACAACATATCCATTTCATGATTTCATTAATAACTTTATTAAACAATCTGTCAATGACATGGCACCTGAATACCTGTGTGAACTGATCCAGTCAGATAATATTGCAGGTACCAGTGTATCGGCTCAAGTCATATCACGTGATTGTGCATTTAGTGTTGTAGCCCCCACTTTGTGGAATAGGTTGCTGGCAGATATTAGAAATGTGTCATCATTTGAAAATTAAAATCTGTTCTAAAAACACACCTGTTCTAGGTAGCTTTCACAGATAAATAATAACTATCTTTTAAATCTCTAATATAGGGTTTTTACAGACATGCTATTTGGGGTATTATTATATTACATATTATTTTACAGCGCCTTTGAATAGCTTCTGGTAGTAAGGGCACTTTATTAAATATACATTATTATTATTAAAGCAATGATATAATCAAAAGGTAGCTAGATACCACACACCATTTCAGTCAAATGGATCCTCCTTACAAAGGTAATTCAAATATACTGTATGTTAGTTTCTCAATCTTATATTAAGTTTCAATGAAAGCATTTTCTAAATGCTTAGCAATGCTTGTAGATTTTTAACAATTATGATATGTTATATCCAGATTCACTACATTAATAATTCCAGAAAGTGTTGCTTAGAAGTTAGACCAAAGATTTATTTGAGAGGTTACAGTTTTTTAAAGCTGTTTAGATAACCATTATGGAGCAGTATCCAGATAACTCAATTCTTCAGACCAAAGGATGGCATAGAAAATTTAAGGAAAGGAATTTCAAATGATATCAAAATGATGTCCAGCTGAAAATAACCAGGCCACCACAATTTCAAGTTAAATTTGATGGTCAATTCCAAAATTGGAATTGATTATTTAAAAACAAATGGAATTTGAATTGAGAAATTTTGAATATGAAATGAGAAATTTTGAATTGGAATTAAGTTTCTCACAAAAAAATTAAATCCACAAATTAATTACCATTTTTACAACGTTAACACTTACATGTGGTGTTACTAATATACTAGAATCAAAATGATCCTGAACTTTGGTTGGTTTGTTTTTCTAGGAGAATCCCCAGGCTGTAGATAAATATTCAACACGCTCCTCTAGGTTGGAGTGGTTGAGAAATCTCTCCCCTACCACTGACATGGGAGCAGTACGGAAAGATGGAGCCGAAATACCCCGAGGGAACTATGGTTCCTTATATATATATATATATATATATATATGTATAAAAGATACAAACACCAACTGTAACCTATTAAATGGTCTGGATACAATGGGCTCTGCCCACAACCCTGTGACACCACCACATAGCATATCTTTAATCTATATAGAGATTTTCCTATTTAGGAATTAATTAATTTATCATCTCACTGGGAATGCCAATCTTAGAGTAAAAACTGCCCCTCCTCTCCTAAAGCTGTGACTATTATAGCCTGTCCCCAGACCTAACTGTTTTAATAACCATTTGAGACATTTTGTAAACTTACCATATGTAAGTGGTTTAGTACACAGCAGGGATGTGAAAGTAAATACAGGATCTGACCCCTGCTGGGCGGAGCTAAGCAAATACATTCGTTTCAACGCTCCTACTGGACAGTGAAATATAAACACATCTTTGATGATTACAAAATACACTTTTACATGGGGATGCACCCAAGACTATGATCCACCACTTGATCTAATTAAATATCTCTTTAGCTAAAAGGGCCTTGTGGTTAGGCTTATACAATTTTTTACCACATTAACACTTACATGTAGTGTTACCAATATACTGGAACCAAGTTGATCAAGATCTTTGGTTCCTTTATATATATATATATATATATATATATATATATATATATATCTCAGATATGCACACTGACTGTGGCACCTCATGTAAGCATTTAACCAATTAAAATAGTCTGGATAACGTGGGCTCCGCCCACAAGACTGTGAGACCACCACATAGCATACCTGTAATATATATAGAGATATTGCTATTTAGGAATTTACCCTCATTCAATGTTTAAAATAGACCAAAAAAAATTTAATGCACAAATTAATTTACCATTTAATTTTTTAATTCAGAAATATTTCTTCCATGACAATCCTACTTGGAGAAGGTATTCCAAGTAAGTACTTGGAGTACCTACTCATGGTAAAAAAAGAGTGGAAAAATTGAATTGGAATTGATAAATATTTATTTAGAATTTAAAAATTTGATATGGAATTGAGTGGAATTGGAACTGACAAAATGGAATTGACCCCATGTCTGGTCAGAAATACTGAATGAGTACATTTGAGTAGAGGCATACAGGCTGAAGAGACAGAGAAGATGTTCTGAATGTGTTTTGATCTGGACTCAGGTTTGCAAGTTGATTATGAAATGTTCAAAGTCAGTAAAACTCAAGTTAGAAATAACTGTTCTTCTAGAAAATCTCAGTATTACAATAATAGGATAATAGAATGCAAGGTAATTCAAAGGACTGTTTTCAGTGTTGTGTGTGTAAAGTACTCCCAAATAATTAGTAACTTCATCTGTCAAAAGATATACATGTTAAATACATAAATGGCTTTTCCTCATGCAACTTATCACGCAGAGCCCTGTTGGTAGAAGAGTTCTACGTGTCCATGGTGGATTCATTTGAGTGTCATACAGAGAATCAGAGAATAATATCAGACAGTTCCGGGAGAGTATTCTACTTGGAATACCTAGTCAAGTAGTTTATATTCCAAGTAGAACTGATATGGAAGACATATTTCTGAATTAAATGGTAAATTAATTTGTGGATTTAAATTTTTTTTGTAGCAAATTTCAATTCCAATTCAAGAGTTATCAATTCCATTACCTACTCTATCTGGAATTGAAAAAAATTCTGTGGAATTGACCAAATGGAATTGATCCCATGTCTGTCTATGGCATTGTCTTCAGGTCTTCAGCTAGCTGTTGCTGCATTATTACCAAGTTGGAGGTGTTGTCTGTTACAAAGCTACCAACTTTGTAGCTGAAGTGCCATTTTGCAGATTCTGCAGCATATATAGTGATTGATTGTAGATAGTCACCATATTATCATGATCAGATGTGTCCACTATTTCAGACATTGTTCCAGTTGTCTAACATGATATATGTCCTTACATCGTTTCATATACTTCATTGAGAAGTTTTGTCACCAATACATTGTGATTAGGAGAAATGAAAGTTAGTAAAAACATTCAATAAAATATAATAAAGGGAAATAATTGAAATGCCTGATTATTTTGCAGTGACTTAAATAAAATAAGTCTACTGGAGAGGCCCCTAAGTGTTTTCTATACTGCTAATCCCCATTTATGCACATATGGCTTAATTTGTAAAAGAGCATCTGGTTGGTCTGATAAGACCAGTATTACAAAGATAGTTAATCAATCTCTATTGTGTAAACATCCATGAAAGCTGTAAAGCCATAAATTAAAAAAAGTCAAATGTAATATTTTGTGTAAAATTTTAGAAAAGACACTTGCTGTCCATCAAAACAAAAATTTTGTCAATAATAATCATAATAAAACTTGACAGTCTGCATATAATTATAGAAGTGATCACATCACCAAAATAGCCTTGGTTCAGTTATAAAATGATATTATGGTATCAGATAATAGTTAAGCCAGTAAATATTGCTAGTTTTTTGTGTCTCTCTACTGTATTTGATACAGACAGCTAGTTGACCACAACATACCTTTCCCTAGGTTAAAAGACATGTCGGGTTTATCAGGTAAAGTACTTCAACGGTCCTATTTTGGAACAATGTTCCCCGTGAATGCTAGACAGCTCTGAGCCAAAGTGACAACTTGGCCCAGGGTCGAGTTGTCTTGAACAACACGGCCCCCTTATGACACAGCTCAGCCTCGCTGATGAGACAGCTTGGCCCAGTGATAAATGATATGACAACGGTATGTTGTAGTAATGTGCAACATCGAATCAGTTCGGTGGACCTAGCATGAAACATAGGCCAATCACTGGCTGATTGAAAGAGCAAACGACCACCAAACTGTTAATATATATATATATAATAAACACACACACACATATAAATAAATTAATTTACATATCTTTTTTCTGGGCTGAGTTGTCATTTGGGCCGAGCTGTCCAAACACCTTCCCTGTGAGTGTATTGTTCATAGTATTTGTTAAATGTTCTATCCTTCCTATCAGGAATACCAAAGTGTTCAGTTCTTGGTCCTTTGGGTTTCATAATTTTCATAAGACATAGCCCTCTCTGATCATTCATTATACAGTGATGTGTCATTAAATATTACTTGTATGCTGATGAGACATATAGCTGCAGACATGGGGTCAATTCCATTTGGTCAATTCCAATTCCACATAAAATAAATTCATTCCAATTTTTTTACCAACCCTTTTTTACCATGACTAGGTACTCAGAGTAGGAATACCTACTCTTAGTAGTTTTTATTTCAAGTAGGATTGTCATGGAAGAAATATTGTCTGAATTAAAAAAATTAAATGGTAAATTAATTTGTGGATTAATTTTTTTGTAGGAAACTTCAATTCCAATTTAAAATCAATTCCATTTTTTTTAAATAATAATATATAATCAATTCCAATTTGAATTGACCCCATGTCTGCATAGATGATAGATCAAGATATATATATATATATATATATATATATATATATATATATATATATATTATTCATCCTGACAAGGAATTACATTTCTACTCTTTTGGGGAAAATTGAATGAATGAATGATGAATGAATGAATTTTATTTCCAATCTACGTACATATATATTCACATTTAATCATGGTATATATAATATTTTAATAGTGTCCTGTTGCAGCAGCCAGCCGTCAGTATGCGCGCAAGAGAGAGACAAGGAGGGGGGGGATAATGAAAGCATAAATTAAATAAACAAAAACAATGTCATACGCTGCTTAATCACTGACGAAGTAAACATATTTAAAGCATACACCAATAAGGAAAATAGTCCAATGCATAAGACACAAGCTAATGACGATGACACTCCAAACATCTATCATAATCACATTGTACATAACTCTGATATTTATTCAAAATGTAATCGTACATAAATATAAGTGATTGGTAGATAAATAAATCAGTAATTTTTAGTAGTCCCGATGACTTGAACCTTGGGTCAGTGTGACAATTATATGGTGCATTATTTATTAGCCGAATCACCTGTTTCTGCAATGTAAATAATGATTTTAAATTTGAATTTCCCCAAGCTATTATGCCGGAAGTAAAATGGGAATGTACCAATGCATCATATAGTGTTTGCGGACAGTCAGGGGGCAACGTACGCTTCACTTGCCTTAGGGAAAATAGAGCATAAGAGACTTTTCCAAAAAATATGATTAATGTGGTGTTTCCAAGTTAAATGTTCATCTATACGTATGCCAAGATATTTACTAGACTTTTCATTGTGATCATTCCTAGTGCGATTTAACTGTATGCCATTTGATGAGATATTTAATGTAGTCAAATCAGGTTTCATGTGAGATGGCCGAATGACTATGTATTTTGTTTTACTTTCATTGAGACATAGCTTGTTGGCACAGAACCAAGTAAATAGGTTTTTTAATTGTTCATTTACAATGAAAAATAAAGTATTAATGTTTGAATGTGATACATATAAAGTGGTGTCATCAGCAAAAGACAGAATGTTACACTAACAAGAATTTCCGATGTCATTTACATAAATTAAACATAATAATGGTCCTACTCCTAGTATCGAACCTTGAGGGACACCAAAATAAATGGACGACTGGACGACATATTTCCATCTATTTCAACAAATTGCAACCTATTTGATAAATAACTTTTGAATCATTCATTGACTGTTCTCCTTATTCCATATCTGTGTAATTTGTTTAGCAATATATCGTGATTTATGACATCAAAGGCCTTTGTTATTTCAATAAAAACTGATTCAAAAGTATGAGGAATAAATACACTGATATCGTCTCTATTTTTATATATCAGAATATATTTTATAAAGAGACCTACGCCACCTCTGGGCCCATCCTCTCGATGTTGTGAAATAATATTGTGATATCCAGTTAATCAAAGACGTGCATCACTTTTGCACAGATATATTTCACTGATGCCTGTGGCATCAAAAGAAAAAGTAGGACAGCTTAAGACTTTAGTTGCAAATGAGCTCATGAAATGAATCCCAGTTGGCGGAGAGACTGCGACAATTTAAATGTAATAGAAATATATGATCCCTCAATAAGTCGGTATTAATGTAGCGCTGGAAATCTGGCGGCTCATAATATGAACAGTTAAAAGAATTAAATTGAAAAGGTGAGTCGCCATCCTCTGTGTCATTCTCATTATTATACATGGATATTAAATCAAACTCCCCATTCGCCCCAATCCTATCAAGTGTAACATTACTCATCATAGAAAAGGCAGCATAGCAAAGTGTCCCACCCTAATAAACTCCCATCTCCCCCGCCCACACACAAACAACTGACCGGCATAATTACTAATGTACATAGAATTATCAAACAGAACACGAATATAGTAAAATATAATAAGAAACATGAAATGAGCAAATAGTGTTGATACACATTGATTGCGGTTATAGCCTCTCTCTTATGTGTTGTTGCTAATGGAAAACAAATAATTTATGATATGTAATGGGTATAATTTAACACTGCATCTCACTGTTAGGCTTAATGCCATGATTATATTACTGGTTAAGATCACTAAAGTTTGTCGAGAAAGTGAGCAATATCGGGTAACATGCAAGGTTATTATAAGAGTAATAATTTGGATTCTACAGACAAACAGCTGGTTAGTTTTTGCTCTTCAATTGTAAACTAATTTCTGTTCAAGTAAATAGTAAGAACACAACTGTTAACCAACTGAATTGAATGCTTTCATCGCTTTCAAGTCAAACATAATGTCATGAATGCATTAGAAAGAAATCACTTGCATACATATTCACGCACCTACACATACATAGTTGTGTTTCTGTGGGCTATTAGTGTCAGGACATGAACTGTGATGGCTTCACTGGTGCCTTGGTGATCAGTGTAAGTTATTAATGTTGATCATATTTCTAAATTCACAATTGTGATTTAAACCATGAAAGATGCAATCAAGGTTTATAAATGATTTGGTCAAAACACATCAAACTATTTATGTTTCTATGAGAATTAGTGCATGACATGATCTACTTGATGGCTTTCATGATTAGCATAAGTTATTATGTTGATAATATTTCACCATTGCAATTTAAAACATGAAAGATGAGACAATTAGGATAGCTTTCCTAATAATTTTTAAAGGTCACTCAATTAATTGTCCTTGATTGGACCACTCTGAGTGACTTCCACCTGGTAATCCTGATCCGCTCGTTCTGAATCAGGCAAATGAGGTTCAAGGAACCCAGTCTGCACTTTGCCCTTCACAAATAGTTTTCCATTGTTTAGATGGGCCTTATTGTTGCAGTCAATTCACTTGGCTTTGTATGTGTTCATAGCGAACTGGTTCCATTGGGTCACTGACGCAGTGTTTGTCTGGAGACTCCTTTATGAGTATCTCACAGCCAGTTACTGTGCCTTAGGATCAAATCCAGTTCGGTGGCTATGGGGAATCTTGCCAGTATTGCATGATGCTTGTTTCTCGGGTCTCCTACTGTGAGCAACTGGGATATAGAAGTTGCTGGCGAAACTGCCTCATCACGGACACTGAATCTTCGCCCTCTATCTCCTTACCAATATCCATTGTCTCATAAAATTTAAAGATTAAATTGTTTTTCATGGAATGTTGCTTTAGGTGATCAATTTTATGATGAAGTCGGCTTGTAGTAATTTCGATGCGTGACACCTTAGCGCATAGCAAGGAAACGGTGCGGATCAGTTGTGCTTTCTCCACGACTTCAACTCTCCTTTCTAAGTTGCCCAATCTATCCAGCATCACCTCGGTGTTGGCTTCAATTAAATTGAGCTTTTCCCAGGCAGCAGCTGGGAATCCCTCAGCACAGCCCTTTTTGCTTTTCCCATTGTTATGGTGTGTACACAGTTAAACAATTAGGTTTATATGCTGGTCAATAATGTAGTTAGACCAAATGCTCACAACCCACAGGTGAACAATGAGAGAGCAGTTTTTGAGTCCTACTTGACAAATACCTGTTAACCTGGCTAATATTAGTGTTGATTAATAACTTCTAAATGTTGAAGAAAAATGCAGATTTTTCATTAACCGTCAAAGTAGTCACATCTATATGCCATTTATATCCAAGATAAATATCACTATTTCCGAGAGACTAATATGCCATGACCACTGGCTCTCCATTGTGTTATATCAGAGATATTTGAATTTGAAAGATTGCATGGCTGATATTCAGCTATGGTCCATAGTGTCAAAGACAGATGATAATAGGTTAAATGATAATAGGCTGTTGTTACGTATCCGAGCATCGGAATGATGGTTGTTGATGATATTGATGAAGGTCCGAGCACTCTACGCACATGCGCCAAGCATGGGTGTTTCCAGTGCTTGGACGCGGAACAGCAAGCTGATCATTGGAATCGTGTTCGTTGGTGATAAAGATCTGAGTATTCAGCATCTGAACCATCATCAATATTATTATAAATCTGAGCAATTTCATGATCGTTTTTAATTTTTCATCTGCTCGCATCAGTGATGGAAGCATAGTTATAATTACTGCTACTATCATTTAATAAAGATATTAGATTAAGTTTATTAATAGAGATTATAATCAGACTAAAAAGAAAATCTGACATTTATATGAAATGCATTATTTTATGGTTGACACAGCCAAGGAAATATTATTTTCTGCAGGTATATTATTTATTCCCTTTTTTAAATTCCAAAGTAAGAATTTTTTTCTGTGAGATTTTATCAAATTCAAGGACATTTCCAGGACCAGGAAAATTAATTTGTTATATTCCAGGTTTTCTAGGATACCTGCTGAAAATCTGATTATTTGTAAAGCCGCACAGCTGTTCTATCGATCGTCTATTTCTTTGATTTTCATTTGTACCTCTTCAAAACTATTAAAAGCATCTTCTACTTTCAACCCAAATATAACTACTACATGCTCGGCTGCCATATTTGAGCGGAAGTAATAGCAAACGAGGAATAATTGGTGCATGCACATTGAGTGCTCGAAGCTATAACGCTGAGGTACAGGGTTCCAATGCTCGGATACGTAACCATTTTGATGATAATAATCTCAACCCCGTCAAAGGCAAAAAGGAAACAAGCACATGACAGTTTATTTGTAAACAACCTTGTCAGTTCCCTAATATCGGTATATACTAATATAGACTAAAGATCGATCTGTCGCAACACCAGACCAAAATCCCTTCGTCAGCAACAACAAATCTGTAACACCTTTTTACTAACAAAATGGGAATATTAATTAAATAACCACTCAATAATTTTTAATAAAAGGGACCACACTGACACTGCATGGTGACTGGAAATAAGTGTTCCCACTTTCATGTGCTACGAAAAATAGCAATTGATCAATCATTCACTTCTTGAAATTCGCAGAATGAATAGTCTGAGAGAGATCTACGTCTAGTCTAGATCTAAAACCACACCACTGTCACCAGGCCAGAGTCAAATGAATAAGACCATAAGTCTTCTATCATCTAACTCTAAGTATAGTTAAATTCAACATTTGTACGAATAGCTGGCACTAAAAACCTTAATCTTTTGAACAATTTATTCTGACAGAAATGGACCAAAATAATTATAAAATTATATGATATTTACCTTACAAATATTATCCTTTTCTGCTGGCTCGCACTTCTGGAAATTCCCAAAACGTATAAATATACCGTATCAGGTCGTTTCGTCACCAAACCGTTTCGGAGCACACCGTTTCGTAAACCAATGGATATCAGTTCGTAACCAAGTTATAATATCATATAATGTTATAAACTTCCGGTTGACCTAATAAAAACGTTTGTTAACATCATTATTAACACTTATAATGTTCAATTACAGAATGTCCCACCTAACATAAGATTGTAAATGGTGAATAATCAACCATTCAGACATAGACTAATTTGCATATCCTTTCATAACCTAAAGCTATACCATTTCGTAACCAAAAGGTAAACAGAGTGCGAATTGAAATAAACCTATATTTCCATCTACTCACTTCTGTGATGTTAGCTGGACGATTCAGATAATTTTTTCTGGCAGTGGCACTTCGAAAACTTCAATTGATCTCGTCACAAATTTAAGATACAATGAAACAGCAATTAACTATTTATTCATGAACCAGATGACAAAATAGATAGATCATCAGTATTTGGCAGTGGATTACACAAATATTTACATTGACAAATATTACGCTTGAACACTGAAAGAATGCCAAACTTTTTTAGTGAATTTAATATCCCAGCAAACAAGTACATGTTGGCCCAACGTTGGTCCAACATCAATTAGGTCATTGGCACTGGGTTGAAAACCGATATTGGAACAACGTAGGCCCAATGTTGGAATCAAAGTATATCCAACGTATGCCCTACACTCTGTGCCAATGATATATAGTATGTTGGCTTAATGTTGTGCCAACATCAGCCAGTTCATTGGCACTACCATTATCCTGAAAGAAAACTAGACCGAACACGGCCGCAGACTCCAAAATCGGGTTTATAAACGCGGTGAATTATTGTTGTGTCGTTGGTAGCATAAGCCGGGAGATTTAAAGTAAGTAAGTAGTAAGTATCCCATATAGCCACCTATATCGGCACGATATCGGTTACATTTCGTCAATCTCGGCCTATCTTCCGCCGATATCGGGCCGATGTTGGCTATAGTGGCGCGTAGACACCGGGCAGTCTAGATCGGATCGACACTGGCGGGAGATGGGCCATGTGATGTCGTTACGTTTCAAGGCTCCATAGTTGATGGTCTTTTATATAGACACTGTATTCAAAAGCACACACAGGGGGGTGAGCGTCACCTCATTCAATTAGTCGTCCCTAGATTATATGTCACTCGAGTCTTGGAGTTAAGTCATGACAAAATAACAGGGGATCACATAGGTAGGTATAAACCATTTATATGCTAAAATGCGATTGAAATACTATTGGCCTGGTATATATGGTGACATACGTAACTATGTGCGTTTCTGCGGTGTGTGTAGCCAAAAGAAGCACACCCAGAGCCGCACCAAGGCTCCCTTACTCCCGATTCCCGCGGGAGAAGCCTTTGAACGAGTTGATGTAATAGGTCCTCTGAAACGATCACGTTCCGGAAACAAGTACAAGTTTAATGGTTCGTTAGTTCAAATACTTATAGTAAGTATTGTCACACTGATCAACATGATTGGGACAAAATATAACCAGTGCCTTAATTGCGTATCGTACCAGTCCCCTGACTAATAGCACCCACATGACACCGTTTTACATGTTGTATGGACGCGAAGCCCGATCCCCGTGTGATGTTGGCCTACTTCCCGCTGAGTTTGAATCTAAATGTTTGGGGGGAACACGTGGCCCAGACTGTTTCCAAACTGCATGTTGCCAACGAGATAGCTCATGAACGACTTCAACAACACCAGGCACACATGAAAAAACATTACGACCGATCGCAAAATGATGTTATTTTCCGTGTAGGAGATCAAGTGTATCTGTACGTACCTGTAGTCGAGGAGAGACTTTCTAAAAAGCTCTCTAAGTTCTGGCGAGGTCCGTTTGTTATTACAGAAAAGATATCCCTGGTTAACTATAAACAGCGATGACTAAGCTCAAATCGTCCCCTTCGTGTGCCTATCTACGCCAATAGACTGAAGCGACTTGTATTCCGGTGGCGAGATGTTTCCGCCCCTAGAAGTCACTGAGGACGAACTCAATGATAATCAATATGGGCCACCCGATACTTCTGATAAATCTAATCACGAGAGTCAATCTGATGGAGAGGAACATATTGTAAATAACCTATTCTCCGATGCGAACCCTGCCGAACCATCGCAAGTGAAGAAATCTGATCCCAAAAAGAAATCGGACGAGGTGTATCCTATTTAAAAAATATTAGGTAAAAGGACAACTGCCCATGGAAATACTGAATATAAAGTAAGATGGAAAAACTATGCCCCAGAACATGATAGTTTCGAACATGTATATTCTTTCTCTTGGGATTCGGAAGTCATAATTCTGCCAACTTAAATGTGGTAATAAGTATAGCTAATCATGTAATTGTCAAGCCTTACTCTTGTTTAACTAGTCGTTATTGGGTGGTAGACAGGGGAGGATAGTGGGAAAAACTAAACCACATGTAACTCTGGCTAGTGCGCGGAACAGAGCGACAGGCATCTGCAATTGAGAAATTTTTCGAACCCATTGCCCCAAACTTATTTACCAGTTAACACTGGTTAATACTCCATAGCAAATCGATCATCCAGGCTTCCTAAGATCTCTCACCCCGGTGCAAACTCATCCCGGATCACGGTTGGTTGCGACAATCTTTAAACTGAATTAATGGCGGATTTCCATTAATTACACAAAAACGTGCGTCAAAAGCCGCACGCCTGAGTTGAATAGACGCATTCCGATTTTGAGTTGCCAGATTGTCTTTACAAATGAGGACTTCATTATCTCGGAGACTCATTTCAATTACGAAGATGTGGAGTGTAATGAGTAGCCAATCACACGTTGTTTGATCGTTATAAGATCCCCGGTGTGTTATTCTCGCACACCGAAAATTATCTGTATGTTCCGAGGCCCACGTGGAAACTGATATATCCTACATATATATTGCGTTATCTTAGCTATTAATTGTTTTACAAACACAATATATTCTGTATCGTTCATTTAGCCGAACTGATTGTGGACAGCAGACTCTGGTAAGTTCACCATAGCCGTCGAACTGACTTCACTTCAAGAGTCTATTGTTATACCTGTTGCCGACACGTGACCCAGAGGAAGCCGTTATTCCCTAAAACACATGGTTGGGTTGTGGTCAAATAGTTGACATTTCACACCTCAACGACCCGGGATTAACATGATTTATATATTAGCGTAGTTTGTCGATGGGGAATACTTGTTAGAAAGCATAGTATAGTAGTGGGATGATTTCTACTGAATTGCTAGCTGTTATTTTATACATGGATTTCCCTATTGCAAACATTTTGTCACTGGTCCAATGAACCAGAAATTAACCCCGATTATAGACTTCAGTCATGCATGGAGATCATGTGACTTTGTTGTTGTTGATAATGGTTGATGTTTGCTAGATGATTTGAGCATGCTTGAAATCGCTATTATACAGCTATATACAGCTATTATAACCCAACCATAACACAATTCACCATATATTCATCATGTCCGTTTATCATATATTAATTAAAAAATTATAAGTTCATTTAAAGTCTACACCTCAATAATATAGATCATGCAATATAGACCTGCCCAGCTGAGAACAAAGAATATACATGGAATATTAACAATGTGTATGTTTGCGTTTACATGTTAGAGATAGAGAAATTAGTATTTTCATACAATAATCGGCATCAAATCTCTTTTGCCACGGGTTCATCTACAGTTACAATCAGTCATTTGTTATCAAATGGACAGAATAACACAAATTGCTTCCAGCTCTAAACAACCACTACTACAAAAATATGACATTTAGTCCAGATCAGTGAACTGTTTAAAGTTCGACAGAATATACCCAGAGATGTTATAGACACATGCATTGACTACTGTAAGAGATAACACCAGTAAATCTGTAACCAAGAGATTGGCTTGTTTACATGGTATCTCATCATCATAGAACTTCAAGGACTGAAGCAGAACAATACCTTGTAAAATAATGACATGAACTATTAAGTGCATACACAATGTGTAAACACATTCCTTTTTTTTAAGTTGGTTAAAGAATTTGATTTGATATGCATTTAAGTTATGAAGAGAAGTGTACCAATTAAAGCACATGAGCTGAACATTCAAGTACTAATTCAGGTGCTGGTAATCCTTTTTTTGTATTAAGATATGAAATGGGCTGACAAAATTTCATGGGTTTGATGCCTTGTTTCTTATTTAATTAATTTGATAAAACCAATTTTCACCATTAATATTTATAAATATTAATTGCCATCACAGCTGGTCCTGTCTCCTGTATAGATCTCCTATCTGTTAATACCTTCCTCTTTGACTTCAGTGGATGCATGCAGTTGATTTGGTACATCAAAAATAGTTGGAATAGCATTCTAGATAAGTTGTCTGGTTCATGAATTCCGTTTCAGTGAAATGCATATAATACATTATACAATTAGTATTCAAGTAATTTAAATCTTTCCTCGTCATATATCTGAACGACAACAATTAATAACCCATATTTTACTTCTGTCAAGAGAAAAAAATAACAAAATGAATGTTTCTACCACTAGTTGAGGTATTTAATAATTAATTTCATAACATTTAAATTATAAATAGAATTCCATACATATCAATAAGTACCAATTGCTTACTTTTAAAAATAAATATGGATGCAGGTGATCATGTAAATACTCAGCTATTTATAATTACTGTAAATAGTGAAAAATTATCTGATTATTATTATAGTAAGTCCAATTATATTATTAACAATAACTAAGTAAAATATACCTCCCGCCCATAACATCTTCAGTGGCTCCAGTACATGTAACTGTAAGCTTATGTATATCTTACATACTCATTTTGTGATTAATAGGTTGATATTGTTCAATAAAATTTAATCAGATTTTGTCTGAAACAAATATAGATCTAGATAGATCCTGCTTGGGCCTACTGCTTGGGTCATGTCAAGTAGGGGCGTGTCTACTTCAAATTGTTATGCTTATTTTTTAAATATCCTTTATTTAAAAAAACCCAGATTATATCAAATTTTTACACTAGCTTTCATTTCCTTTCGGGAATGTCTTTATTTGTGCATACTTGTGCATACAGAATGAACCAGCGCCATTAGACGCCATGTTAACGCAGGGAGCTGTCAGTGACAATCTACCTCCGGTCGCTAGGGCCCTGGCGCTCCATGAATTCAAAATGGCGTCCCATGTTATCATGGGTCATAACAGCAATCACAACTAACAACTACTCATACTACAACAGGATTTTAATATTTTACCATGGAAATCATCAAAAATCAAAAATGTGTCTTCATGTTGAATACCAAATTATCAACCAGGAATAACAAAATTGTTCGAAGAAAGTTAGTCTAGGTAGATATACAGAACATTGTGATTCTGGAGTTAAATAATTATATTTGATGTGGATAATTAATTATTTTAAGCAAATTCTGAACATTCAAAAATATTAGTTTTAATAAATAATTATTTTATATGCATCAATAATAAAGATGATTTCTATATTTACCAATGAACATAAATGAACTACGTGGTATAACTATTATATTTTGCAATTGCAGGTTGCCTGACTAAGCTATCTACTACACTGAATATGCCACAGTCATGATGCCACAGATGTCATGTATATCATGTGTCGCAACGGTAGGCGAAACCAAGCTATGCAAGCTCACTAGACAAGTCATCACAGATCTGGGCTGGGTCACGGGGTATGAACTAATCTATGTCATATGTTTATGTTATGTATGTGCACAGGTGAATTAATTGCCAAAATAAGTTATAACACATCATCTGAGGAATATGGAATAAAATCATAATATTAATTCGCAATTTGTGTGTGTTTTTTTTTGTCAATTACTTGGCCTCGCGATAAAGTATGAAGTTTTATTTCCTTTTTTTGGTACCATGTTTTGTTTCTTTTTTACCTGTTTTCTTTTATCCTGTTTCCTTCTTTCCGTTTACCTTATCAGTCGTTTTAATATCTGGAGGAGATGGCCGTACTCATTCATCGAACCGAGCCTGATATTGGAGCATTATCTTCTATTCAATAAGTGCTAGGATTACAAACGCTATCGAAGTTGTTAATAATTAATAAATATATTACTTAAACGTACTGTAGGCGATCTCTGCCAGCTTTGCGAAGTATTGATATGGTTTAAATAAATAATAATAATGAAATTAACATAAAGAAAAGAATGAAAATAGTCCACAAGTACATAAAATATAATAGTTGACATGACCTCAGTGCTATTGTCTTAAAACATTTGTGTATTTTGTGGATATACATATTTTAAATAGCGTTATTAGTTTCTTGGTACATCACGATCAGCAGAAATTATATTATCATTATATCACCATATATCCTCCTCTCACATAACTTGATCCGTTACTAGTGTTATCAACAACAATTCCATTTTTGTAAATTTACTATTTTAATTGTGGTTAATTCAGGGACGTCAATTGTTTTATATACATCTAAAAAATAAGTTATTCCTTTTATATATATATATATATATATATATATATATATATATTCACAAACACACACACACACACACACACGCACACGAGCGCTTTTTTTGGACGTAGCCTATATATAGCCGCGCCTCTGTTTGCGTGACATACAATGATACATATATTTGTCGCGTAGGAAAAGCATATTTTCTGATGAGTAGCCCACACAGATGTATTGGCCTACGATTGTATATATGTGTGCAGATCAAGAACATTTATATTGATGTATGTATGTATAGTTTTATTTATGTATATGCAGGTACAGGTATTAAAGGATTTTTAGATGTTGGTGTTCTGAGCCAATGTCACTCTGTATGTATCCTAAAACACACATTGCCCGTGCCAGACATCAGACTTATTTCGATCCAGGCGTTTGTTACTCCGGCAGACATTTACATGGGTACTAATTTTTTCACCACATTATGAGTAATTAGGTTACACTGATATAGGAAAATTGTTGAATGTATAGCTATTATAATCCAGACGTGTCATTCGCAGTATCGGAGATCTGCCTGAAATCCGCATTTCTCGAATATAGGTCAAATAGATCAAGGGGATAGGCGCTTTAGTTTAGATCCCACCAAACCTAACTCAATATACTTAGGGACGCTAAATTAGACATTCTATGCAACCTAATGCAGACTTGAGTAGGTCGAAACCGGTAGTTGCTGTTGCGGGTTGAGTCGTGTTGTATTGATGCTACTAGTATTAATCTGAATATATTCTGATTTATGCTTATACTATTCATATATTATTCATACTGTCTACTAATATTTTACTTTTCCATTTTAGGCTTGATTTTGATTGACTAATTCTTGGCTTGAAGTGTTCAGCACAAAGCCTGGTTTTTGTCAACAATAGTGACTTATTTTTATATTGAGATGATCCTCTTCTGGATAATTTTAGTAATTTGTTTTTCATTTCATTTTTTCTAATTATAAAAGTGAATAACAGTATGGAATTTGAAACATCATCATATCTTTATTGGCCTCTGAGGTGTAACTGATTTAAAAGAAAATTATCAGTCCGGTTATTGCAAGACATAGTCAAAATGCGCAGAAATTTGGCATGAAAATAAAAGTGTTGTGGTAGCATTAAATCTGGCAGTGTAAGCGAGAAAGAGCAGACATTTGTTAGGAGCGAAGAAAAACCAAGTAAAGGTGAACATAAATGCGAGAAAACAAATAATGAAAGTAAAGAAGACCTCCCTGTAGACGAAATATACAAGATAACATGTCATACGTGTAAGGTAAGTGGTCAGAAACGCCTAACTGAATGTGAGCTGTAAGAAATTGGGTATTGTGGTAAATGTCAACACTTAAACACTGATGTCATGTTGCGTCTAGCATCATGTCAAAACATTCATTGGTTCTGTACAGCATTTGAACATAATAACTAATGGCACGTACAGTTTAGGTAAGCGGACACATGAAAATAAAATTTATCAATCTGAAAAAAAACGAGGGCCCATGAAAGCTCTGCGTGAAGAAGTGAAGAAAGTCGAGACAGAAACAAAGACGGGTTTTATTGACATTTTTAAGTCATTTGACACTAAATTCTAAAGAAACTGCGTTCTCACCATAGGAAATATATATATTCTAGTTTGGAAGCTGTCTGCATTGAAATTTCGAACTGTTCATTTACAGGTTATTTCCTATGTCTCTATCGCCGTCCTGGAATAACTTCATCCTTCTTTGTTGACTTTCATGATTTACTAATAGTTACTTCTCATCCTGAAATTTTAATCCTTGGTGATTTCAACCTTCATTTGGATACACAGTCTACTGCTACATCCACATTTAATGACATCTTAGCAAGTTTTGACTTAAAACGACACGCTTCTTTCTCCACACACATTCATGGTCACTGGCTTGATCTCCTCATAACCCGGACTACACCAGATTATATCCACACACTAACTGCCACCGAAGGTTGATCCAATCATTTCACTGTCATAACAGAAATAGCATTTAAGCATAATCCAGTTGACTCTTAGTGTAATATTCTTTATCGGTATACTCATGACATTGACATTCTTGCATTTAATGATAAGATACTAAAATCTGAACTTATCACCAACCCTAAAGCTAACTTATCACAATTATGTGAACAATATCACACTACACTTAAAACCTTACTTGACAAACACGCACCTGTCAGATCAAAATTCATAAAAATTAAATCTCCCCCCCCCCTTTGGAATCCCCTGAAATTATCAATGCCAAAGTGCGTCGTCGATATTTAAAACGCATATGGAGGAAATCATGTACACACAGGTCTAGATATACTAAACAGTGCCATTTCTGCAATAGACTCATGAATACAGCCAAATCTGACTTTTATAGGAACAAGATCTCCAACAACTCTGACAATCCTCATCAACCCTGGAACTGCATAAATAGTACTCTCCATAAAAAGTCTTCTGTTTATCTGCCCGTTCATGATTCAACTAATTCACACTTACCAAACATTTATGGATAAGATCACCAAATTTCATGCTTCTTTCCCAGGTTATGCTTCTAGTTGTAATATTTATTTTCGAGTTGTACATCACACTTGCACAGTATTTAAACTAGCCTCACTTACTGAAGTTTCTAAACTTATTTTATCATCCCCTAATAAGTCCTGTGAACTTGATCCTATCCCTACAATTCTGCTAAAATCACACACTAACTGTTCCAATTACTAAGATAGTACATTTATCACTAAGCTCCGGAGTGTTCCCTTCTCATTTTAAGCATGGCCATGTAATCCCTCTTCTTAAGAACCCATCTTTACCAGCCAATGACCTAAACAGTAATAGACCTACTTCTAATCTATCATTCACATCTAAAGTATTAGAAAAAGCTGTATCCTTTCGTTTGAACATTCACTTAAACTGTAATCATCTATCAAATATTTTTCAGTCTGCTTACAATCAATTTCACTCTACAGAAACTGCTCTACTAAAAGATCATAACAACATAGCACTAAACATGGACACAGGAAAGCTCATAGCACTGACACTTTTAGATTTATCTGCAGCTTTTGACACCACTGATTATTCTATTCTTATAGATCGCCTCACTGATTGGCATGGGATATCATGCACAGCACTTAGCTGGATTCGCTCATTCTTAATAAATAGGTTTCGATCAGCAAAAATAATAAAATGTTTTTCAAAGGGAGTGCCTTTATTTTGTGATATTCCCCAAGGCTCTGTTCTCGGACTACTATTGTTTACTCTGTATACCACACCACGAAGCTCACTTATTCATAGCCACAAATTAGACCACCATTTATGTATGTGTAGATGACACCAACATATACATATCTTTATCTACAGCAGACACTGATCTTTCCCGTAAACAACTTGGTGACTGTTTCAGTGATATCTCTGACTGGATGACAAACAATAAACTTAGGCTCAATACCAACAAAACAGATTTCATCATTATAGGTACACCCAGACAACGCAGCAAACTTGCTCATTTCTTCCCTACGAACATCCTTAGTCATAGCATCACACCATCAGACCCTTGTACGTAGTCTTTACATTTGATAGCGAATTTAATTTCAGAAAACATATTTCTCTGATATGTTGCTTCTTCTTCTATCATATTTGTGATCTTCGCTGTATTCGGAGCTATAGTTCTCTTTCAGTCGCCAAAACCATTGCTACATCATTCATTACTAGTAGGCTTGATTACTACGATTCTCTTCTTTATAACATTGCATCTAAGGATATTCTAGAACTTCAGTGTGTTCCGAACTGCTTAGCCAGGGTTGTCACCCGGTCTCATCGGTTTTCCCATTCTGTCTCACTTCTGAAATCTTTGCACTTGCTCCCCGTTCAATCTCGCATCATTTTCAAACTCTGCACTATTGCCAATCAAACTCTTTCTTCTGGAGAACCTTCATATCTATTTTCCATGCTTTCTTTATCACCCAAGCCCAGAGAGCCCCGTTCGCCTGGTTTTCACTTGTTGTCTGTTCCCAGGGTTAAAACTCATGCTGGGCCTCGTGGTTTTTCAGTTGCTGTCCATACTATTTCGACTTCACTCCCAGTCATCAAATAGCATAGTTTCTTTCAGTCACTATTTGAAAACTCACCTTTTCAGACTCGATTATCCTTCCTAAGTTTCCTTTCCATCTGATCATTGTTGATCAACTTTGCATTGTACCCGGAGTATGAGTTTGCCCAACACCTGTACTAGGTTCGCCACTGAGGATATTGGCGCAATAGAAGTTTTGTAATTATATATATATATATATATATATATATATATATATATATATATATATATTATATATATATATATATATAACGGTCTGCTTTAATACAAATGTAACTAACGCACGCACGTACACAACCACTCGCAGCCACACATACACAGATGTTTAGGTATGTTAAGATTGATGTATATAAAGACTTATATATGCTTAGGTTTATGTGTCTGTACATCTCTAATTGTGTGGAAGTATAACCTTTATTGATCTTTAGGTCTTGATGCTTCTAACCAGTGGCATTATATATATATATATATATATATATATATATATATATATATATTTGTATGTGTGTGGTTGTGTGTATTGTATATGTAACAAACCAAACAATAAGCCAGCTAGTAAACAAACAAATGCAAATTCACTGGAGTGGAACAAAGGTATCAACAGAAAAAGGCTGAGTGGGCAAAAAATGACAAATTGGCACAGCAAATTATATCTGCAAAATATCCTGCTAAACAGAAATACCTTGGCGATAAAGTTAAAGTGGATGATGAAACATGGAAAACAACAGGATTGATTGAGATGTTCAATGCAGTGAAGACCAAATTTGTTCAAAATGATAAGTTAAAGGAATACCTGTTTGTCACTTAGAGAAGCCTCTACTGATAGTTTCTGGGGTATTGGTTCTACCCTACAAAATCCACAGTCTCTTGATGCTGCAATATGGACTGGCAACAATCATCTTGGTAAGATCCTGATGAGAGTGAGATATGAATTAAAGTAAAACATTATTATTACTGTCTATGTAAACGTATACCTTTATCTTGATGTCAGTTTAAAACTATTCTTCCACATGTGTCATTCTAGACAAAGTCCATTGTTTGAATGGGAGTGGAACACTCACTAATTTAATATTAAACAAACCTATATGGATTGTGAAATAGTAAAACATTTCATGTCCAATAAGGACTGCTGTACTCAGAATATGATTTTTGCAAGACAATGATCAGTTTTATAATAACGAATGGGCTGTAGCTGAAATACTGAATCATTGCCATAGTACTACTGCCGATGATTTAGAAAGTGGTGATAACGTATATTTGCAACGGCATCCCAACAGTTTAATGCAATCATTCGAATAAGACGCAGTCTTGGGTACAAATAGCGATTAAGGATTTATGAAACTTCAATACTGTCAAATTTTTGTCCAGTTGTATAGCACTTTTGTTCAATGGCTTCCACAAGAACACAAGAAATATGGTGAAAACACAAAAGCCGACTCTTAAAGTTTTAACTGAAGACACTTGTTCAAACGGACCACAATTGTTTTAAATATTTAAATCAGATTAACTGTGACGGCTCACGCCTTGTCTTTCTAAAAGAAATATTTGGTTAAGACTTATTTTTACATTCTATAGATGTCGCTGGGCTTGGTCATCTCTTGGGTTTCTTCATATATGTTGGCAAATTGTTCTTGAGATTTTAATTTAGCTTATTTGGCCTAAATAAAGTATTAAGGGTAAAAATTAGACTGAATTATTGTTGATAAATGCTTATAGATTACCGTTATGGTAATATTCGTTATATTTCTCTGACATATTTCGATATATTGAACGTTTTGTCAAAGACATGTGTTGTACTTTGACTATCGATATAAATATACACGTGGCATATCTATGTACATTAACATAAATGCTGTATTGAGTTAGATTATTGTGTAGTATTCAAAGCAAAACCTTATGTATCTTTGTATTTTATATATTTGCAGTTTTAGAAATTCTGTAGACTTGCCAAGTTAAATTAGTTAATAAATCATATTGAAACATTCGATGCCACCTTGTGATTTAGGCACGTAACGGCTACATTTATCCTTCGTTCATGTTTAGTATGTTCAATATTAAGAAACCAATGTATAATTTAAAAACATTAAGAATGCCATGTTTGCCTATTTTTAATACTGGTAAAATGGAATCCGTTCTTTTAATTACAATGGATGTCATTTATATAATTAACATCTAGAACATATTAGACAGTCTACTACTTTACACAAATTGTTTTAATTGATTATAAAATGGGCTGGACCCTCATGTACTTGTACCATTTCTAATATGTAGATGTTTCTTAATGTTTAAGGGCGCCCCCATGGTCTAGCGGTAGCGTGTTGGACCACGGATCACTACAACCCGTGTTCGAATCTCGGCGTGGGCATATCTGAAGGTTGTTTCATCTTCGACTTCGTTTAATTACCTTTGGAGGTCGCTCGGCCCATTTAGCGTACCATGTGAACAAAAGTGGCCGTAAAACATCAATCATCATCATGATTTTAATGGTTAATCATGCTATCTTATGCTCTTTTAGTTAAATTATCAATGTCACCGAATGTAATTATTGATATCGTATATTGTAGATATTCATATACATATTTATGTCGAAATATCACACACTAGGGCAAGGACCATATCAGGTATATACTCTGTTGTAAACTGAAACAAACGACACAAACCTAGAACTGACAAATGTCTTTATTAGTTATTCAATTCACCGTTACCAGGTTAAAATTATGATCCTCGGCTGATAGCACAACACATCACGATCACAGAAACTTAATGACAAATGTGTTAAACCATGTTAACGTTGTGAGTTATATAAACTCACACAAAACATAATATTTAGGTTTTATTATCTCTCATCATCCCCAATCTACATAACTGATTATTAGATTTCATTATAAGTATTATAAAACGAACATGGACATGGCGGTCTGGTACACAAAAGTGACTGTAAATCATCATAAGCAGCAGGCCAAAGCTTCAAAAATCTTTTAACGGCATTGTTTGTTAATAGCAGATATCACTGTGGAATCAATAATTCATAGGATGACAAAAATGATGTGGGTGGATGTCATTGTAAATTTTAGAGTTTCAAGGTCATTTTCTAGTCATAAAGATCACTAAGGTAAGCTAAGTTTTTTTGTTTAAGTAGTTTATAATTGCAGCTGAAGCACGATTAGTGGCATAATAAATATTTTGAGTAATTCGTCAAAACCAAATAAGCGAACATTTGAAAATCCAAGATGGCGGCCACTTTTTCGAAGATGGCAACCAGCATATAACTAGGGTACAGTAAAGAGCAAAGTATGATGATATCCATTGTCCAGCTGGGTTGCAGTAATCGACTACATCACACCCACATGCTGCAGTGGACTGCATGTTCTTCTTAAAGCAGGAACATCGGGCAATCTTGCACATTGGCTTGCAGTTGCATGCCACTAGTTTGACGCAGGCATCTGATATATGGGGAGTCTGACTGCTGTCAGAGACTCTGCAGCCCTCTTCCAGGCCGTGATAGCAACTGAGGGTGGAACATCTATGTGTTCTTTATTTGCTTGCAACAATATATTTGCCTTGTATTTAGCACATATTGCATGAAGATCCAGGCATCTCTAGTTGGAGGCAACATCTCCAGATCCTTCTTGGCTTTACCAAATAGCTACAGGCTGGCATGGTTGATGGTTGGCTGTTTTGGTGTGCCATATAGGTGACACAAAACACTTTTCAAGTGCTGGGAGCAAAGAAATGGGTGCTTCTGGAATGTTTTCCAGTAGGACTTCTTCCCATGACCAGTGAAGGCTGAACTAGTGTCACACAGCCTGTCAGTGCATGGAAGTTGAATAAGGTGTCCCTCACAGGCTGTGTAAGTCGCAGGACATCTGTGTCTATACAGATGACTAGTACCTGTTCATATCCTCTGTCAGCTGCTCCATACGCATGCATGGTTAACCTCGTGTCTACTTCTTCGTGTTTTCTTGAAAACGTGTTTGCTCTCTTCTCGTTGATCTTGCATCAGTAGCATTGATGAATCCACCCCGTCACCATTTCCTATCACTCTGGTTGGTCTTACTCTTTTATCATGATGACATCCGATAAGAACCAGGCAGGATCAGCTTTGTTTTCATCCAAAGCAATGAAGGTGCTCCATACGTTGTGGGAGCGGGGCATGTGGTCTTTCAATAAACTTGCGAATTGGCTTCTGTTCGCCCACTCTCTTTGACTGTACCTTGATTGAGACATTCCCTATATAAGCCTTCCCTTTAACACAACTTCAACTCAGGTTATGTGTTCTCCAAAGTAAAGTTTTGCATGTTGCATGAACACACCAGCTAGGTAGTTAAAAAGTCTAGCATCCATGAAGCTTTCAAAGGGACTGGATCAGTACATGGCTATCAATCAGCTCATAGGTCTTTATGTCAGCATCTGGAATATCAGAGGCATGAGATGTCCAGCCATCAAGATGCTGATCAAGTCTGCCTTCGATGTTGTGTTCATCTCTCCTCTGGGGTTTGCTAATGATTGTGGGAATGGAGACAGCTCATGATTCGGCACATTCACCACTTCTACTGTTCGACTTGCGCTGACAACATTGTGCAAACGCTGCAGTATCTTCCTGGTAGCTTTGATTGTTTTCTCTACATTCTGTGTAGTAGACACTTTAACTTTGTATGGGTCAGCAAAAGTCTTTGATTAATGCTTCTTTAGTGCATCATAGAACCCTTTGATCCCCCTGGTAGTCGTTCCTCGACATTGGTAATGACTGCCTGTATATCTCTCTCTTGTGTATTTAAATTATCACTGACTACCTCACATGGTGCAGTGTCTTTTGTTGCCAGGGAAAGCAGAGGTTTGTCCAAAAAACATCTGAGTATGTGTCTCCATCCTATTCTGCTGATTTCATGTGTAACCTGGACACATCAAATAATTGTAGTTGCGTAGCAAGCTTCTTCACATCATCAGCGTCACACCTTGTTCGAGAGGGAAGACTGTCAGAAGGACAGAAAACCGTCTCCTGATCGCCATCTTCTAGATTAAAGAGTGACCTGGTTTCTTGTAAATGCTTCATCATTATTCTGATCATGCAACATTAAACTTGTCTCTGGCTTGGTCATTTCTTTTTATGCCGATCATGCCATCATGCATCTTGCATGGCTTGTTGATCCATTCAGTTGCCTGATCAACAGACTTGGTTGAATCGCCTTTTGGCCCCACATTACTACAATGTTTCCATCAAGAAACCCAGCATGGACCTGTGGAGCTATCTTCTGAAGGAATTTCATGCCTGCAAGGTAAACTGGCCCCCATCGTGCATAGTTTGTGTGGTCATATATTGTGAACCATGGCAGCACCGCAGTGAATGATTCTAGGCGTAGAATCCTGTTGCCACCCTCTCAGTTCTGACGAAGTCCAGCAAGATCCCAACCATGCATGCTCGTATAAGCTGACCACAACACGAAGTTTGGATTACCAGAGTGCGCTTGGTCAAACTCCTCTATGGGGGATTCTCCCTCCTTACTATGAAGTGCATCTGATATATATATGGTTGATTGCAGTGCAGAGTTTTGCTGTATGGTCAGCGTTGTTGCGTTTCTTAAAACCTTACACACTCTTCGGGCGATCTCTTCAACTGACACATCATGTTCATAGCCATGTTTAGCCAGCCACGACTAGAACATTGGCCACTTGAGGTGCCAGAGAGCTTCGTATGTAAGTTTATGTCCTCTGACAGCACGGTAGTAAGCCTTGCCATCCAGCATAGTCTGGGTGGTGTTGGCTGCATATACAGCTGCCTCATTCCGTAGGTCATCCAGTCCTAATCTATCCAAGTGTTGGGCAATGCTTTGGAAGAAGTTGAAGGAGATGTGAAGTCCTCCCATGAGAAAGATGACACTTTCAAACCTGTGATTTGACTAAACCAATCCCCCCCATGCTGCAAAGAGGTTGGTCAACGGTAATGATTGTGTGTTTCTGGTCCATGTAGTGTGAAAGACAATTGATCACTGTGGTGAGTGTATCATTGTAATCTGCTGGAGAATGGGTAGCATCCATGCGGTTGTTACATGGGGGTTAATGACACCGGTCGCTTCCTAGGAATGATAGTTATACATTTAACACATTTCTTATATCAGTGTAACCTAATTACTCATAATATGGGAAAAACTCTGTCCGCAGCTTAATACCTATGGAGATGCCTGCCGGAGTAACAAACGACTCCAGGAGTATAAATCCATCAAGCAGCATTGTATGAATTAATAGGTCGTTTCGCCAGACCACATACGAGGACAACAATATAGATTATACATTATACATAACAAAGCTAATAAACTCAAACATGTTGTAATAACGACATAACTTTCTTACATTGGTATAATAAGGAATCTGGATGGAAATAGATAAGATGCCTGGCACAGGCAATGTGCGTTTTAGGGTACATATAAAGAGGCAACAGGCACAGAGCATCAACATATCTAAACATCCTTCGAAACCTACCTCCATAAATCTAAATACAAGTACAACTATACATACATTAATCTAAAAATAAAATGTTCCATACCTCCACATATTAATAGATGTATGCGTATACCTAAGCATGTGTCTGGTCTACTCATCAACATGTGGGAACCAGCTAATTCGCTTTTCGTACGCGACAAATATGTCACGCCCACAGGAAAGTGGCTACATGCAGGCTACGTACAAAAAAGCGGAAGCACGTAAAAACATACCATTTGATACCACAGCTCGCAACAAACAACACGTGCGTGTGGTTCAATGGTGACTTGCTACATACATATCATAAACTATTTTGACACCACAGTTTACATTCAACAATATTTTTTCTGTGGTCCAAAAGAAACCTGTATATAAAACATTTCGACAACTCAGATGCTGACCTCAGCTTTATTCTGGTTTCGAATAACTGAATAAATCCTGCCTATATGAACCATGTATATCGATACACGTCCGACTTGACCCTAAGTGAAGGGTTAAGCCTTTTATATACCATCAGCGTGTTAACAAGCATTACAGTTTGTTCATAATAAAGAGAATGTACACTAACTCAGTATGGACTCACTGAAGCGATTTAACTAAAATATAAACAAAGTAGCAATACCGCACAATGGATTATTACTGCACTAGAACGAAATATCATCTCAAACCTGAGTAAATACTATGATTTACTCGAACCTAACAGCTAACCCTCATACGTTTCCGTTCATCACTAAGGGAACGTTCATTCACGCTTAATTTAGCGTCCCTAAGTATATGCAGTTAGGTTTGGTGGGATCTAAATTAAAGCGCCTATCCACTTGATCTATTTGGCCCATGGTCGAGAACATGTCAATATATCAGTGGATGTGTGTGTGTGTGTGAGGGGTGTAGGTGTGCGTGTGTGTGTGTGTGTGTGTGTGTGTGTGTGTGTGTGTGTGCGTGTGTGTGTGTGCGCGTGCGTGCTGATGTGTTGACATACATAATAAACTGATAATAATTAACAGTTGTTGTCGAACTATTTTATCCGTTTAGAAAAAAAATCAAACACCAATTCGTTACCAAATTAAGCAGTGTAATCAGCCAGCAGTGTAGTGACCTAACTGTGTAGGAAAACCAAAATTGAGTTTGGGACTGCCCTACCCCCCCTCCGGAACCTTTCGCTGTTCGCATCCACATTTTCCATGAAAGCCTAACACGTTAGACCCGTCAAAGGCTTCATACATCAGCATAAAGCGTCTTTTCGCACATGCCCGAACGGACAGTTATGTCTGTGTAGATGAAACCTCTGTTTGTGTCTAAATGAAAACAATCCTTTTTCAATTTAAATTTTGGGAATTCATGCACGCCTCTAATTCTGCAGCCACGAACCGAACAACGGGTGCCTGGCGTAGAGAACCGGATTTAAGTGTCAGTAGAAGTCGTACTATTGTATTTCCGCAGAGCACCGTGACTTGATCTCAAATCCGGAAGTAGCATCCGTGACCTGCCATCTAGTGGACAATTGGTGCGAACGGAATCCTGTGAAATGCGCCTCATCCGTAGTGTATTGCAATGGTATTAAATCTCATAAGATTCCATAGATTCATAGTCTTGTATGGGGGGGGGGGGGTGTCAAAAGAAAGCCTTCGTTCTGTCACAATTCCTCCAACAATTCAATTAAAGATGTTATTAGACGAAGTAGATATCTAGATAAATTAATTATAAATTTGACATTATTTCGATTGTGTTTCAAAGCACAATTTCATTTTATAGATATAAATACTCTCGTTGTGCATAACACTCTCTATGTCTGAACTGCCTCACGATAAATGCATATTCTATGTATATACAATCTATTAAAATAATAACAAACACACCTGTGTAGATACCCAGCATTATGTTATTATACACAATAATCGAACAAACAGTCATTTATTAATATCTTCAAAGAAATCGGTAAGTTTCTATTGCTAGTTTGTTTTGATTGCAGTAAAACCTTCATGTACATCCTAATTGTGTCTATATTCAGCATCGAATAATTGATTTAGCTACGACAGCGAGCAGGTAACTAATGGAATATTTGCGAAATCCGTAAATGCTAAATAAAATGGGTGTAAAATGACTGAAATGTTTTTGTTACTACTATCTTATAATGATAAGTATGGATACAGTGGGTTAAGAGAACTTCATATAAATTGCTATTATTTTTGTGTGGAAACAACCTCATCAAATAGAAAAGCAAAGTTTAAATAGGAAACATGAATAATAGGGTTAGTTATAGGGACATTAACTGAAACCACAAACAGATAAACATCTCTAATTACTGGCGATGAATATATTGATAGATAGATAGATAGATAGATATAGAGGTAGATAGATAGATATATAGATAGATTGATTGATATATATATATATATATATATATATATATATATATATATATATATATATATATATATATATAGATAGATAGATAGATAGATAGATAGATAAATAGATAATGTGGAAGGTATATATATATATATATATATATATATATATATATATATATATATATATATATATATATATATATATAGACAGACAGACAGACAGACAGACAGACAGACAGACAGACAGACAGACAGATATGATAGATAGATAGATAGATAATAGATAGATAGATAGATAGATATATATATATATATATATATATATATATATATATATATATATATATATATATAGTGAGAAGAGAGATGGTGAGATAGTTTATATATATATATATATATATATATATATATATATATATATATATATATATATATATATATATATATATAACTAGATAGATAGATAGAAGAAAAAGATAGACCAGCCAGTTTGCTAGCTGCTCTTCGTGATCTGCGTACGGAAAACAGACATGTTGTAACATGATTGATGGAAGAATCACAAACGTCTAGAAGTATCATAGATCAAGTGGCTAAATAAAAACACTTCATAAATCATCGAGGTACCTTAAATCGATCACATTTTTTGCCATCTGCACTGATTAGATAGCAATCAATCGATACAGTCAACAGACCGTGTCTCTCACATGACCGAGTACAATATAACGCTTGCTTGCTTGTAGTTCTGGAAGAATCCCCAGGCTGTCGCTTGTTTGGCACAGCCTCCCAAATATAACGCTTATTATTAATATTAATGTATACAGCAAAAGCTTTGTAAATGGATTATCCATGGATTTGTCAAAAGTGGTCAGTTTAGGGAGGTGGTCGCTTTATAGAAATGTCATCGTATGCCAGAAAACAATTGAGTTGTTTTTGGACAATGGTATCATTATATATATATATATATATATATATATATATATATATATATATATATATATATATATATATATATATATAATAAACACTCACTAGATATGAAGGGGCTCAAATGTGGAATCAGATGACCATATTAAACGTGCTATTAATCTAAATGTATTCAGAAGGTGTATTAAGAGATGGAAAGGTCCTATTTGTTCTTGTTTTAATTAAATTTAATGCCATAGTACATTATTAATATTCAATCTATTAATCAAGATTCATTCTTCATTATGTTCATCCGTTATATGTTCTATCATGCATTACATTCGTTCAACCATCAGTCATAATATCATCTTATTTATATTCGGTGAATAGCTTTTAGCTAATGTTAGCTGTGTATTTATTAACGAACTGAAATAAAGTTTTATCATTTCTTATCTTATCTTGTACATGTATTTTAAAAATAAAAATAAAATTATTTTCTCAGTACATTATAAAACAGGATACTGTACAAAAAAGTTGTTATAAAATCAAAGTCCATAACTGTGACTTGTTGACATTTGGAGTAGAGACCCCTGACTGTCGCCTATTGGGCACAGCCACCTGGTGTTGACTTCTGTTCTGTCTTTATTGTTGATGGTGGTGTCAATAGGGGTATTTCCGGAGAAGTTGTATGATGATGATGATGATGATGATGATGATGATGATGATGATGATGTCTGGTCGAAATGTTGATTTTCTTATAATCAATGCTGCTAGGTGATGATCTGGAAGTTTGTAGATGATCGTTTAGTCTTCTTCTGTACATCGGGTATACCTCTCGTATAATGATTTGTCAGTTTATTGGTTCGATGAATATGAAAGGAAAATGTGTTGAAACACTGCTTCAGATGTTGCTGCTATTATAAGACATTATGTTAAAAGTATTATGCGGGTGACAATGATGTAGAGTTGTAGACAGCCTGTCTCGCTATTTGTTTCGAAGATCCAGTTTGAGCACACCACAGTTCGCGCCTGCGCACACACACATACATACCTTTCGTTTTAATACAATATTTTTACAACAAATTAGCTACGTTATAGTCAAGGGCGCTGTTTGTTGGTCCATGAAAAGCCAGTAGCATGTATGGGGAATATTATCAAGAACAAGATGTTGTATCTAGCAGTTGTAGCTTTCGCACTTTTGGAATTATTGCAAATATTGGCCTTCTGTAATAATACTAGTGTACAGATAAAAAGGTTTTTAAGTGAAGGAGTTTAGTCTGGTATTTGCGTACTTCATTTTCGTAATACGTCAGTAGGGGCACTGCCCATTTTAAACGTACATGATATAATAACACACACACACACACGCACACACACGCACGCACACCACACATATACTTTTACATTACTCTATACTTCATAATAACAGTTACCAGATGTTCACTTCAAAGGCGAAATGTGATGCGATGCAGAATGCTGATTAAAGGGCCTGAATGTTTAAATTAGACGCAAACAATGAGGTTCATGATATACAATAGCACAATAATGGTATCTAAGGAATACGGCTGTTATCAAGTAATCCTTTCTCCAACCATCACCACATCATTTATGATAATTCGATACCAATTAAATACACGCACTATCCACCATCCCCATAATACTGAGTTCTATATAACTTATTGATTTGTAACTAGATATACAATGGGATTATCAGAAATATTCATTCTTAACATGAAATAAGCGTTCCAATAGTTTCATCAAAGTAAAACCAAAATCTCAGAAACACTGAAATCTTTAGAAATATTCAAGAGTCGTCTCTATTCATTGTTCTAAGCCATACAGAACTTCTTGATAGAAGAATTTCCTATGAGTACCAGAAGTTGCTTATATTTGATATCAGCAGAAAAATCATCATATTAATAATTAGATAAAACGTCTTCAAATGATTGTTTAACATCAAGATCAATATGTCTACAATGAATAACTGTGAATACATACATGCAATATAATACAAATACAGTTTTTGTAGCACTTATACATTAATCACATTAGGTCTCAATTTGTTGAATTAGAAAAAATACATTCTTCACTTTTACCTATTGGATGTGGAGTACTCCAAGGCTCTATTCTTGGACCATTATTAAACCTGATCTATGCAAATGAGATATACAATTCATGTAATGGAAATATTGTATCATTTGCTGATGATTCCATCCTATTGATGTCACACTATGATGTGCATCAATTATACTCTAATCCAAACGTGCAAATTAACAATCTTTTTGATGGTTTTGCGCTAATAAACTGTCATTAAATGCAAAGAAAACTAAATTTATTGTCATCAGGCCTAATCATAGACATAGTGATTTAACAGGACTTAATATATACTTTGAAAAAAAAACAATGTTAAAAAGAATAGGTAACGACTGTGAAGAAAACTTGCTAAATTTGGGGGGATTTACATTGACGAACATCTTACATGGAAATAGCATATCGCTCATGTTAACAGAAAAGTGTCGAGATCACTATTTTTTATCAAACAAGTGAAGAACTTGTTACTTAGAGATAGCATGCGAACATTGTATTTTGCATTAGTACATTCCCACTATACCTATGGCATACTTGCTAGTAAAACAGTTTTACAGCGCTCCATCGTCCTTCAGAAACGGGCATTGCGTATCCTTAATAACGCTACTTATAATGGACACACGGATCCTTTCTTTAAAGCATCTCGAAATTTAAAATTGAATGACTTGTACGAACATTAAGTCTTGTTGTTTATATTTGATTATATAACTAATAAACTTTCCCAATCATTTGCAAATACTTTCCAAGTCAATCGAGATCATCTTGGTTTACGTCTGACAAGACAAGTAGGTATGGTACACATTGCTAGATGTCCATTGCAATTCGCAAGAAGGCTACCTCTATATGGATTTCCAGAAATATAGAATAACCAAACGATTGTCGACAACTTATCTCGTTCTCAATTTAAATACAAAATTAAAGCCAAATACTTAAATAACTACCAAAGTCAAGTCCGATGTACGAATCTAAGATGCTTAGATTGTTATCATATATTATCATAATCACTTGGTTTATAATAATGTAAATGTTTGATAAGATAAATGGTTGATATTAATGATAACTCTTATATTTATATTATATCATAAAGGCGTATCATGTCCTGATTTCGTTTTTTGTGAACTCTAACCGAAACTCGTTATCACCTTTTTTCATTACTATCAATTCCTCAGTCAGTCCTGCCCCCTTCTCACTATTATGATGATTTCCGACTGTCACGGACACACAGCTGTCCATCATCATCCGGGTCTAATGGGAAGACAGCAATTACGCTACACTGGTCCCCCAATTTACATTCTCTTGGCGTTTTATTATTATTGTGTTACATATAATGTTATATATATGTATATACATGTAAATTGGAAATATATTTATTTGTCATTTGTCATAACAACTTCGTCCATGGAATAATAACTCAGTCCATTCCAAAAATTAGTCAGTTCAACTGACTGAGACGTCGGTTCAATAGAGTGACATGCAGACAACTTAAATTATGCTTGCCTAGATACAGGCTTACACCATGGTAATGATTATGATGTTTACATATACTTTATTGTGTTGGACATATAGATTGTTTTTAGTGTGTTTAATTATGTTCTGTTTATAATGGTAACATTTAAATGGGTAACAGTTAAATGGAGATAGGCTATAGCAATGTCCTTCAGCTGCTGTTTGCAATAAAAATATTTCGGTAGTTTAGATGTAGTTCGTTCCCCATTAGCATATGCAATATATTACACCAGATCAGCAAGAAATATTATTGTAGTGTTTTCAATTAATATATATATATATACATATATATATATATATATATATATATATATATATAGAGAGAGAGAGAGAGAGAGAGAGAGAGGGGGGGCGCCTCCATGATCTAACTTGTAGTGTGTTGGATCACAGATTAATACCACCTGAGTTCGAATCTCACCGTGGGCATATCTGAAATCTATTTCATCTTTGACTTCGCTTCATTACCTATCGAGATCGCTCGGCCCATTTAGCCTTCCATGTGCACAAAAATGGCCGTAAGACATATAATATAAATAATAATAATAATAATAATAATGATAATACTAATACCATACCATACCATACCATACCATACCATACCATACCATACCATACCATACCATACCATACCATACTATACTATACTACTACTACTACTACTAATAATAATAATAATATGTGACATTTATATAGCGCCCTATTCAGCTAGATAGGTGCTTAAGTGTTTTACAAGCTATATTATATATATATATATATATATATATATATATATATATATATATATATATATATGGCTAGCACGGTTAAAAACGTGAATATCGTCAAATTTCACCACATGGCAGCTGTTATGTTACATAAAACGTCGAACCATTGTGATATATAAGCAAAGGAAAACCTAAAGGATATCACAAATTCAATGGATGATATGAAATCCTGCATGGCTACACTAATAGGTTGATAATTAACTGACCTTCATACTCATTCGATGAAGACAAACTTGATCATAAGTTTCAATAAGAAGAATGTGTCTTACAGAGAACAACCAGATGAACTCATTACACAAGTAGCAAAACGATTTTTCGCTAAGGTAATGCAGGTACCAGGTATGGTTGATTGATATATTCCGGTGTACCCGCGCCCTACTGGTCCCGCTGCCTATATTCGCACAGCTGAATAAAGTGATGAATCATCCTAAACACTTAACAGGTACTGGATATTTAATATCTAAGCAACTGCCACCTGGACGCAAGGAACAGAAACAGGTCGTTCTACCTCGCTTCAAACAAGAGAGACTAAACAAAGATCAAAAGGTTCAATTAGTAAATGACAAATTGTCCAAAGCCAGTATTTACCATCTTCTATCGCAATGATAAGCTCTGGAAACTCTCACATCGATGAAATTGCAGTTTCTACGAGCGACATAGTAGAGGAATGAGGAAGTATATTCCAAGCCTTTGCAGGCAAGGGCTCATCAATGTTGTGATGTTAGACGCACGCTTGATAAGCTTCTTAAATCGGCCGAAAACGCTTCAGCAACTCACGTAATGTACGCATATTGCTTTGATGATCCCAGACTTGGTCGTATTGAAAACTTTGAATCTGATGGTGACTTTGGACTCGGAATAGAGATGCTAAAGGTAATCAACGACCAGGATGCTAATGCTCACCAGGAAATGTGGTCCAAATTTTCAACACATAAGAAACAAAAGATTTGAAATCACTGAACAGATATGCAAAGCGGCACTAAAGAAAATGTATTAATTAAAGAAAATTTTTAAAAAAATCATGAGATGCTCATGTTAATTAGGTACATGGATAAGTTCAAGTTCTCCTTGATTATTTGGGATGTTGTATAATATAAGTATGTTACTTCCTTAAGGTCATTTAAAAATTAAAGAAATATCAATTCTTAAAATATAAGATGAAATCCTTACCTCTGTTTTGTACATAGATGTATATATATATGTACATATTACTAAATTGGATTTTATGTCAATTTATAATAATATGTCGAAACGCTGTGATTGTGAGGCGTAGGGTGGGAGAGTTGATAGAATGTGGGTGGCAGATAATATTTCATTAGACCAGGTTATGGATGATGAGAGATATATTCACTTTATGAATCAACAAATTCTGATAACAAAAAAGGCATAGACTCAGTTTTCGATGACATATCTTCTCGTTGTATCTATTACGACCCTGATCAATTTAGTGACATGACAAAGAATGCAAATAACGCTTGTAGCTATTTTTATTTAAACTGTCGAGGTCTATCGGCAAATTGGGAATAATTTCGGGAACTATTGTGTGAGCTTCGAAATGATCATTTCTGTTTTGATTATATAGTAGTTAGTGAGGTCTTCAAATGTTATGATGGCCCTAAAACTAAAACTTCCTGGATCTTCATTTTATCCTTACACAGTGTCGCACTGATGGTTTTAGGGGCGGGGTTGGGCGTTTTATCAAAGATAGTATTAATTTCAAAGTGCGTTATGATTGGAGCGTATTCATTCCACACGTTTATGAATCTTTAAAGATTCATCGAAATAATACCGACATCTCTCAGAAATAGCATAGTGGCAATTATCTATCGTCCAAACACCCCTACAAGAGCAAACATTTATATTTTTTCTCCACGCCTATTTGATACCATGCAGATAATAAATTCTAAGCGTAAGACATCAATTATAATGGGAGATCTTAACATTTATCTTTTAAAGTATGGCATACACATGAAAACAAATGAATATATCGATAAGCGTCTTCTCTCGATGTTTTGTTCCCCTTGTACATAAACCAGCTAGATTAATCCCACCAACTGCAATTTTAATTGACCATATTAGGACATTAGGACTACAAACATATGTTCCTCAGATATTATAATTATGGACATAGCAGACCATTTAGAAATATTTCACTTCGTAAAAATTATTAAAAAGCACAACTAAATCATCAGATATGAGAAGAATATTTTCCGAAACTAATCTTGCCAAATTAAAATAACTTTTATATCAACATTATGGAAATTGTGTTTCCAAATAATGCTTTTAATGCCTTTATGACATTGTCTAAGGATGTCTCTAAGTCTGCATTTCCCTTACAATCAATTAAGCAAAATAGAAAATATATCATACAAGAATCATGGGTAACTCACGGTCTATTGGTTTCCTCAAGAACCAAAACTAAACTATTGAAAAATAACTTAAAGAAGTTATATAACATCGAACGATACAAAAACTTACATTAATATCGATAACAAATTGAAAAGGACAGTCAAAATATATTATTATAAAAATATGCTTAATGAAAATAAATTTAATATGAAGAAAATGTGGACCATACTCAAATATAAAATGTAGGAATGCAAACTTCTCAAAATGTACCTAAAATAAAGAAAAAATATACACAAAATCTAAAAAATCCTAATGTAAATAGTATGTTCCTGGAACGAATTGAATACGCTCAAGTTATCGATGACACAAATAAACTGAAACCCAAATTCAGTAGGGGATATGATGACATATCTATCAAATTAATTAAAGAAACAATAAACTTAATTCAGTCCATTACATATATAGTCGATCAGTCCCTTTAAATAGGTGTAGTACCAACGCAAATAAAAAAGCCAAAGTGATCCCAATCTAAAACAATTATGATAATAGGGTCATAAACAATTATCGATCAAATAGTTTACGCTCATCCTTTTCAAAAATCTTTTCTAGATTGTAATGAAATATTTTATAAACATCAATATGGGTTTGGAGCTAAACATTCAACAATACACCCATTCTACATCTGATTAATCAATGTGCAGAAGCAAACAATAAGCAACCAAAAGAACATTCTTTTGTGACCTCTCAAAAGCCTTTGACGTAATAAATAATAAAATATTATTAAATATACTACGGGGAATTGTGAAATTTTGGTTTCAGGACTACTTATCAAATAGAATGCAATATGTAAAATTGAAAAGGTCAAATCTAAGCTATGCTCCATAAAATGTGGAATGCCACAAGGTTCCATTCTAGGCCCTCTCCTATACCTTATATATGTAAATGATAGTCCATACTCAATGCATAGTAATATATTGTCTTTTGCTGATGACACGTCACTTTATTTAAGAAACTCAAACTTGACAGCTTTTTAGAGAGGCAAATGTATAAATGAATTCCCTCTATGAATGGTTCTGTGGTTACCAGTTATCACTGAATTCTACGAAAACAAAGTACACCATAATACGAACCCAACACTCTCATTGCGACTTCACAGGACTAAATAGTGAAATAAATAACACTAGATTACAAAGAATGGGTTCGCAAAAAACCTGCAATTCGTACAATAAATAAAGCAAAATATAATAGCCATATTGAACCTCTGTTTAAGCAGTCCAATATTTTGAAGCTTAAAGACTTGTATGAATATCAATCCTCGTTATTCATGTACGATTTGGCCAATAATAGACTGCGTCATTCGTTTGATAATACCTTCAAATAAAATCGCGAAAGACTGGAAATTCGTCTCACCCGTCAAGCAGATCCTTTTCACGTGGAACGAACATGGTACATTCACTTTTTATGAAAATTTACCTATTTACCTCTTTATAGTTTAGCTCAAATACTGTCAATTGAGACCACGCAAGATTGATTTAAATATGGGTAATAGCTTACGTACTTGCATCATAAGTTGTGTGATAGTTATATTGGTCATAGGTTTGTTGGTGATGGCTCTGTTGATGATACCTCTATTGATGATGGCTCTGTTGGTGATGGTTCTGTTGGTGATAGCTCTATTGGTAATATTCTTTGGCTGTTACACGAGTGCAGGCGAAATGCAAGCTGAGAAAGAAGTTACCGTTAATAGTTTGGTTAGTTCTTCTGATGTAAATGTCAAACCTTTGTCTAACCCTAAGCATAACAATAAAGTTCTGTTCGAAGTTATTGAGTCATTTGGATGTCAACATTGGTCATGGCGGGATATTCTGCGGCTGAAATAGCAGGATATAAAGAGGGTTTTACTGTTATTGATATGTAGCTCTCAGATAATTAGAATGATTCAATATAAGATGATACAAATAATATTCATGTCGTTGATGCCACAGATATTTATTTAATCCAATAACAACTTATTTTGTTATAACAATCTGATCCTATACTGGAACTTGTTAGGAGAACATTGCGAAAGGAACATTTTCAGACTGAAATTGGATATTCCTTGCATCATGGGATTATAACTAGTTGATGTTCTATTCTAGAGAGATTCTGTCATATATTGTTCGGGTTGTGATTTTACAGGCTTGTAGAAGTAATATTCCAGAACTGATTCACGATATACCATTGGTGGGTCATTTGAGTCAAGATAAAACTAGAAATAGATTGCTACCACAGTATTTCTCACTAGGCCTATATGCAGATGTTAGAAGCTATTGTTCTACATGTCCTAGCTGTTCACAAACGTCAAAAAAAGTTATGTTCTCTACACAGATCAGAAAGGGGGACGAAATACATTCTTACTGCAGTTGACTTTGCTACTCGCTACCGAGAAGAATTTCCTTTATCATCAGAAACAGCGTAAACAAAATGTTGCAGATTGTTTGTTCAGTCTCTTTACACGTGGGGGGGGGGGTTGCTGATGAGATTGTTGCAGATCAAGGGACATATTTACGACATAACTCATTGCTACATTATGTCCTACTTTAGGTGTAAAGATAATCAAAAGTTTTATTAATTACGCTAAAGGGATTGGATTAGTACAACGCGTCGCGGAGCAATGGTTGGATCATTCCGACGATGAAAGTCTGGTTGAATATGTACTGAGAATGCAGAAATGATTGTCTGAAGTTGTTGGTGAAACCAATAATCATCTTGATGGCCCTCAAATGCATATGAAAATCTGCTGGAAATAAGATGTACGAGGCTGATGAAGAAGTATTCGTACTATTGCCCAGTTCTTCTAGATGTCTTGAGTCACAGTGGGACGGTCCTTTCAATAGTATTTGTAAGGTATCAAATGTAGGTTATAAAGTGGATACCGGTAAACATCGCACAAAATTGAAAATAGTCCGTGTTAGCTTGTTAAATAAGTGGCAAAGTCGCACAGAAATGGCATTGATAGCCAGCGTTGTATTTAATGATAGTGATAAAAGTTTTAGCTTGCATAGATGAACAAACAAACATTTGGTGTGATTAATGCAAACCAAAGGCAAGTAATCAATGATGTGTTGCACACTTATTCAGATATGTTTTAGTTTTCTGATATCCTATCCCTAACTAATTTAGCAGTTCATCACATTGAAATTGATGATGCAGTTCTAGTTAGACAGAAGCCGTACCGCATTCAACATGCACACAAACAATTAAGGTATGTGTTTGTTATCCAAAGCTGAATTTAGATACACACTTTGATCCATATTCTTTACCCAGAATGGAAGTTTTAATTGGAATCAATCTAAATTTATATCCACGCTTGTCCTTACTAAAGGTTATTGGCAGACGCGTCTGATCACTGTATCTCAGGGGAAAACTGCGTTCATTAATCTAACTGGTCTCTACGAATTCTTGGTAATGGTGTTTGGGTTTGTGATCCTTACGACAACAGCTATACTTACATTGAGTCGCATTAAACATAAGTAATTACCTATCTCCTTTTACTGATTAGTGTGTTTTAACGATCATGTACACCTGAGTACTGGTACACCGCCGTATTTTGTTTGACGTACTAAATCAATGAAAAGGCGACAACAGCAAAATTAAGATTTAATTATTTTCATAACCTTTACTGTGGCACAAGTACAAACAATATGTCACCTCGTGCTTCATTTGTGTTAACGGTCTCATCCGTAAAGGATTGGTGCAATTAAAACACATTTATAAAAATGATGTGATGTTTGATATTTATATAAAATCTATGAGTATTGATTGGTTATTTGGTTTTTGATCTATGAATGCTGATTTTATATATATATATATATATATATATATATATATATATATATATATATATATATATATATATATCAGTTAAACACACAACATGAATGCCATCTGAAGAAACTACACACTACACATTAGTTTTGAAGGAATGTCTTTCAACTTGGTTAACGTAGACTAACAAGGACTAACAACACCAGGAAAGAAAATTATGCGTAAGTTAATTTAAATAGAACAACATATGCAAAGAGTAGATATTTGTTTATAAAAAAGACCCATTAATGTATGAAGAACCACTCACATATGTCCATATAACCATAAGAACTGTTTCAGTTTATAGATGCAAAGTGTTTGTAAGTATATATTCACATTTACTAATTGTTTTGTCATTAATCGCTTTCAGAACGAAGATTGTTTGGAACTGTGACCACAAAAGTAGCATTAATGTCAATTTTACTTCTATTGATAAGTGTTGGATACTTGTATTCTAACGTAAATGAATACAGCCATTTCAATATTAGCTTCAACAAACATTTTTCAATTTACCATCAAACAAACTTGCGTCACAAAGAAGATCCAGATGAAAAAGTCACGAGGATTATAGATTATAAAACTTTTGACTCTTTTATTGATGCTGTCCAATACTATGCCGTGAATAACACCATTGTGGTGGCATCATTTGATATTACCTACGTATCAATGGCACTGAATTTATTTCTGACTTCGTTTAGAAAGTTTAATATTAAGAATCACTTATTTGTTGCTTCTGATCATCTTGGATGCGCTGAATTGTTATCTCATGATGCTCACTGTATCCAGTATATGAATCTGAGCATTTCAAAGAATCCGAGTTACTTTTATGAAACTGATTATAACATAAAGGCTTGCATCAAACCAAAAATTGTATTGGACTGCTTGAAAACGGGATTTGACGTGCTCCTGGTCGATTTAGATATTGTTTTTCTGAAGAATCCGCTTCCATTTATTAGTAATTACAGTGATTGTGATTTCATAACTCAAGATGACCCTTTCTCTCGTGATATAAACTCGGGATTCTATCTGGTAAAAGCTAGTTCAAGTGGTGTGAAATTATTTACAAGAACTGTCGAAATGATTAATGGCACGTCGAGAGCTGACCAAGAATATGTTAACGACGCTCTACGTGAGCTAGGAGAGAGCATCAAAATACAATGTCTCTCTCCTGAACTCTACCAACTCGGAAGTGTATTCTTCACGGAAGGTCGTCGTGCATTTGCTGGTGATAATCCATGTACTGATTGTATAATCGTTCATAATAACTACATCGTTTCATTGGAAGCTAAGATATACCGCTTTAAAGAATATGGAATGTGGAGTGTTGATATAGGCGGCTATTACAGCGATAAAACTAGAAAGTACATCAAGTACGGAAATCCAATAGATTTCGGAGCTCGGGAAGAGTTTGGATGTAGTAATGCGATGGAAGAAGTTTCTCTAAAGACTGCACTAATAATTGGACACATTCTCAACAGGACAGTCATCATGCCACGTTTTCATTGTGACGGGAAAATACACATATGTCACTTTGGTTTTCGTTTCTATGTCAGAAGATTGGAATTATATTTACCAGTTTTGGAGACATATCGGGAAAATGTGTTCTTGGAACATCCACTTGTACCAGAAAGTACAAAGAAATCAGTTTCAGAAATGTTTGTCTTTGACAATCCAATATGGCAAACACTAACTAGAAACGACAAGAATCAAACAACAAATGTAAAAGTTATGAAGACAGAACAATATAACATCTCTGACAGTGATATAAAACGATGGTTCGGATCTGAAAGTTCTCAGGTGCTTCAGTTTTACTCGTTATACCACGAAATATTTTGCGAGGATTCGGAACTTAGACATTTCCAGAATACCATAAAGAATGCCATAGAAACAGCGAATGTTGTGCAATCCGGACAGCCACATATTTCTGTACAATAACCGTCAGATTGCTGAATTTATTAATTTCGATTAACTTACTATAGCCTGTTGATGTTGTTCAAATTATAAGACCCAGTAACTTGTACTGGTTCTTGCTGTTGCGTTGAGTCCTGCTGTATTGCTGCTACGAGTATTGATCCGAATTTATTCTGATTAATGCTTATATTATTCAATTATACTGGGTACTAGTATTTAAATGTTCTATTTTAGGCTAGATTTGTATTGATGAATGTTTGGCTGTAGTGTTCAGTAGAAAGCCTAATATTTGTCAATATAATCTTCGGGATTCTTTTAGGAACTTGTTTTCCCTTTCACATGTTTTAATTATAAAAGTAATTAAATTATGACTGTAATTAAATTATACATTTAATGAAATATATTTGTAACCAGTTTGGAGTTATAATTGTTGTTTGAATAAAAGCATAACATTTGTACCAGCGCCATTGACTATCGTTATAAAATGCACACACACGCACGCACACGCACACACACACACACACACACACACACACTAAGCCTCTAATAAAAAAACTAAAACATCAACATCTGGTATAAGGTTTGTAAAAGGAGATAGTGATACCTCAGTAATTCATTTCTATGTAGTTTTAATTTTATGGCCAATAAAACATGCATATCATTATGAAAAGACAAGAATTAACTCTAATTCGGCATATACTGCTAATATGTTGAGTCCAGAGGTTCATCGTTCCAACAGTTGGCAGAGTTTAAGTGTCAATTTAATGGACCAAGTGATAAAACATAAACGGGAATAGGTTCACAATTTCAGTATATAATTGTTAACTGCAAAAGGGAAGGAAATAGTACATCCAGTTTCGGATATCTATTGGAAAACAGATAGCAGGGATAGAAAGGACTGTGATATGTTCGGTATCCTACTTTAAATTCCTTTATAATAACTGATTTGATATATTAGCCGGAGACAGTAACATATCTACACCTTCTTCACAAAGGAGAACAAAATGCATCACACTATTTATAAAACACCCATTTGGGAATTAACTTAAGCATCTCCCAGAAAGATAAAGATTCCAGGAGAAACATCGCAAACTAAGTCTCCGTGGAAGATAGGAAATCATTAGATTTCCAACCTTTGACAAAGGAAACACCAAAACCACAGCGTGTCAAGAGGTGAAGTACTCTACCGAATCCACGCAAAAGAGGCACCCCACCACCATCATCACCAGTATGAGAAATGCCTCCACCTTGTCCCCCACAACGGAGTGAAAATGAAATTTTCGTCTTTTCCGGTTGTAGTAACAACACAGAGATTAAAGAAAGCCGAGTAGAAGTGGCTAGCAATAGAAAATACTAATTCAGCTATTTCGATCTTTCAAAAAGAAGCTATCCAAATTGAAAACTAACCGAGAGCCAGTTTCCAGCACTTCACTCCCGAATAGGTTTTTCAAAAGGGGGGTGCGTTATGTCAATAAAAAGGTTGCATCCTGCGAAAATATAATGCAGAAATTTAATAACAATGATGACTTGGGTACGAACGAGATTCCCATCAATTAAAATATATTTAACGGAAAGCAATTATTCTTCCCTGCTTCCACATGCAGAACATTCAAAGTTAAATAGACAAACTAAATATGTGACTGAATATAAAGGAGTGAACACTGTGCCTAAATTAGATGAAAAGGCTTTCCAGACCTCATTCAATAGTATTCAAAATAATGAATGGAGTGACGCTATGTTATGCCTCTGCTTAAGCTGTTTAAACTAAATGAATCAGAAGGTAATTTTAGCCCCTGTTCTAAAAATAATCGTAATATAATATATCTTTTTCGTTATATTCTTTAAGAAAAGGCAATTACTTTAATAAACAAACGTATATCATTTCCCCTTACCCACCGATATTGATAAAGCAATAATCACGAAGGAAGTGGTAAATCAAATATCTTTCTTTAGATGTTACTGTAAAAAATATGTTAAAAACAGAAAGACATTTGTTTCGAAATCCAACTGGACTCCAACTGATAAGTTGATAGAGAAAGACCCAAATTTGCTTCAGTGCATTTCAAACCTCACATCAGAAATAAAAAGCCTAACTATGCTGATATAAATATAAAACGTTTGACCATTGAATATCAGGTGAAAACTGTCTTCATTACTCAAACTGGTCTCTACGAATTCTTTGTCGTGGTGTTTGGGTTAATGAATGCATCAGCCTAATTTCAGAGTATGACCCAGAAAGTCTTGTCTGGAACATAAGACATTGCAGGTGCATATTTGGATGATTCATTGTAGTGATTCATAGCACAACATTTTGGGGTCTTATTGCTGATTTTTGAGTGTTACGAAAGGCAAAACTAGTGGCAAAGCCAAGAATGTATGAAGTTGAACATACCGGGGTCATCTACTTAGGTCATATACTTTATTCTGGACTTATTCGTCCTCTAAGGTCTAAAATTGAGTGTGCAACATTTTGTACATCCTGTGATAAATAAAAAACAGTTTTGGGGTCTCTTAAGGTTGCTTGGTTAGAATAGAATATTTATTCCCAGTTTCTCAGAGTCAGCAGAACAATTGTCTGATCGTATTAGCCAGAAAGTTCCACACAAATTCCGTTGGTTATTAGAGTATAAAAGGCATTTAATCTACTGAAAATTGCCTTATGTTGATAATAATAATAATAATAATAATAATAATATTTTATATAGCGTCTTATTCAACTTGGATTGCTCTAAGGTGCTTTAAGAAGCAAGTGCAGCTGAAACAAAACTGGTGTTATATGTTCTCTTTTGTAGGCGGTTTGTCAGAGTAGGCGGTTTGTCAGAGATAGGGGGATATTATGTAACAATGCATTGCCATAGTTCAGTCAATAAATAATAAGGGCTTGGACTAAAGTCTTGCATGTCTCAATGCAAGTTTCAGTTGAAGATGAAATATCATCCCATTTATCACATGGTTTTAAAGCCAGGTAAACTTGTTTATCGTCGATATAACAAAGATATCTAATATTAGTGTCGTTTAATAATTTCACCAACTGGTTTGGTATACATACAGTAATTATTTGGTTCTAAAACGGATCCCTGTGATACACCAATATAGAGATCTACATCTGGTGATGTTTTATCCGCCACTGAAACGCACTGAGTTCTGTAGCCTAGGTACGAATTTACCCAAGTTAAGGCATTTTCCCTGATTCCAAATGAATATTCTAAACGCTTCAATAGTATTGGATGATAGATTATATCGAAAGCTGGAGATAAATCAAGCATAATTTATGGAGTCATCAGTCCTTCATCAAGAGCTTTGACATGTCGTTCAATCTTAAGGTTGCCAAATTTAGCTTTGCCTCTTTTTTTTTGGTACACGCAGATACTGCGGAGGAGAACTTGGTTATGCATTGTGTCAAAAAGATGAATAAGTCTGACCTCACTCTAGTAGCAAATTCAGCTTAGCAAAAGTCGCTAAAGAGGAACATTTTCCTTTAGTAAATAAGATTCTTCTTTAGCAGAAACTAAACTGTAGCGTAAATAATATTCTGAAAGTTTTTCAACTTTGCTTTTATAATTTGGCAAACATATTGGAATATAATGTAAGATGGGAGTTGATTTTGATATTCATCAGTTCATTATAGCACACGATACTCTGTTGTGTAGTAGCGATAATATACCCATTTATAACAGTAATATTGTGTAACGTAAACTACATGTATTTATTACAATCTTAAAGATTGTATGTCATTATGTATTTACAAATTGCACATAATACCTTTTCCATTTTTCATCTTGAAACATATTACATATACTGAGAGATATCCCGTTATACTAAATCATGTAACCATGGAAAAATCATAAACTATTCTACCATACAAAGACATTGACTTAAACCTGATGTTGCACAATGATTGAATCAGAGATCAACTGTCAAATTAAGAAAATTAAATAGAGTCAAATTAAAAAAGCTAATTATATTATATAGAGAGGCTGAATTACTCCCCTCTAACGGCTCCATCTTTGAACATTTGTCTGATGCCACTATAAACATAAATAGACTAGATCTATAGATCTAGATCTATAGATCTAGATCTACCCAAATGTTTTTTTTTAGTTTTAGTCAATATTGAAGACCCCACCCTTGGATACGCCTTAGATTCTTAGTCCAATTCCTCTCCCCGACCTGCCCTTCTACACGGATAACCACGCGTTAATTCTAGCAGGAAACAGCCCAGACATTATACTTATTATGCTGATAACAGACGTGTGCAAGGTTACATACATGTGTACTAACATGATTCTATAATAGTATACTTTTCCATGTCATGTGTTAATTTATCAAAACTACCTACTATTGTCCAGTAAGCTTGGAATATAAACTGGCAGTAGTCATCACATGATACTATTGTTGACATCGAAATGAAAATTTTCCACATGATTTTCTTTTCATTAATTCAGAGGCAATAAGCCAATGCCAGTAGTTATTTCATGAGTCCCTATTATAAAGATCCATTTTCCCATTTAACTAGATTGGCTCATTAAGCTGAACCTTCCATGCGAACGTTTAAATGTCAACTTCACGCGTAGTTTTCATACAATAGTCACAAGTATAAAAATCGGAAGAAAAAAACAGTTGGTAAATACCTATTTGATGTTTGCTGAATTTTAACATCAGTTGTCGAAGATGTTGCTACCTAGAGGCTTTCGCACAATTAGCTAAAGGGCACATTTCGTACATTAAGACAGAAATTTGTAAATAACGAGCATATTTGTACGGTACTTCGTTTGTTGTTGATACTGATCATAATGCGTTGGTGTGATTGTATGACGTTAAAGGCACCAACCAGAAGCTGTTGATATAGTGATTTATTTTTTAACAGTACATATTTTCTGTTCGCCATCAACGTGGTATGGATCATGTAAATGCAGATGTTCAATCACGTATCTAAGCATATTTAACCTGAGACCTATTTTTTAAACTTAATTGGAATTTACTAATTTTGTTTATTTATATGGAATTTAACATTGGGAAGGTGCATACGACATTGTGTCATGGGTTGTGACATTGTGTCATGTGTTGTGACATTGTGTCATGGGTTGTGACATTGTGTCATGTGTTGTGACATTGCGTCATGGGTTGTGACATTGTGTCATGGGTTGTGTGTGACAGACTGGGGTTGCCGTTTAGGTTGTATATATATATATATATATATATATATATATATATATATATATATATATATATATATATATATATATATATATATATATATATATATATAGACATGAAAATAAATATGGAATATATCCGTTGCATTCTTTTGTGGAAAACATATTAGGACCAGTTGGTTAATGTATATGATCTGTTAAGTGGAATTAGCGTAATCATTAATACATAACAAGTATTTTGGCATACGTTTTCAACACGCAGTATTGTTTTGAGTGAGTTGGTGACCAATAAAATACCCAAGGTCCAATTGGCTTGATATCTGAAGCTCTATAAATAAGGGGGTAGAGCTATTGAAATCTCTAGTTGTACTCGGGCTTGCCATCAGAATTTGCTGAAATGTTTGGGCAACTTTCGTGACATGATGGTCCGCCACTTTAATGAAGGAATTTATCGACGAGTATGGGTTCCAAACAGAAGGTCATTGCCCAAGTTCTTGGGACAGCACAGGGAACAGTCTCAAAGGTGCTTAAGATAAATCGTGAGACGGGCGTACGCACACCCAGAGCTAGACCCGGACGTCCTCGTAAGGCAACAGAAAGAGAAGACCGTTATCCGCTACGTTTGTGCTGAAATGGGCGTACCATGTCAGCAAACACCCTTCGTGCTGAGTGGTTACGGTTCACTAATACCGCTGCATTCAGAATGTTAGTGAATCTGCAATTGATCCCTTACGTGAATACCTTAAATGATCTTTGTCGTATATCGATCTATGAAATCTAGATTATAATTGTAGATGATATTGTTTTAGAAACACTTTACAATAAAGGCCACATCCACCTTGAGTGGCATTATATGTAAGTAATGACCTACCTCCTTTTTCGATTAATGTATTTTAACGATCATGTACACTTGAGTACTGGTACACCGCCGTATTTTGCTTGATTGACTAAATCAATGAAAAGGCGACAGAAGCAGAATTAAGATTTAATTATTTTCATAACCTTTACTGTGGCACAAGTACAAACAATATGTCATCTCGTGCTTCATTTGTGTTAACGATCTCATCCGTAAAGGATTGGTGCAATTAAAACACATTTATAAACAAATATGTGATGTTTGATATTTATATTCAATCTATGAGTATTGATTATTTATTTAATTTTCTATCTATGAATGCTGAATACACACACACACACACACACACACACACACACACACACACACACACACACACACACACACACACACACACACACACACACACACACACACACACACACACACACACACACACACACACACACACACACACACACACACACACAAACATACACACACATATATATATATATATATATATATATATATATATATATATCAGGTAAACACACAATATGAACGCTATGTGAAGATTCTACATAATAATTTTGAAAGAAATTCCTTTCAACTCGGATAACGTACACTAACAAGGAAACGCAAAATAAAAATGATTACTACGCCAGGAAACAAATTTATGGGTAAGTTAATTTAAATAGAACAAAATAGGCAGTGTAGATAACCACTCACATATTTTCAAAAAACTATTATAACTGTTTCAATTTATATATACAAAGTGTATCTAAGTATATATTCACATTTATAATTTGTATTTATCATCAATCACTTTCAGAACGAAGAATCTTGAGAACAGTGACCACAAAAGTAGCATTAATGTCAATTTTACTTCTATTGATAAGTGTTGGATACTTGTATTCTAACGTAAATGAATACAGCCATTTCAATATTAGCTTCAACAAACATTTTTCAATTTACCATCAAACAAACTTCCGTCACAAAGAAGATACAGATGAAGACATCACAAGGACTGCCGATTATAAAACTTTTGACTCTTTTATTGATGCTGTCCAATACTATGCCGTGAATAACACCATTGTGGTGGCATCATTTGATATTACCTACGTATCAATGGCACTGAATTTATTTCTGACTTCGTTTAGAAAGTTTAATATTAATAATCACTTATTTGTTGCTTCTGATCATCTTGGATGTGCTGAATTGTTATCTCATGATGCTCACTGTATCCAGTATATGAATCTGAGCATTTCAAAGAGTCCGAGTTACTTTTATGAACCTGATTATAACATAAAGGCTTGTATCAAACCCAAAATTGTATTGGACTGCTTGAAAGCGGGTTTTGACGTGCTCCTGGTCGATGTAGATATTATATTTCTGAAGAATCCGCTTCCATTTATTAGTAATTACAGTGATTGTGATTTCATAACTCAAATTGACCCTTACTTTGGTGATATAAACTCGGGATTCTATCTGGTAAAAGCTAGCTCAAGTGGCTTGGAATTGTTTACAAAAATTGTCGAAATGATTAATGGTACATCGAAAGGCGACCAAGAATATGTTAACGACGCTCTACATGAGCTAGGAGAGAGCATCAAAATACAACGTCTCTCTCCTGAACTCTACCAACTCGGAAGTGTATTCTTCACGGAAGGTAATCGTGCATTTGCTGGTGATAATCCATGTACTGATTGTATAATCGTTCACAATAACTACATCGTTTCATTGGAAGCTAAGATATATCGCTTTAAAGAATATGGAATGTGGAGTGTTGATATAGGCGACTATTACAGCGATAAAACTAGAAAGTACATCAAGTACGGGAATCCAATAGATTTCGGAGCTCGGGAAGAGTTTGGATGTAATAATACGATGGAAGAGTTTCTCTAAAGACTGCACTAATAATTGGACACATTCTCAACAGGACAGTCATCATGCCACGTTTTCACTGTGACGGGAAAATACACATATGTCACTTTGGTTTTCGTTTCTATGTCAGAAGATTGGAATTATATTTACCAGTTTTGGAGACATATCGGGAAAATGTGTTCTTGGAACATCCACTTGTACCAGAAAGTACAAAGAAATCAGTTTCAGAAATGTTTGTCTTTGACAATCCAATATGGCAAACACTAACTAGAAACGACAAGAATCAAACAACAAATGTAAAAGTTATGAAGACAGAACAATATAACATCTCTGACAGTGATATAAAACGATGGTTCGGATCTGAAAGTTCTCAGGTGCTTCAGTTTTACTCGTTATACAACGAAATATATTGCGAGGATTCGGAACTTAGACATTTCCAGAATACCATAAACAGTGCTATACAAACATCAGATGTTGTGCAGTCTGGACAGAAGCATATTTCTGTACCATAACCATCGGATTGATGTATTTATTAATTCCGATTAAGTTACTATAAATTGTTGATGTTGTTCAAATGTTATGATCTGGTATGTCATACTGATTGCACTGAGGGTAGCCAACACGGCTTCTTTGAATGCAAGATTGTATGATGAGAAGGGAAAAGGTCACGTATTCTTATTTCAGATGGCACAAATAATATGTGCCTATCTTGATCCATATAAAGTAAGGTCAGAGATACTCTGGCTTAGCCATCCTCGTGACCTTAACTTCCCCCGTGTTCAATCTAACTACTTCTAACTGACATCGTATTTAGTTCATTTAAATAAATCTGACAGCTAGGCAGATGCTTCTTGTTACAAGTGTATAAAACAATCATCTTAAAGAATTTCACCATTTGTTTTCTTTATCCATTTCAGTAACATATGAGGCTGTTTGGACCAACTATGCTGTAATATTAGGAAATAAGCTTTTCTTCCGAACATACATATTTGGCTGCACTTGCAAATATATTTAGACAAGAGCGACAAGTGACATTTATTTTTGAATTGGATCATTCAAATAATGTAAAATAGTATGGATTTAATAGATCATATATCAATCAGCATGAGACATCCATCATGAAAGGTCACGAATTAGTTACTTAAGACGTTAATAACACGTTTAAAACACGAATAATCACATGCATTAATGGAAAATATTGACATGATGAGTCCTGGGTTCTCCTTATGGTCGCCAGGTGTGGGAGTACAACTGGCAGAAGGGTAATTAGACCAGTAGCCAGTTTTATAAGAAAATAGTATAACAACAAAGAGATCAATGGTGAATAATGTCATCAGAGAAGGCCACAGTTTCCTGTTCAACTAGTTAGTTGCCCCTGTGTGTACTGCAACTACAGGCTGAAACAGTTATTTCCACTATCACCATCAATTGCATGCTGTCACAACAATGAGTGTGTCTCACTAAGTCAACTAAACAATTGACCATTTTGGCACCTGTTGGTAAAAAAATTTTTTCGGGCCAAATTTTAAAGGACACCCAAATCTTTTTTTACGGGGGAAAAGGGATAAAGGGTTTTGTTTGTATATTCATAAAGCAATAAAAATTTAAAACATTGGGGTTTCCCATCGATGTTGGTAAAATCCAATGTCGGTTTAACCCCCCCCCAAATTCAGAAACCCAAATTTTACCACCATAAAAATAAAAGAAAAGTGTTAGTGAGGGGGACTTAAAACCCCAAAGACAAAACCCTTTATGTATTAAAACAACACGTACACAAAAGTGAACCATATCTATGGCCACACACTAAATGCAGTTATTAAACGGCAAATGAGGTCAATCATTAACGGAACCACTTCAATTGTTGATCCAAAGGTAATCACTCAGACTCCCATATTGCCATTCATTTCTCAGTGAACTATGCCAAGCAATAGCATATGAAAAAAGGGAAAACACTCTTTTTTTCTGTGCCAAATTTAATTAAGGACATCCAATCATCTGCCACTTTCCTGATTACGAGTGGCTCTATACAAGTTTGGTATCAAGGTTTTGATTGTTAACCATACACCACTGCAGATAAAAATGATAAAATTGAGGTCAAACAGATGGAGGAAATCGGAAAGCCAAGTGTCGCTTTCCCCCCCCCCCCTATCGAGGAACCAATTTTACCATCCATCAGCAACAATACAAGTAAAAGTGTAGTGAGGTTGGATGACGGTTAATCACCAAATCAAGGAGGACCTATGTATATCACAAACCAACACGTACACAGAGAGTAAATAGCCTTCCTTGCAGCATGTAAACATGAGAAACCATACTTCTTTATAAACGAACTTGATCAGTTAAGCGTATGATACGAAAATCTGGCTGGAAAAAAATATTACAATTACACCGAGAAAAGGTGGATCTCTCTCTTGTGATTCTGCTACCAAAGAAGAAGGCGGAAATTTCAATTGCTTAGTGGTAATGGTAGAGCAACTAGCACGCACAAAACCCAAATATTTATCCACAAATATTGTGAGCGAAGCAATACAATCCACGTTCGTCAGAATTATGACAGGAGAGACCACAGATACAGATACTTAAACAAATGTATATATGCACACGCTCTGTTAACATGTCTTCGAGCTATGAAATGAATGAAAAGGTTTGGGAGATTTGCCGAATTTCAGGAAACAAAGGGATTGACCATAACCAATGTTCTCATATAAATACATCTTTCTTGGTCAGTTTATTTACAAACAAAAGAGGACGGGGTTTGATGAGGACAACAACCATGAGTGGTCATCTGATTGTAGTCCAGCAACGAATAACAGAAAAGTACCCAAAGACCAAACACAGTACCCACTGTACAAAACACTTTCTTCAGCTTGTCACTGTGGACAGCTGCACCACAGAGGTCATTAAACTTAAGCACTTCACGACTACATTTCAAGAACCAACCTTCTTCCCCACAAACAGTGCCAAGAGGAAATATATTTTGAAAGTGGCAATGAAAGATGGCAACACAAGTTCTGTGAACTGTCATGTCATGGCAACACAGCAACACAACTAGTACCAACACACCCAGCCAACTATACGATGCACTTGAAAAGATAAAGAACAAGTCGAAAGATCAGTCAGCAAACGACGCACAGTCATTTTTGAACACCCTTTTAATGTTCCAAAGCATTATAATAACTGTCATAATACACAACATTGTTAGTTTTATTCGTGCACTATCAATTGCACGGGAAGCAAAAATAAGTAACCTTGTATCTGACCATTAGGATGCTCAGAACGTAATTTTAATGACGTAATCAATGCGGTATGAAAATGTCTCTTACCACATCTTTTATGCTGGAGAAGTAGATATTGCTTTATATTTATCTGTGGGACTAAGACAAAATATGTACTGTTAAGCAAACTGACACAGAGCAAATGCTTCTATAGACACAGAATAAGATCACTAAAATAAACTTGTCCTCTCCCATTTATCGGCCATGTGCAACAAAATCTCAAAAGTGATATCCTTGGTTAATACATCATCTTTAACAAACTAAGTAATATCACAGAATCAGTCCAGGAGGATATCTTAGAGGCTCTTCGGGAGAATTATAATAATGCCATCCAAGTTTCATTAAGAGGTAAATAAGTATGGATTTTCTAATGAATTCAGATTGCCTATTCAATTGTTTAAATTAAATTAAATTAAATTCGTTTATTTCAACATTCATAATACATATTTTTAACGAAAGCAAACACATATAGAATGTTGAAAAGGAGGATGCTTGAAGCATTGCTTATATAATGCAGCCCTCTTAACACAGCATTAAAAATATTCGTGACAAATTTAAAAATAAAAATATGCAATAGATTAAAAAGTCCTTAAATTTAATATATACATATCTAAAACAGTTAATAATTCAGGTTAGAACTCACTTATAATTAATTTTTTCCTATTGATCATTTCGCAAATTTCGTTGCCCTTCATTTCTGACACACAATTATTTTGTATATGTCTATTCGCCAATATCCGCAGTAGCTGTTTTAGAGTTTTATGTCAAATGAATGTAAAAGTATTATGAAAGAAATTATTTTGTGAAGAAGCGTATGCATGGCTGCTGTCATATTTGCTCAGATAGATGTACTTACTTTTTTAGTACACAGATGTGCATCTAGGCGTGCTTTTATTTAATATTTCTTCTATTCTGTACGGGAAGAACTCTCAAAATTCGCCTCCTCGGCTCGGTATTTCGTGCCACGGGTGGTTATTTTAATAGTTGCCTCCTATATTTAGTAAAACTGTCTGCGGTCTTGAATGAGTAAAAATAAATTAAATTAAAAGATGTACACTCTTCTTTTCGCTTTGTGTATGAGCAAAGAATATCTTTATAATAAGTATATCATATTCTATTCCATAGTCATCTAAGATATAATTATTTAACTGGGAGATATATCTTACAATTATAACAAATATTTAGATTACAGGAAATAACACTATGTACAATTACGTGCAGACTACACACAGCTCACAATGATCGTGAATTTTAATCTAAGGTCATTATAAATTAAATATTGGATGATTACCAAATACCTTTTCGGGATTGTTTCATCCATGAAATCGTAACGCAATTATAACGTGTCTAATAATTAAACTATCTTTAAACATACCAAAATATTAAATTCCAAGAATTTGAAATTGTCTAAACGAACGCCTTGTACATTTCACACACACACACACACACACACACACACACACACACACACACACACACACACACACACACACACACACACACACACACACACACACACACAAAACACACACACACACACACACACACACAAGAGAGAGAGAGAGAGAGAGAGAGCACACACACACACGCACGCACACACACAAATACGCGCGCACACACACACACACAATTTATATTTCACCACACCTAACTGCATATACTTAGGGACGCACGGAAACGTATGAGGATTAGCTGTTGGGTTCGAGTAAATCATAGTATTTACTCAGGTTTGAGACGATATTTCGTTCTAATCCAGTAATAATCCATTGCGCGGTATTGCTACTTTGTTTATATTTTAGTTAAATCACTTCAGTGAGTCCATACTGAGTTAGTGTACATTCTCTTTGTTATGAATAAACTGTAATGTTTGTTAACACGCTGAGGTTATATATAGGCTTAGATTTTCAGTTAGGTTAGAGAAGAACTTCGAGGTCAACATCTCAGGTGTCGAAATTTTTATATATATGTTTCTTTTGGATCACAGAAAATTACTGTTGAATGTAAACTGTGGTGTCAAAATAGTTTATGATATGTATGTAGCAAGTCACCATTGAACCACACGCACGTGTTGTTTGTTGCGAGCTGTGATATCAAATGGTATGTGTTTACGTGCTTCCGCTTTTTGTACGTAGCCTGCATGTAGCCGCTTTCCTGTGGGCGTGACATATTTGTCGCGTACGAAAAGCGAATTAGCTGGTTCCCACAGGCTGATGAGTAGACCAGACACATGCTTAGGTATACGCATACATCTATCAATATGTGGAAGTATGGAACATTTAATTTTTAGATAAATGTATGTATAGTTGTATTTGTATTTAGATTTATGGAGGTAGGTCTCGAAGGATGTTTAGATATGTTGATGCTCTGTGCCTGTTGCCTCTTTATATGCACCCTAAAACACACGCGCACACACACATAGACACACACATACACAAAGACACCCCACACTCTCTGCTCGCTTATATATATAAAATATTACAAAATATTTTTTATGAGAAGATAACTCTACTACAAAATTATTCACACTTTATGAATGAAATGTTTGCATTCGTTAAGCCTCTAAATAATTGATGACTAAGTTCTTAATTTATGAATTTTGCATACATGTCTAACAAATAGTTCCATAATAACTATAACTTAAAGGCGTGAGTACAGTACAACACGACTTTATCTCACACGCATAATCGGAATACGGATATAACGAATTCACGGTTATGACGAAGATATGACAAACAGAACATTGTCAACTTGTACGCAATTATTTCCTGCCTGTCACCCGGAAGAAGCCATTCCGTAGCCGCTCAAAGCATCAGTCTCAAAGGGTTTAGGTCAGTGAGGGAATATTTCCTAATAAGACTACCCTGTCACACAACACTGGAACAGTCACACAACACTGGAACAGTCACACAACACTGGAACAGTCACACAACACTGGAACAGTCACACAACATTGGTCCCAACTTCCGGTCGAGGAAATTGGAACGCAGACTGGAAAAATCAGGTTTATAAACGTGGTGAATTATTGTTGTATCGCTGGTTGCATAAGCTGTGTGCGTGGAAATAATACAGACGGGATATCTTTTCATCTGTAAGTATAAGGAACACATTTAAAATAGCTGTTAAAGCGGGTTTTTTGCGGGAAATTAAGCTTAACTGTTATTATATTTAGCCTGTACGACAACCCCCGGCCTATCTCTGGCGTTTGATCCCAATTAAACTAGATCTACGGACTTGAATAAAACGACTTTTACATATTCCATGACATATAATAGTAGAGGAATAATACAGATTGTCTGCACACACAAAATTATAATGCACACATCATAATAAATGTCTGTATTCGTAGGTTCAAAACTCGAAGCGCAGCCGCTTCAACGGTGCTTTTTCCCTTGCCGGAAGTCAGAGCTGTTTGGTCATGGCGGCATATTCAAACGCTACTGACTGTTCGGTCTAGTTTTATATTTAGGTCAATGCACACAACAATGGGACAATCACACAACACTCGAACACTCACACAACACTGGGACGCACGGCGGCAGGTGCGACGATTTCCTTTCATCTGGTGCGCCATAGTCGATAGAGTACTTCTTCAAAGCAGATGTAATGATATTATTCTATGGGTGCTAAGTCAATGATTGAAACTGTAGGCTAGTTTTAAAAATAAACATTGGCGCATTTAGAAGTGGACTTTACACTCGGCATCTGCAAGCCGATTGCAGAATCGATTGTATTTGATAAAGGACATCGGCTACAAGCCAAACTAGCCTGAATACATCTTATTCGCATAGCATCTTTACAATAAACTTAGATTTAATAGCTTGGATATACGATCAGTTACTGACAAATACGCTCGTTTAAGTTGTTGATCGATTCATGCCGATTATGCAAGGGTCGATGCCAATCTGCTGATATCATTAGTGTTGAGAGTAGAAGACTTCTTCGCAAGCGACAAAGCTGAAGACAGAAACGATGACGAAACCGATCCATCTCGTGCTGATCTGATAAGGAACATCGCTGAAATACCCGGCGAATACCTTAAAAACTGCTCCTACGACAGTGTCACCTAGAGAATAAAATGTGGATAAAAAGCTAACTACAAAATTGTTCATTATAGGCGAGTTGCACTGTATTCGTTTATTGATTTAATATTTATAAATCACCGGTGGATACTCTAAATCCATGCACTTGCTACGAGCATTTCATATTATTGAATACGGCAGGATCAGGGGTGAAGTGTATGCTCAGTATTCGATCTGTAGTGCGTTGGTAATTGAAATTATTTCCACCCCACCTTTGATTTTGGTTTATTGTATTTTAAATCAATACCTACAGGTTTTGACATTTAATGCTAATACTTAATATAGATTTACAATTGTCTGGTGTCATGTGTAACATGAGTCTCCTAAGATTTTGCACTGTCCGAAGCCATTTCAACTAAGTGTGAACTTACCCTTTTATTCCTTTCAAAGACATAATTTCAAAATGGAAATATTTTAATGCATTTTGAGCAAAGTTTATTTGCATTTCTGCAGTAAATCCATCCTTCTTAACATCAATATTTTCTCATAAGAAAATAGCGTTCTAACGTTCTGCGAACTAGGATCTAGCAAACAAATTAGATCTACATTCGGCCAAAAGAACAACATTGAGAACTGAACCTAATGAACTTTATAATTAACCCATTGTTTCTGACAAATTTGCTGAAGTGAATTATATAAATTGCCCTAAAAATGAAATTTGGGGATTTGTTATCTTTTAATTTTATGTTTCATCTTGCTAGAGACAACTGTTATTGTTAAATATGTTAAATTTTATAAAACAATCTTGATTGAAGTTTATTTTTGATATTCGTGATTTGCAACGTTATTATGAAGACATGGTCGAACATGTTCAAAGTATGCAGAAGAAAAAGTCAATTTTTGGACAAACACAGTAACCTCCAACAATCGAGTGGGCTGTAACTAACTTATCAAAATAATAGGTTATTACTGTATTTGACTCTTATTGTCACAAAGCCGGTTCTTCCATTATCCGTATCTTCTTATAGTTATGTTAAATATATTCAGTTTTATGAGTTAGTAATACCCTTTTGGATGTATTCCTTTCTCCGCATATCGTTAGGCAGGCCTCGCAGGTATATAGTGAAAACAAATCAATTTAAAAATAAATATGACCAGTAGAGTGTTAAAATATGTTCTTTAATGCATTAAAATTAATAAACATGTACTTATCTTAGACAAAGATGTGATGTCTGACATAGATAAATTTCGGAGACGGTGTCTTCTTGTTGGAAATCGGTAAAACATGAGGATAGCTAATATAATAGAGACATTGGAGGAAATATACCAATAGTCGAGAGTCAAGATACTGGTAGAATTGATTAAACAGTCAATTCGGCCCAATAGGTACGTGCCTGTGTGTGTATGCGTGTGTGCGTGTGTATGGCGCGCGTGTGTATCCAAAGAACAATTACTCTATCCACATAAATAAAAAAATGAATCCCACCACCAGAATTACAATCAGTATAACATATCAGATCATATCATTTGAACAACATCAACATGTTATAGTAACTTAATCGGAATTAATAAATACATCAATCCGATGGTTATGGTACTTAAATATCATCCTGCCTGAACTGCATAGGATTTGATGCTTGTATAGCATCGTTTAAAGTATCATAGAAATGACTAAGTTCCGAATCCTCGCAAAATATTTCGTTGTATAACGAGTAAAACTGAAGTACCTGAGAAGTTTCAGATCCGAACCATCGTTTTATATCACTGTCAGAGATGTTATATTGTTCTGTCTTCATAACTTTTACATTTGTTGTTTGATTCTTGGCATTTCTAGTTAGTGTTTGCCATATTGGATTGTCAAAGACAAACATTTCTGAAACTGATTTCTTTGTACTTTCTGGTACAAGTGGATGTTCCAAGAACACATTTTCCCGATATGTCTCCAAAACTGGTAAATGTAATTCGAAACTTCTGACAGAAAAACGAAAACCAAAGTGACATATGTGTATTTTCCTCCCACAGTGAAAACGTGGCATGATGACGGTTCTGTTGAGAATGTGTCCAATTATTAGTGCAGTCTTTAGAGAAACTTCTTCCATCGTATTATTACATCCAAACTCTTCCCGAGCTCCGAAATCTATTGGATTCCCGTACTTGATGTACTTTCTTGTTTTATCGCTGTAATAGCCGCCTATATCAACACTCCACATTCCATATTCTTTAAAACGATATATTTTAGCTTCCAATGAAACGATGTAATTATTATGAACGATTATACAATTAATACATGGATTATCACCAGCAAATGCACGACGACCTTTGTTGAAAAACATTTTTCCTAATTGGTAGATTTCAGGAGAGAGACGATGTATTTTGATGCTCTCTTCTAGCTCATGTAGAGCGTCGTTAACATAATCTTGGTCGCCTCTCGATGTACCATTAATCATTTCGACAATCTTTGTAAACAATTTCATGCCACTTGAGCTAGCTTTTACCAGATAGAATCCCGAGTTTTCCTCCTTAGATAATGGGTCAGTTTGAGTTACGAAATCACAATCACTGTAATTACTAATAAATGGAAGCGGATTCTTCAGAAAAATAATATCTACATCGACCAGAAGTACGTGAAAACCAGCTTTCAAGCAGTCCAATACAATTTTTGGTTTGATACAAGCCTTTTCGTTATAATCAGGCTGATCAAAGTAACTTGGATTCTTTGAAATGCTCAGATTCATATATTGGATACAGTGAGCATCATGAGATAACAATTCAGCACACCCAAGACGATCAGAAGCAACAAATAAGTGATTCTTAATGTTAAACTTTCTAAACGAAGTCAGAAATAAATTCAGTGCCATTGATACGTAGGTAATATCAAATGATGCCACCACAATGGTGTTATTCACGGCATAGTATTGGACAGCATCAATAAAAGAGTCAAAAGTTTTATAATCGGCAGTCCTTGTGACGTCTTCATCTGTATCTTCTTTGTGCATAAAGCTTGTTGGATGGGAAATTGAAAACTGTTTGTTAAAGCTAATTTTGAAATGGCTGTTTTCCTTTACAGTAGAATATAAGTAGCTAGCACTTATCAATAGAAGTAAAATTGATATTAATCCTACTTTCCTGGTCACAGTCCCACAGATTCTTCGTTCTGAAAGCAATTGACAACAAATACACATTATAAATTTGAATATATGCTTAGGAATATATGTCTCTTTATTCCGAAATAGATTTCACTTTTTGAAAATGAGAGTGTGGTTTCATCATGCATTAACCCTTTTGTAAATAATTACCAACCTTTTTCTGTATGCCTTAATTTAACTATACCTTTCTTCTTCTCTGGTGTAGCAATCATGTTTGGTGGGTCTCTTTGTGTGTGCATATTTAAACTTTTAACGACATTTCTTCAAGGTCAATTTGTATTATCTTCACGAACCTTTCAGATGGTATGTATATAGATATAATATTATGTCAAATATATATATATATATATATAATATATATATATATATATATATATATATATATATATATATATATATATATCAACATTCACATGGATAAGTCTAAATATAAATAATCGAACACCAAACAATGTTTGTAAATGCGATTTGATTACACCCATCCCTTATAGATGAGGTCGTTGCCTCTAATGAAACACGAAGTAGCATATTGTGCATACTTATACCACAATGATGGTTATGAAGATAATTAGTTCGATCATTTCTCTAACATTCTGATATTGTCGCCTTTTCATTGTTTTAGTCAATCAAACAAAACATGACAATGTCCAGAACTTAGGTGTGCATGATCCTTAAAACCAACACTCAGTGGTAATTCCTACTTAATACCACGGAAGGTGTGTACAGTTATGTTATTGTGGTAATATGTCTCTAATACAATGCCATCTACAATTACACTCTAGATTTCATAGGTCGATATACTACAAAGAGGTCAAATACAAGTATTTACGGTATGCACGTTCCCACTTCTGAGATATTTAGTAGTAATTAACTTCATATCCAATTACGTTATCTATAAAGTGAATAGGTATACTATCTTCATAACTCATAAAACGAACGAATGAAAACATTTTGATAATTCTACAAGGCCCTCTAAACATCCCCCCCCCCCCGAGTGATCGCGTACGTAAGAATAAGAGTGAAGACTTATTTTTCGAATTATATTATAGTTTATTTTGATAATTAAGCTAGTCAGTAAATTGTAGAGTTATCTAAAGTGCAAAGTATTATAATTTGTAATAAGATAATATAAATACCTGGCTAAATGTACTGTGTAAAACAATGTCGACATCGAATGAGTATAAAGGATACGCCTAAAGGTATCATATGGTACTAGGTTAAAATAACAATCAAAGCCTTATTGCACAGGTTAGTAGTGTATTCCAAACCTTGTTTTGGATTTGTAAGAAATAACTAATAGAAATAGCAGCTATTAATTGCTGGAATAACTGAGAAAATAATATGTTCCCTCATCATCTGAAACGTCTTCAAATTATTCATAATTACACCTACTTCACTTAATATAATGCGTTCCCTATCCGCACTCGAATGACCAGCATTAGAAATAAATATTTATATTTATAATTTCACCAACTTCTTTTAATATAATCCATTCCTTATCATATAACCAGCATTAGATCATTTGTATTACCTTTAGATGTTACGCGTCATGAAAGAGATTCCTCAACTTGTCTCTTGTCCATTGATCGATAAAACATATTTCTTGCTAATTGTACATTTCCAATTTCCTACATTACGAAGAGCATACAACCATGACAATAATTTGGAGATTACTTTCTAAGTTGTCTTATAGTACCATTAAGAATGCTAGTCGCCATTCGTGTAAATCAAACTCTACCTCAATGTAGATAACAAGTCACTGTGACTGTTTTGAGTATACGGTGTCTGATTATTATCACTAATTTCACAACATCGAGATGTTTATTATCGTGTACCAGTTAGATTCAATTAGACTGGCGTAAAATAAAATTGCAAATGTTTGAAGAGAACAGCTTGTATTGATTATATTTGTTGCCCTTTTTGGTGTTTATGTTTTACCATTTTTAACCATGGAACGATTTTGCTATCTATTGAAATAATTAATCACTAACATGATTTGGAATATAAAAGTCTATGTGCGTGCGTTCGTGCGTGTGTGCGTGTGCGTACATTTTAGAATACATATATATATATGGTGGTAATGGCACAAAACATCAACGCCTATACATCATTTGAACCTCTACCTCCATTAATCTATAGATAATCAAATCAATACATAGTTCAATTTAAACATACAAAAACATGCACCTCCACACATCTATACATACGTAGGCCTTATAAATGTCTGGGTCATTTATCAGCGTATCGGGTCCAGGTAATCCACTTTTCTTGACTGATAAATATGTAACTCCCACAGAGAAGCGGTCGTATGTAGGCTACGCAGAAAATTCAGAAGCAAACAAAAAAGTACCATTTGACACCACAGCTTGCAACAAGTAACAACACACGCATTATAGAATTCTAGGACGGCCGCCCGTACGTAAACGCGATATTTCGAACGGCAACAATTCTACGATCTCATTCGCGCATTCCTTCGCACAAGGAAGACGGAACACTCGACGTGTTTTGCCGCTACGTCTAGCAGAGTTTATTTCAACTGTACAATATATCTATCAAGTAACACGCGTCAGTATCGAGCTGGGAAAGGCACTCCTTCATCGAGTCACTCCTTCGCTGAATCACAGCTTCCTCGAGTCACTGCTTTCTCGAGTCATGTTTACTTGAGTCCATCGCTACTGGCTTATATAGCAATTCCCGATCCAGAGATCCAGCGTTATACTTGCGGCCAGGCATCATTTATCTGATCGTATCAGTACTTAATTGATAACTCTAAAGACAATTTGTTTCTACCTAACTTAGTAATATCTTTTCATATCGGTGCATGACCACTTATATAAATCTAACCCTATCTTGTCTTGATTTCATGTCACCGTTTTATCGTTTATTAATTATTCCTAGTAATCTGACACTATCTTTTCATGTCGTTGTTTTTCAATCAACGTCAATATTTATTAGTTATTTCTAAATAATAATATGCCTGCCGCTTGCTGTATCACGTTGCGTGTGTTTCTGGGAAATATGTGAAGCCTATCTATTAACGATTGACTCAATACTCACTCAATACTCTTCGTAATTGCCGAGGTTTACAGTGAACCGAGCAAATCGGTATATTTTACAGCATATGGTTCAATAGTAGGTTAACACATATACAAGGTCGTTTCATAATATCACATACGAGGACAACAATACCGATTCTACAATATACATAGCAACTCTGATAAAGTAAACCATGTAACACAAACGACATAATTTTCATATACATAGTTCAATTAAAGTATACAAATACCGTACACCACCACACATCTATGCTATATAAGTCTGGAGTACTCATCAACCTGTGGGAACCAGCTAATCCACTTTTCGCACGAGACAAATATGTCACGCCTACAGGGAAGTGGTTGTATCGAGGCTACGCACAAACATTTCATTAGTAAGGTTCATTAGTAAGTTAATACATTTGCAAGATAACTACATTGAGACCAAAGTTTGCATTCAGCAGTAATTTGCTGTGGTTGAAAGGTAATCCATTTATAGATATCACGGATGATTTTCATTGAAGATAAACATACAATCTAAATATCACTGTCACTCACGCATGGGTGAGTTATGTCATTCTTAGAGGTGACAGGAAAAGAAATTTCACATTTAGAAGTACAGATAACGTAACAAACAATTATTTTATCCCCTATCAGATGCACTATCACACTCAAAATATTCCTAACCACCAGCTATCATATTTAATTCTTTATTTCCGAAATTAATCCGCCGATTTGATTGCCACATTTCAGTTATTCACATGAAGGCCAATTTTATACGAAATAACATTCCTTTTTATTTATCAATGCAATACAGTTATATGATAATATATCAAGTTATTTTAAGATATTATTTACGCTTGAATTATTATAATAATCAGGTTCGGGAAAGTCTTACTTAAACCTCTACAGTGAAAACATCCATCCCATATCACCAAAGTATATAATGGCACCACCAATCATAAATACAACAACCTGCAACAAATATTTGAAGGAAAGTTATCATAATAATATTGAATAGCAAGTTGTGTACCAGATTATAAACTAACAAAACAAACGAATGCAAACACAGATACACTCAAACGAAGCAAAATAACTTAAAACAACACGTACACACACCAACATTATAAACACGTAGGAAACAAATCAACAATGGAAAGATTGCAAAATAAAATTATTCAAAATGCACAAAATGATGAAAACATACATCAAACAAGGTAAAAATGCTAAATATGCTGCAACAGTGTTTGAACGGCGTCTACTTTTTAGCTATTTTTATTTATCCACTTGGCAATTGTGGCACCTGAAATTTATTTTTCCAAATTATTTATGCCACTGATATGGCAAATAATACATGCATATAATCCCATTATTAATCAATGATATTAGCTTGTGAATTGGGAGTGTTTAGCATGGTAGAAGATAGGCAGAGCCACAAATGCTAATAGTCCGTTATTGCTACTATTTATAAGAACACTTTGACACTACAGATGCTCATCTGAGCTCCATTCTAGGTTCAAATAGCTAAACAAATCATATCTGTATCAACCGTACGTAAAGATGTCCGGCTTCACAAAGTTGTTCTTCTGATCATGATGAAAAGATATGCGTTTTATTAGGTCTCAGCGCGCCAATCAACATAACAACCAAACATACATAGACCAATTACTATAATTACTATATATATATATATATATATATATATATATATATATATATATATATATATATAAAATCGCCTCTATGGCCTAGTGGGTAAGAGCGTAGGACGTTCTTACTTATGATCATGCTGTGCGGGATGTCGGAGGTTCGGATACCGGCCGTGGCACTATAGTAGGAGGAGGTTTTCATCCAAGCAGGCAACTGGCAAAGTTTTCTTCACAGAATATGCCATATATTGTAAATTCTAAATTAGTTTAGAATTAAGTCCTAGTGGCGAACCAGTAAATAACAGACCATATGCGTCTCCACTTAAAATAACTGCCATTTCGGCCATTATATATATATATATATATATATATATATATATATAAACATTCACATGAATGTGTAAATAAAAAAGTAATATACTGACTACATAAAGACCAAACACCATACAATATTTGTAAATGTGTTTTAATTATACCCGTCCCTTATGGATGAGATCGTTAACTTTAATGAAACACAAGGTAGCATATTGTTTGTTCTGTGTCTACGGAATAGGTTATGAAAAATATTAGTTAGATCATTTTTCTAGCACCTGTTATTACCCAGCTGTTTCTAATCTTGTCGCCTTTTCATTATTTTAGTCAATCAAATAAAACATGACAATGTCCAGCACTCAGGTGTACGTGATCTTTAAAACACATCAATCAGTGATTATTTCCACTTAATTCCACTCAGGGTGGGTATAGCTTTTGTCAGCAAATGTCTCTAAAACAATGTCATCTGCAGTTATATTCTACATTTCATAGATCAATATACTACAAAGAGGAAAAATAAAAGTAGTTAAGGTATTTACGTTATTTCCGTGTTAATATTATTCAATGTCAGCCATTATTATATAAAGTAAGCTGTCAATGAAAATAAATGGCTAATCTTAGAGGATTGTGGGCAGGAATGTTTACATTATTACGTCTATCATCACATCAGTAAATGCTAATTAATCTAATTTTTAATAAAGTAATATAAATACCTAGAGGTTCTCACTTCTGAGATATTTAGTAGTAATTGACTTCATATCCATTTACGTTATGTATAAAGGGAATACATTTTCATGACTTCTAAAACGAATTAATGAAAACATTTTGATAATTCTACAAGGTCAAAATCACATTAACCCCCCCCCCAAGTGATTGCTTACGTAATAATAAGGGTTAATACTTTGTTGTTATTTTTCCAATTATATTATAACAATATTTGGCCAATTAAGCTAGTCAGGATTAATAAGGATGTATTTTGTTTATTAGTATAATATCGAGTTATCAGTCTGACTATTAACTATTGGACTCTAAAGTGTAAATTATTATAATTTATGGTAAGATAATATAAATACATTGCTGTTCATACTTTTGCTGCATTAATTAAGATATTTACGAAGGGAATAAATATTCTGTGTAAACAATATCGATATCGAATGTGTATAAAAAAATATGCGTAAACTTATAGTCAAAGACTTTAAGTTTTTGCAAATAATCTTATAAGAAATGCCAACTGTTAATTGTTGGAATATCTGAGAAAGAAATATGTTCCCTCATCTTCTGAAACTGTTTCGTGGCTTCCGGCTATAGCAGCAATTACAATAAAAAATTATTCATAATTTCACCAACTTCATTTAATATAATGCATTTCATATGAGCACTCGAATTACCAGCATTAGAAAATAATATTTCTATTTATGATTTCACCAACTACATTTATAATGCATTCCTTATCAGCACTCAGGTTATTAGCATTAGAAATAAATATTTGCATTACCTTTAGACGTTACGTGCGATGAACGAGATTCCTTAATATGTCTCTACTTCATTGATCAATTAACCAGTATACATAACTGACCTTTCTTGTTGTTTGTACATTTCCATTTTGAACATATAACCATAACAATAATTGGAAGATAACTTCCCAAGTTGTCTTATAACACCATTAAGAATTATAATCGCCATTCATTTGAACCAAACTATAGCTCAATCTGAATAAAATGTCAGACTCTTTTGATTATACGTTGGCTGATTCTTATCACTAATTTCACAACATCGAGATGTTTCTAATCATGTCCACTGTTGATGAATCATTTCGGTCATTCTTAAGTCCTACTTTCCAAATGCTTCGCCTTCTTCCAGAGTATCCGGAAGTTTCTTTCCCATCGTTTCGGGAACTTAATATTGACTGATAACAAAAACGTCAAGATGCGTGCTATTTACTTTGATCAATAAGATAATAAGATGACTGATAAAATTATTTAATGCTACAAAGACGATAAATAGGTTTTAATTGGGATTTAGCTGAGGTGTCTTTAACTCGCGAAACTGAATCATATATTGACTAGAAAATGTTTGATTACCCTGATGAACCAAAATGAATATCTCTCTCTTTCTTTCTGTGTGTGTGTGTGTGTTTTGTGGATGTGTTTATATATACATCTTTTCGTGTGTGGTGGGTTTTATCATACATATGATAAAGGCGTGGGCTCAGGTTTTCGTGATATTTATAAATCTTACAGAATTATGACTAATTAACCGCTGCCTAAATAGAAAACAAAGTATATATATATATATATATATATATATATATATATATATATATATATATATATATATATTAGTACATATATATTAGTACATATGATATAAAGCAGCTATAACTGGAAATAAAGCATAATTTTATAGATTCAAGTCTAGTAATAATTTGACAAATCTAAATTCTAAGCTATGTAATTTGCTGTTACTTTAATTAATCCAAAAGCAAAGAACAATTGAAAATAAACCAATGTTCCAATTTTGCTTTCATATCTGTAAACAATCTAAGCGTGCTAAAACAGACATATTAATTAAGTGCATTTACTGATGTCACTAATGAAGGTTAGTGCCAGCTTCAGGAAATATTGCTCTGTTTTATAAAGTATATAGTCTATTTATAAACATATAATATATATATATATATATATATATATATATATATATATATATATATATATATATATAGAGAGAGAGAGAGAGAGAGAGAGAGAGAGAGATGGATAGCTATATATTTATTTTAAATTATGCCATACATCGGTAACTCAAATTAATTAATTATACAGTTTGGGTTTACACCGAAGATATATGCTGTGCGTTGGTGCAACCCGAATAAATGATAAATTAACATGTCGATGACGTTTCTATATTACATGAAGTAATATACCTGGATCACCCATCCTCAATTATTATTGTATTGATTACCATATCCGGTTAAGTATTGCTAGATTTATAACACTATCGAACATAAGATATAGTGTATAAGAAAATAATGCGATGTTGGTAACATGACTGAATTAATAAACCTAAATTAATATAGATTAATGAAGTGTCTTTTCACCTTAGAACTGAACTGACCAGCAGACGTTATAGTTGCTATGTTATTTGGAAGGTCAAGCATCAACACGAGGGTCCCAACAATGTCGAGTATTATGGGAATGGATACCTGAATTTGCTAAAAATATAATTTTTAACGATTTAGCAAGCATGCCCTTAGTATACAAAAAACTTAAATATGCTTAGCTGTATGTTGAATATATCAGCTAATTTAGGAAGGTGTAAATACTTAAATATAGTACGAGTGCATCCTAATACATTATTGAATCAAATGGTGTGGTCGGCCCATGAAAATCTTTGGAAATTATTTAAATGAATAGCGACATATTTTGTAGTATCGTATACATATACATGCAATAGACAAAGTATAAAGGACATTTGATTTCAAAAATTGTAAAACGTATATTAAAAGGTGCGATGGGTCGTAACATAATGCATGTACTGACCAGGATAGGGTCACATAACACCATACAAGATTCCGAACTGAACAAGTATATTTAGCAATACTCCGTGTCTAAGGTACACAAATAATAATCCAGGAATATATTTTAATGAGTATTTGGACATAATACAATTAACATTGTTGTCAAATCTAGATAAGCATATACGTTTACACGACAGTAGGTAACTCATTAAATATTAACTAAGTGAACTAAATTATATTATACCTTATTATACCCCTGACTGCACAAGTCAGTGGTATGAGTAAATCTGTTGTCGTGGATGTGGGTAAAGCCAGGGCTGTAATTACGGGTAACAATACACACAATGGGGAGTCAGATAGGGTCGAGCTCCTAAATTGCGTCGGCAGTTTATTTTTGACAAACAGCTTGCCTTGGTAAAAGACTGTTTTGTTTCGACTGTCATATTTCTAGAGCCATGTACTCGGGAAGGACTAGTTGTTTTCGCTGGATTGATGATCATACGTTACCTCTCATACTCCAACTTTTAAGATATTTCAGGTCACTGACTATCTGTTGTTGAGACATCTCACTACGGCTAAACCTCACCTGTAATAACTGTATAGAATTAATACACACTCGAATGTCATCACTCTCTCCGGCATTACTTCTTCCAGCTTTTGTGTGGGCAGTTGTAGGTCAGCAATTGCACTGTTGGTGGACCGTGTGTCCTGTTTTATGGATTTGATTCCGAGCCGAATAAGGGGAAGCATATCATCAGTTGGTAGTTCATCCGATTACAACGCATCGTTTGTTTGTTGGCGGCAAAGCAAGTGTACCGCTATGGTCAGCAGGCAATATTTATTTTATCAGAAACCACCGGTAATGGAGCGCCCTCTAGTCACCCAACCGTTAATATGTAAACGTACAGAGCATACACAAGGCAGAATTCTTCGGGTTCCCTGTGAAACATATTGACCATATTATGAGTGTTATAAACTCGTACGAGCTCTAGAAGGACACTGACTGGCCTAAATTGTGCCGATGTGTCGTTAAACAACATTCAACCATCATCCATCATCGTACGAGCTCTAGTAACGCAATACAACAATCTTTATTTTACATAATTACACTCAAGACCGCGCGACATGGCATACTTCACGGGCGCTAAGATCCGTCCTTATTTAACTAAGTGGGGATCGTTTAGTTATCCAACAAGATATCACATTCATCCCCTTATAATAGAAAACCCATTAACACTAATTGTCCATCTAGTAGATCCTGTTGCAAGTTCGGTAAAATCCCCACTATAATTGCACAAAATGGATTAATCAGCTCAAATGCAAGAACTTACCATAAGTACACTGTCTGTAGTACAGTTCAAAGTCTTCAAAGATCAAGTTTCACAGGCGGAATGCCTCGTGCGATCCGGGTTGAATGACGTCGCTCAGAGCTTTCTGACTGATGTGTACTACAGTCTGGTGTACTCGGTGCAGGTGTAGAATCACACACAACAATGGGCTGTGGCTGTGTAGACTTCAAAGGAGAACCCAGAGTTTCAGTTGATTAAGTCTCAACATTTGCAATTTCCAACAAGAACAATGGAGGAGTCGAACCGTCAGGTAGTACTTGATGTTTCATCTTTGCATGAAGTGCAACCAATTCGCTCATAGGTTGGTTGCACACACGGCGCAGATGATCTTGATGTCGTCTCACGACATGTCCAGCAGACTGTTGGGCTGTGAACGATACTTGACCTGTGCGTTGGATAATTTCGCCAGGTAATCATGTTGGTCCAAGCGCGATGTTACATACTAACACATTATCACCCGGGTCAATTCTTCGATCTTTAGAGTGTTGATCTTGACGCACCTTTTGCCTTCTCTGCTTCTCTTCCATCCTAGCTCTTGTGTTCGGGTGAATGAAGCCAAGTATTGACTTTGGAGGTCAACGAAGCAACATTTCAGCAAGTGAACAATTCGTCGGTGGATATGGTGTTAGCTGATAATTTGCAAGCAATCATATCAAGCACAACTGCAATGGGGCAGGTTGCATGTGTTTCATTGCTTCCAAGTAGGATTGAACTGTTCTATATGGTAAGCTATTCGTTAATGGATGATAGGGTGCGGCGAATATATACCATATTCCATTGGCGAATGTGAATTCAGTCACTTGTGAGCATCGGGCCGTTGTCACTCACAATACAATCTAGCAGACCATGAGTGGCGAATCAACATCTTAGTCTCTCATCTGTGTTTCGGCTCGTTATATTCTGCATCTAGAACACCTCTAACCATTTGGTGTGCAAATCCACAACCACTAGGAACATGCGTCCCATGAAAGGACCCGCAAAGTATAATTGCAATTTCCTCCATGGATTTGCTGTATACTCCCACGGATGCAGTGGTGCCTTTGTTGGATCAGCTTGATTTACCTGACATGAATGATCGTGTTTTACCATCGTCTCTAGATCCATACCTATGGATGGCCACCACACATAATATCTTCATTCGCGAAATGCCAGGGTGTGTCTCATCCAATTCTTCCATCAACATGGAACGATGGACTGTGGGTACAATGACTCTTGTACCCCACAGGATACATCCATCTTCGCAAGACATTTCATGTCTTCGCCTGCAGAATAGCATAAATGTCTGTCACAAGACCTTCCTCCAGGTATTATAGTAGGTTTAGGACAGGTTCTAAGACTGGAACCTCCATCGTTTCTTTCAGTGACAGTCTGATCAACGCATCTGCACTCGCAATGCTTGTTCCATATCGATACACGAATTCATATTCGTAGATTTACACGAGAAGGGCCCACTTCTGCAAACGAGCAGAGCAGTATTTTGGAAGTGGTTTCAACTATCCTAGCAGACCCAAGAGTGGTTTGTGGTCCATGTAGATCTTGAAATGTCGACCCCCACAGATACTTGTGAAATTTACACACACCGCAGATAATTGCTAGTGTCTACTTTTCATCCTGAGAATAATTCCTTTCTAGCAGTTTCATGGTTCTGGAATTGATGCTCTCCATCCTCAATTTAATTAGTCAGAACTGCACCAATGCCGTACGACGATGCGTCACAAGTCAGAAATATTGGCTTATGCACATCATAATGTGTCAGGACTGTGGTTTCCGCAGAAGCTTCTTTGCCTCGTTGAATGCTCGCTCTTGGTTATTACCCCATCTGAAGACCTGGCCTATCTTTAGTAGTTGGTGTAGAGGTTGAAGGATCGTAGCTAAATGATGTAGAACTCGCAGGTAGAAGGTCAGCATCCCAATGACTGACTTGACCTGTGTGACATTTGAGGGTGTGGATTCCTCACAACAACCGCTCTGACTCTTCTCTATGGTTTTGTGATTAGATGAGCTAGATATTCCACAGCCTCAACACCAAAA